>LKUV01000064.1:0-340759 GCA_001414455.1 Hymenoscyphus fructigenus | reverse complement strand
AAAAATACCCCTGTAATCATTAGTAATTTTTCCTTTTTTAAATAACACTTTAATATAAGATAAGTAATATTTAAAAACTAAGAATTAAGAATACTCTTATATTAATAAAACTAAAATTTCAATTTTACATTTTTTTATTAATAAATACGGAAAGTGCACGGTTGTGCACAGACGTTTTTTGTATGAGATTTCAAGTGGCGAGGTACTGATATTGACGAGGTGCTGATAAACCACGTTAAGTAATTATAATATGTAAAAATAATTGTTTGATTAAGTTAGCTTAAGAAATTTCTAACACTTTAAAAGTATGGAGCACTAAATACTTATCTAAATAGTATTCGCTTGATAGTAATACTCAAAATAGATTAAGTGATGTAAATAAAGTTTAGATATTAGCTCATTATTGTATCGCGATGGTGTTAAGTCTACTTCAGAAATAATATCCATTAAATTCAATTCTTTTAAGAAACTATAAGAATTAAGATATCTAATTAAACTTAATAAGAAGTCTCATTAAATAACTATGTATTCCATTCACTACCACCACACCTTTTTTCGTAGATTGAATTTTTTGTTCTAAATCGCTCAATCTCTCTTACTATCGTTTAATAAGCTAAATTCCTTCCATGGAGACGCCTCCAAGGAGACCTCTGGCCTCGCCCACGCCCCTGGGAAGGGGCTTGAGAAAGGGGGGAGTACGCCCGATGCCCCCTCTGCCCAACATACAACAACACTTTGTCTCTGGGACTACCAAAGCACTAGAACGTGGTGCCATAGGCCAAATCTTCTTCAGGGGCACGACAGAAGCTGTAGACCACCATCTAAGCACTGCTCTTGATGGGGCACCTCTGGACCTCTTGCCCTACCTCAGGGCCTTTTGCACCCAGGTAGCTGACCTCAGCCTAGCCTTCCACCGAACGTACACCTCAGGGGCCCTGCCTCCACTACCTTTAGCTCTCAGTGACTCCTACAGGGGTGGAAATAGCCCTACGCCCCCTACAATTCCAACCCCTTCTTTGGCTCCTGCAGGAAAAATTTCATATGCACAGACCACAAAGAATGCCCCAGCGCCTGAAAACCCAGGCTCTACTATAGCAACAACTACACTACCTCCTCCCCCGCCTCCTGTTACTTCAAAGCTACAGAAGAACAAGAGACCTCTAGCGAAATCTGACCTTAGAGTCTTTATACGACTACCTCTAGACTCTCTTGAAAGGAAACACTCTGCGCTAGCTATTTACCTTGCTCTCTGTGACCCAAAAATTAGCTGTAAAGAGCTTGTACAGGAAGTACTGTTAGTTAACTCTGGATTTGCTATTGTCCCCAAGGACAAAGAAGCCCTTGATACTATTCTATTAACAAAGAAGGCCTTTATCTAAACCCTGTTCTCTGTAGCTAGAATAGAGACCTTGCAAGATTGGGCAGTATTCTGCCTATCAGGAGTCTCTCGTAGTGTTGAGACTGTCGAAATTAATGAAAAAGGAGTGATTTTATCGACCCTTTCCTCTACTACTCTATAAGTAGTAGCTATAGCTATAGAGGAGCGAATTGGAATTACACCTACGAAGGTTGACATAGCTACTAGCTCTCTCTCTGACAGGCTGTTCTATACCTCTTGGATTGTATTCTTTAAGGAAGAGGAAGCTAGGGTCTCTCGCGCTATCTCTGACATAACATCTCTCCTTGGAAGAAGAGCCTTCTTTAAGTGCCTCCCTAAAGTCTCTGCTGTTATACAGTGCTCTAGGTGCTGGATGTAGCACAACTCGAGGAACTATAGCAAGAACCAACGATGCTGCTTATGTGGCACTACTAAACACTCTGAAGCTTTCTACCCTAGGTGTATTAGGCACTCTTAGTGTAAACTAAAGTGCCTACACTGTAGTGGCCTATATGCCTTAGACGACTCTACGTGCTAGCTTAGGCCAAAAGCTTCAGGAACACACCCTTCAACCGAGAACAAGAGAGCTATTTAACAAGCATGTAATGAGATGCAGATAAGAAGAGAAGGAGACTCTCCCTGTAGTAGCGTAGACACGGAAATGGAACCAGAGCTGCCTACTATGCCTTAGAACCCCCCCCCTCAAGCTAGCATAGACAGCTCTCTTACGCCCTCCTCTGTAATTCTCCAACGAGCTAACAAGTCTCTTGCTACTACTACAGAAGAGGTATACTACGACCTCCCTAGACAAGGAGACCTGAACGCTAACCCCTCTACTCCATTATAAGTACACAGGGATTCTTTAAACACTACTGCCTCTAAGTCCTACAAATCAATGTATATAAGTCTAGTAAATACTAGGAGCTAGTACTACAGCTAGCCTACATTAAGTGAGTTGATGTAGTACTTATCTAGGAGCTATATATCTACTGAAAGGAGATTAACTGCTAGATCACAAGACACTACCTGAATTACAACTACTTTACACCTATATGTGACTGGAATATCAACTCTTCTAGGGCACTTACTTTTGTACGAAAAGGAGCTGGCATCCTTGCAAGCCAACAGACCCTAATCGCCCCCTCGCTTAAATGTCGAGACCTTGTCTATGTTAAATTCACACTCTTCTAAGGCTACTCACTTTACATACTCAATGTGTATAACGTGCCTTTAGGTGCTGAGGGTGTAGGGGAGGCTGTTAGCCTTGTCCTTAGCTCTTAACATATCCTTACAAGAAACCTCTTCCTAGCTAGAGACTTTAACCTGAAAAGCCAGCTCTGGCAACCTAACTTCCTTGGCCAAGAGAGTACCCAGGCTCTTTTGCTTATTGACTGGATAGAGGATAGAGGGCTACAGCTCACTACCCCTCCTAGTACACAAACTCACAACCTTGGGAATACTCTCGACCTAGCCTTTTGCTCTAGCAACCTCTATCAAAGAGGGGCAGCTACAGAGGTTGACCTTACCTTTGAGTGTAGCTCTGACCACCTCCTAGTTCTCACTCGCCTGCCGTGCTTTGGAGGCCTAGCTGAGAAGGACCCCCCCTTGAAACTTAGTACTCTTAATGTCAAAGACTTTGAGGTAGCTCTACAGGAGAAGCTTGAAGAGCAATAGTTGTACAAGCTAGGTGAACAAACGAACACAGAATCGCTAGAGGCTCTAGCAAGATTTATCATTAAGTGTATACATAGTATATACCTCAGCAGTGCTAAGCAAGGCCTTGGGCATAGGTTCAGACACCTCTGGTGGAACAAGGAGTGTCAGTCTGCGGCCACCAAGGCTAGGAAGGCTCGAAGGCTCGAAGCCAGCCTAGAGGCTGTGAAAGGTCTTCAGAGAGCTCTTAGACAGAAGATCTAGAAGGCAAAAGGAGTACACTTCCGTAGCCTAATCGACAAGGCTACTAAGACTAAGGACGTTTTCAAAATATATAAGTAGCACTAGAGTACAGGGGTATACAAGTCCCCTCCTTTGAAGGACTCAGCTGGCCAGCTAGGCTTTACTACTCAAGAGAAGCAAAAGATCCTAGTACAAGAGTTACTCACAAACAAAGCAGAAGTAGAGGACATTCCAACTAACACTCCAACTACCTCTATGCGTGCCCTCCCCTGGGCTACTCTCACTTTACGCAAGGTAGAAGAGTTAGTCCTTGGAAAGGCTTCTACTACACCAGGAGAGGATGAGCTTGTGACAGAGGTTTTTAAGGCTGCCTGGCACCAGATCTCACACCTAGTGTACTCTCTATTCAAGGGGTGTATAGAGTTAGAGTTCTACCCTAAGATCTTCTGTACTACTATTGTTGCTATTATTTCAAAGCCAAATAAAAAGAATAAGTCGTCTCCCTAAGCATACCGACTAATCTCTCTACTCTTAGTTCTAGGAAAGGGGCTTGAAAGGCTTCTTGCAAAGAGAGCTTCATAGATAGCTATTAAGTACTCTGTCTTAGGGCTGAACCAGTTCAGAGCCCTCTCTCTAAGAGCGGCTACAGACCTCACTACCTGCCTTACCTTTGACATTAAGAAGGCACTTGCGGACAAACAGGAGGCCTCCCTTCTTACGCTAGATATTAAGGGCGCCTTTGACATAGTACTTCCTGGCCGCCTGATCAAGAGGCTGAGAGAGCAAGGATGGCTGCATAGCTTTGTAGCATAGGTCACCTCCTTCCTGACTAATAGATCTATTAGAGTAAAGCTAGACAAAGAAATAGGAGTATCTACTCCTCTTTAATGTAGCCTGCCCCAGGGCTCGCCTATCTCACCTATTCTCTTTATGCTCTACATCTAGCTACTTTTTGCCTTAGAGGTAGGCTCTTTCCCACTGTCACAAAGGTTCAGCTATGCCGACAACATTAGATTACTTGCTTTTGGGCCTACTAAGGCAGGGAATATAAAGGTCCTCGCAAAACAGGTAGCTAGTACATTAGAGTAGGGTATAGACAAGGGGATCACCTTTGACGCCGAGAAGTCTAAACTTATCTACTTTTCTTGTAAGAGAAAGCAAAAAGGAAGAGGCATCTGCCTTCTACCTTCTATTATAGTAGAGAGTAGAACAATAGAGCCAACCCAAGAGCTTCGTTGGCTTAGCATCTTCTTTGATCCCTGTCTTACTTTCTACAACTATGTTAAAAGGATGACAAGTAAGGCTACGCTAGTAGCTAATGCTCTAAAAGGGACAACAAACACAATAAGAGGCTCTCCCTCCCACCTGCTGAAACAAGCGACTACTGCTTGTATTCTATCTATCGCCTACTTTGGAAGCAAGACATAGTTCCCTGGACAAGCAAGAGCTAAAGAAGAAGGGACTACAAACAACTGAATTAGCTGTTACCTGACTCTCCTAGACCGAGTAGTGGCTAAGTGTGCTAGGATTATCCTTCCAGTATACAAGACTACCTCTATCTTAGTTCTCCTCATGGAATCTGGCCTTCTAGCCTCTGAAACTGCTCTTATAGCAAGAAGTAAAGCACTGGAAGCCAGGATCCGGCGGCTAGACCCTGCCCACTCGCTCAAACGATGTATAAATAGCTCTAGCCCTAAAGCTAGGCTTATTTATCGCTCTTATAGAGCCCTCCCTCCCTCTGAAGAGATTGACCTAATACAAGACCCTCTGTGGGACAGGGGGTTCAACCGACAAGCCCGCCTTATTAAAGTAGCAGGACCTGACTCTAGTGGAGACAAGAGGTCTTTTAAGGCTAAATTCCTTGAATTCCTAGCTACTGTTTCACCTACGGACCTAGTAGTTTTTACTGATGGCTCTCGCTTAGACGACAAAAGTACTGGTGGTAGGGTATGTCTTACAAGAGAGGGGGCTATTCTCAATACCAGGATCTACTTCTTTGGCAAAGTGTAACGAAACTACCTAACAGGTCTAAACGAACGTAACTAGTCTCAAAGGTTGGTATGCAGTAAGAGGTAAGAATGTACAAAGTGTTTACTTGGAAGTGAACTTGTTACTTGTATCAAAAGAGTCAGAAGTAATAACTTAATAACTAAGATAATAAACTAAGTTGAGCACAAAGCTCCTATCTAATAGCAGATGTGCTAGTCATATATAGAACCTTCATTCCTGAAATGTCGACAATGTTACCTTGCGACTTTGTCGAATGTTGACTTGTTGACTAGGCGAGAAGTCGACCTGTATTATGTCATGTAATAGTAACCAAAGGAAATCCTTGGATTGGCTAGCTACTCTAGCTAATCCTTATAACCTATATCTACTCAATAGTATCTTGTTCTGTCAGAACGCTGTCTAGACTTACTCATCACGTGCTGACATGTGATTCGTGACACTATCCCCTTCTTAGCCTAGCGTGTCCCTACGCTTAAGTACAACCTAAGAAATATTGTTAGAAGGCCAACGGCCTTCTCTTCTTTTTATTATGCTACCTGAACGACTAAACGACTAAAGTAGTAGACTTCTTGGTGATGCTATTAAAAAGACTAGTCACAGAAACATAGCTCCTTGTTCCAGATGTGAAAAGAGCGGTCGATCCTGTGTCGTGCCTCGCGACCAAAAACACTCACGCTGTGCTGAGTGTACTTGTCAAGGAAAGACTTGTGATGTCTGACAAGTCAATCGAATGCCTTCAGTCCTAGACTGGGAGTCTTTGGAGGCGAAGCGACGGAAGCTGTGGTCTGCCCGAGACGAAGCCCTGCGGGCCTAGCAGGAGGCCATTGCCAAGGTTCTCTGAATTAGCAAGGAGGAAGAATTCCTTGATGCCAAAGAGCAGAGGATGATAGCGGCTGGTCTCAACTCACTTGATGAGTTAGATGCTGCTGAAGAGTTGGAAAGGAAAGAAAAGGAGGAACAGGAAGCGAAAGATAGAAGAGAGGAAGAAGCTACTAGGCTAGCAGCCCTTCCTACTCCTGACTCCCCCGACCCCGCCCTCGACCTGGGTCTTGACCCAGCCTTCTTTGCGTCTTTTCCAGCTGACCACGAGATGTAAGCAACCCTGGGTTTCGGTGGTGGAACTCCTGAAGTTCCCCCTAGCACTGGTTGAGATTTCCCTTTGGTTCCCAAGTGTTCTCTGAATGTAGGTAATCCAACTACTTAATCAGGTACTTGACCTGTCCTCTGACAACCTTACAGTCAAGAATCCTCTCGACTTTATATTCTGCATTTGGGTTGACAGGTTAGATTTCTGTGAGTGGGGCTGGTAGTGCTCCCAGTGGTGCTGGTTCGAGCAAGGATATGTAGAATACTAGGTAGATGTTTATAGTCTTTGGTAGCGCGAGTTCATAATTCAAAGGTCCTTTGACGCGTTTGATTCTGAATGGTCTAAGCTTCTTGTGATCCAGTTTACTACTTGGTCTTTTGGTGTCAATGTTTTTTCTGACTAAATAGACTTTATCCCCCCCTTTTAACGTTGGCTCCTGACTATGTCGTTTGTTGTAGTAGTGTGTGTTATGTTCTGCTACAAACTGAAGTTGCTCTGCAAGCTTCTTGTGTAATTCCCTAAGTTCATAGTCTTTTAGTCCTGCTTTGTCATTATCAATAGTACTCTACAATGGGTCTTGATAAGCAACTAATTTATATCTATAGTTGGCGTAGAATAGTGTAATAAGCGTGGTTTCTGTTGTTGAACTATTATAGGCGAACTGTGCTAGCAGCAGGAGTTTAACCCAGTTGTCTTGTTTATAGTTTACATAACATCTCAAGTATGCTTTGATAACTTAATTCATTTGTTTAGTACCTTCATTTGTCTAGGGGTGAAAAGCTGTTGATAATTTTCTCTTTGCACCTAGACGTTCTGTGAGGGCTGTCTAGAATTTTGATGTAAAGAGTTTATCTCTGTCAGAGATTATCTCTTCTAGTAGACTATGTAGAGTGACTACTTCCCGAAGGAATGTATAGGCTAAGTGTTCTGCTGTACTTGCTTCTATATATAGTACAAGTACTATATACTTTGTGAGTTGTTCAACAATAACTAGGATTGAGTTATACATAACTCCTGTTATTAGGTCTTTGGATTTTGGTAGCTTGACTATAAAATCCCATGATATAGATCTCTAAGGTATCTGTGGTATTAGAGTAGTACTCATCTGTCTATAAGGTGTATAGTGGGAAGCCTTGTTCCTAGTACAGGTATTACACTCTGCTATTACTTCCTTGACTACTGCTGATAGACAATTAACATAGTAGTGTTGCTTAACTCGCCAGAGAGTTTGTTGAACTCTCTAGTGACTATGTGCTAGGGCTACATAGTACTCTTTGACAAATTCTTTAGCATAGGATTTAGAGACACGTAACCTTCTGTTAGTATACTGTTCTTTGTCATTTTGTCCTCGCTTAGCTAGAGCTGGCTGCTCTAATTCCTAGGCTTCCTAGATTTTCTTTGTCTAAGGGTTATTAGTTCCTATTACTACTATTTTGTGTATAGCTAGCGCTAGGTCTCCATTTTCTAGAGTCTTTAAGATTACAATCTTTTTATACTCTTTATTTCCTTTATAACTAGGTTAACAGCTTAAAGTGTCTGCTTGTAGATTATCAGTTCCTTTAATATAATGAATTAATATATCAAATCTAGCAAGGGTTTGTGACTACCTCACAAGGCGTCTGTTGCTAAGTTCTTTTGTTGTTGTAAATGTTTTAAGGTTTTTATAATCAGTGAGGATTAATACTTAGTGCCTTGTACCCTGTAGGTAGATCCTCTAATGTTCTAAAGCCAAGACTATAGCAAGAAGCTCTTTCTCATAGATGCTATAGTTTTGCTGAGCTAAATCTAGTGTTTTAGAGAAGTATGCCACAGATATAAGTTTCCCCTTGTCATTTAGTTAAAGATGTATAGCAGCAACTGCTATATTAGAAGCATCTGTCTCTACAGTACTTAGTTTATTAGCATTATAGTTCCTAAGGATTGGTTTCTCAGTGAACCTCTTTTTTATTACTTGAAATGCTGCTTTGACAACCTTGTCTTACACAAAAGGAACATTCTTTTTTATAAGGTTTGTTATAGGTTTTAAGATCCTAGCATAGTCCTTAATAAATTGTTAACAGAAGTTAGTAAATCCTTGGAAAGATTAGACGTCCTTGACGTTCTCTAGTAATTTCTACTCTAGAATTACTTTGACTTTCTTAGAGTCTACTTTCATTTGTCTAGGAGTAATAGCATACCCTAGAAAGATAGTACAAGTTACTCTAAACTTGTATTTCAAAAGTTTAAGGCAAGAGTCTACTATTGTAAGTTACTATAAGACTTCCTTAACATGTCTCTCATAGTCCTCTAATCTTTCTAAAAACACAAGGATATTGTCTAGGTAATAGATAATAGTTATTCCTAGAAGATCCTTAAGTATTTTGTTGTTTTGTCTCTGACAAGTAGTAGGTATGTTAGTTAAACTAAACAGTATTACTGTGTACTTGTAGAGGCCTGATAGTAAGACAAAGGCTGTCTTCTATTCGTTCCCTTGCTTAATCTGTATTAAGCTAAAGGCATTTTGTTAGTTGAGTTTAGTGAATATCCTGGCCTTTCCTAACTTGTCTTATAAGTACTAGCCTTCTAGCAATGAATAAGTGTCCTTAACTGTTGTCTTGTTAACGTCTCTGTAGTTAACACAAACTCTTCTATTTGGATTGTTCTTTTTAAATGTAATAAGTATATTAGAAGTAGCTAGCAAATCTAATTTTCAGATATGTCCTTTCTGAATCCCTTCTTGTATATACTTCTCGAGAAGCTACAAATTCCTCTAATTATAGGGTTAAAGCTTCTGCTTCTTAAGGTTATAACTCTCTTTTAATTTAATCTCATAATCCCACAGCTAATGTTTAGAGAGGGCTTATATGTCCTCTGAGTTGTCAAACAACTCTATAAATTCCTTATACTACACAGGTATTATATTATTAGTAGTCTGGCTGACCTGTGGAGGACTCTAGGCTAGGTGTTCTAGTACTTTAGAAGAGGTAGTACTAACCTCCTTCTAGCCTTGTAGTCACAACTACATATAGTTACATTAACTGAAAGTAATGCTATATTTCTTCTAGTTAATGTCTAGATTGTACTCTTGAATCCAGGGTATACTAAGTATTACTTTCTTGTTCTCTATCTTAACGACATTGAATTATATGTCTAAACAGTGTCTGTCGATAGTAGTCTTTGTAGGGATAGTTTGCTAGTCAATAACTCTGTTTTAGTAAGCGACATTAGTCTTGTCAACAACACTTAAGACGTAGAGTAAAGTCTTCTTGACTAGGATGTTAAGCCTCCTGTAGGCTTTTAGGAATATGAAATTGTCTGTTACTCTAGAATCAATCATGACCTGTAATTTCTTTCCCCTAATAGTTGTAGTTACATAAAACTGACTTTCTCCTAAAGTAGTATACAATTCTAGTCTAATATAGTAAATGTTAAACATCTTGTTCTCGGCATTGTCAAGCCAGGCTATAACATTCTGAGCCTATAGAAAGAATATAACCTTCTCTTAGTCTGTGTATGCTACTTTACATATCTGTTGATATTCTACTCCTGTCTAATAGTCTAGTAGTGTTCCTGTGAACTGTTTGTTTAATGTCTAGTCAGATGTTAGTTGTAGTCAGTGACATATCTATTCTGCTGTAGAGAGACCTAGGGTCTAAGTAGCCTAAAGTTCCTCTTCTACTAGGTAGTAGAATTCCACAGATAGTAGTGTTTTGTTATAGTCTATAGTATAATTATATTCTTTCTCTTTCCTAGAGATATGTCTAGAACCTTTATGTCTAAAGTAGATATAACCTACCTGATTATCATCAATAATATACTGTTAGAGAGAAATAGGATTATGTCCTATAGTAGCATGTAGGGACTAAAAGTCTAGCCTTTTGCTCTTTATGTCTACCTAACAATTCCCTCTCTCATAGGTCTTAATAAAGACCTATGTATCCCTAACCTAGGGTTCTCTACTCTAATTATCTCTACTAGACGATTCCGATAGCTTAGAGGACTCTTCCTCTAAAGTACTGGCTGGTGATTCATAAGTGGCCTGCAATAGTAACTTATACTTGTTCTCTGAGCAAGTGTTGTAGTATTGTTTAAGGATAGAATCATCCTCTTCTTTAACCTAAGTTCTATATCCACGTGCTTCTAATTCCTTATCAGAGAGCTCTTGTGTTTCCAGCAATGCTATTTCCCTTTAGAAGGTAGCATTAACTTGTTTTCCCTTGTTAGCTTACTTCTTCAAGCTATATTCGTTTGCTCTATAGCCTGACTAGCTACATGAGTAGCATAAATTCTGCTCACGTCAGCGGTTCTGTTCTTTCTAGGAAAGTTTACCTTGCTTGCTTGTTTTCTCTTTGGTCCTAGACTTGTGTGTTACATCAAGCTCTATTAGATCTCCTCAGTTGTGATTTTTCTTAGGATAGTGTTCTTTAAAGTAGCTATAGTTTCTCTTTTGTTCTAGGCGTTGCTTATACATGTAGTTGTCAATCTGAATTAAGCTGTCTACTAGCTTCTTTAAGTCAGTAGGCAGGTCAGAGTGTGACAGCTTATCTTTTACTATATCCTTGAGACCTTGGTAGTATTGATCAATGAGAGTACTGTTGTTCTATTCTACTCTCGCTGAGTATTATTGAAATTCTAATATATACTTCACAGCAGACCCTGTCTAGGTGAGGCGTTAGAGCCTATTAACTACTTTCTTCTTGATGTTAATATCTCTGAACGCTCTCTGTAGTCTCACTTTAAATCCTTTTACGTTAATAAACAATCCTTGAGTCACAAGACTCATTTTCACAGTTAGCAAACTGTCTACACATTGTCCCTCCTAATATTCCTCAATGTGTAGCTTAATCTACTTGTAGGTGTCTCCCACAAGTCGAGTCACCATCCAACAGACTTAGTTAGATTCATTTAGAAACTTGTCCCCGTGGAATCCCAGGTACATAGAAGATTTCATGAGAAATTCTCTAAGCGTTGCTAGGTTCCCATTATATTTGTTAGGCATAAGGACCTTAATGTCCTCTCTGAGAGTGACATTTGGTTCCTCTATTGCCAGTGTCAGAGGTAGTGTAGGCGCTAGAGTACAGTCTCTTTCGCGGCCAGAGGAGGACAACATAATCGTGGTCTTACTTCTAAGCAGGTGCTCAAAGTGTAACGAAACTACCTAACAGGTCTAAACGAACGTAACTAGTCTCGAAGGTTAGTATGTAGTAAGAGGTAAGAATGCGTGAAGTGTTCACTTAGAAGTAAACTTGTTACTTGTATCAAAAGAGTCAGAAGTAATAACTTAATAACTAAGATAATAAACTAAGTTGAGCACAAAGCTCCTATCTAATAGCAGACGTGCTAGTCATATATAGAACCTTCATTCCTAAAATGTCAACAATGTCGCCTCGCGACTTTGTCGAATGTCAACTTGTCGACCAGGCGAGAAGTCAACCTGCATTATGTCACGTGATAGTAACCAAAGGAAATCCTTGGATCGGCTAGCTACTCTAGCCAATCCTCATAACCTATATCTACTCAATAGTATCTTGTCCTGTCAGAACGCCGTCTGGACTTACTCATCACGTGCTGACACGTGATTCGTGACACAAAGCATTGGAGATATATGATGCAGAGGCTAGAGCTGCTCTACATGGCCTGGAATTAGCCCTAGACTCTCCTTTCTGGTCTGAGGCCACAAAGTGCTGGATTTGCCTCGACAACCTTGAAGCTACACTACAGCTGACCTACCGCTCCTGTGGTACCTCGCAAAAAACCTTTAACAAGGTCAATGAGTTAGCTCAGTCCCACCCCGGGAAAATACAGACAAGGTGGTGCCCCAGTCACGTAGGTATCCTAGGCAATGAGATTGCAGATAAAGCTGCAGGGAAAGCAGCGCGGTTACCCTCTCCTGAACCCTCCCCCTTACTCTGTACGGCCACACTCAAGAGAGAGGTAAAAGAGACAGGGGTTACGCTTGCGAAGAAACTCTGGAGTACAACACTTCCAGCTCGCTATAAGGACCTAGGACTCTACACTTGGTCCTCAAAGCCTAAGTCTCTCCAGCTACCCAGAGAGGTCCTCGCTCGCTTAATTGCTGCTCGTTCTGGACATGGAGACTTTACTGCTTACCATCTTCGCTTCTTTCACTTTGACTCGCTACTTGAGTCAGGGAACTGTAAGTGTAAGAAGGCTAAGACCCAGTTCCACCTACTCTTCTGCAAGCTAGCGAACAACAAAGACCCTAAGCTTTTAGCTAAGGCCAAGAAGAACCCCCAGCTGCTCTTTGGATATCACTGCGAGAAGCTCTTTAGCCTGGTCTACTTTAAGACCGAATTCTACACCAAAATCTGTCTCTAGTTAGACACGCCTTCTTTTCTTTTCCTTCTCTTTTAATTAATGTCTCCTTTGTCATACCCTGGTTCTAAAACTAATTAAGGATAAGGGCTGTTCCGAAAGTGGAACTTCTCTTTAAATTGTCTCTTGTAAATTAGCTCATCCGTTTACACCCCCTGTAGCCTAGGGCACCCCCCTAGCGTCATTTGCCCTATTTTGGGACTCTTCTAGGACCTAGCCCACGCGAGCTAGAATCCGCCTGACGTTAAATAGTAATAAATAAATAAATAAATATTCCATTCACTACTTTTGGTCTTTGGCTGATAACTGAATCTTAAATTGGAATTCTTGAAACTTATAAAGAAAAGTATATAATCAATCACTTATTACATTGTGAAAATTCTGTTAGTAATTTTCTATTTCCTCAACCCTCAACTCCTTTTTTTTCTACTTCTTTTTAAGTCAAGGGTTCTTGTCTATCCCTTCTAAGTTTAAGATGCTTGGTCAAAAACAAGCACTTAAAGTAGGTAAAATTGAGTACTCTGAGTGGCTCAGCTACTTAGGAAGCGGGCTTATATAGGAGTATGAAGGTGGCATCAACCTCAAGTGCTGCTTCTGTAGAAAAGTGGAGCAAAATCATGCACGTTTTGACTGAGCATCTCAAACTTGGAAGGGATAATCTAAATGGAATAACAACCTAGATTTCACTCTCGTTAGTCAACTCATCGTTAACTATTTCCAGGAGTGAATGATGAACGATGTCAAATAAGACGCCAGTAGGATACCGGTCTTTGAACCAACAATTGCGAAGCGGGAAAAGGTCTGAACAGCGAGACAAGTCACATGAAATGGCCATTCCTCCCGTTAAACCCTCACATCGTAATTATTATAATACAGTCTATCGATCTATATACAAAACCAATCTATCTCTATGCAAAACACTTTTCTCTAGAAGAACAATCAACAGCGTCTAGTAGCCGGATTATGATTAAAATCAAACGCCTGAATCATTCCAATCAAATGCACCAAAGCCCCCAAAACAGCAAATATATGAAATACCTGGTGTGAGTTCCCCCAGATGTCAAAAGCTCCAGGCTTGATACATTCAGGGAAGCGGAACTATTTGCTATCAGCGGTCGTTCAAATTTTTTTTAACAAAAGTTGACTCAACACTAAGCTCTCTCTTAACGAAGGCGGGTGGAAAGGAAGCAATTAGGGAAAAACATACAGCATAAATTAAAGCCCCTGTAACATAGAGAGATGCTTCAAGAATAAGCCACCACCAACCCATCTGCTTAGCAGCTTGCTCATAGCCAAATTTCCGCACTGCATGGGTCATTGGGACGGCACCCGAGAGGAAAATGATGCCGAAAACTATGGCTCTGACTACTCTCCATTTAGGGGCGCGAAATTTTGGCATAGCGCAGATGAGAGCCCCAAGACTGGTAATAAGCGTGATCTACAAAAAACCGTCAGCATTTCATTCGCAGCATACCTCCATCTCGACACCCAAGTGAGGCCTGAAGGAAAAGACACCCTTCAAGAACCCTAGATGCCATTCCACCACACTTTAACACTACACACCGACAACCCCCAATCCAAGAGGGGTAAAAAAAAAGAGAGAATTGGAAAACAACTCACCTCAACAGAATAAGCAACCCAAATCCTCCTCTCACAATAAAACCCATAATAAGTCCCCGAATAAACCGTCCCACAAATCAACCCTAAAATTCCATAAAGATCCAGCAGCAACCAACTATGGTAAACCCGTTCACTATGATTCCCCACCGTATGAAAGAACGCACTCATCCCAAAACATCCCATCGCTCCCGCCGCAAAACTAGCAAAAACCCCCACATCCCACCAATCAGCGGTAGAATATCGCGGCACAGCTTCATAATAGATAAATATCGAGGCCAAGACAAACAGTACAGCGCCAACGAGGTGTGAGTAGATATTCGCGGTTTGATTATGGATGTAAGATAAAGATGAAAGAGAAGCACGGTAAGAATTCGTAGCTTTCCGATATCCAGAGTGCAGGAATTCATTATCCTGTTGCCAGGATTCCAATTCATGCCAGGCGTAAAGACGGATTTTCTCAGCTGTTTCCTGGAAAGTCACGAGATTTGTGCTTTTCGACCTGGATCGGTGGGGGGATTGATCCTTCCCCTTTTTCTTCCCATTACGCCGTCGCGAGGATTTCCGCGGTCGCTCAACACTGCTGGTGTGGAAATCTGAAAGTAAAGGTGTTTGGTGCATTTTGCGTCGTTCTTCAATTGATGTTGAGAAAGTTCTTCCAGAGGGTTTGTTTTTAGGGGTTCAGGACTGTCCAGGAAGGGGTGGTGGGAAATTAAAGGCCAGAAAAGGGTAAAAGAGTGAGATACGGGACGTGCCACTGACTTATAATAAAAGAAGAATGAAGGAATGAGGGGAAAGAGACGAAGACAAAAAAGGAACAATATGGTTGCATGTATGCATGTGAGACTGAGAGAAAGAGAGAGTGTGTGACAGTTACGTGGTCTTGGTAACCGGGTCTACTTCTTGAAAAGGACGACGACTCGGAACGCCAAGGGCAAGTTGGCCACCCTTGAGTCGAGATCGCGACTCGAGACAAACATGGGGCCGATTCGATCCGAGACCTTCCTCATTGGTCGATTGGAAAATATTGGGGATGTTACAAAAATGAGATAAATGGGTGCCAATTCCTCTCTGGCGAGTCGGAGATGTCACCGTTGGAAGAGTGGATCTTAAACGTATAAATTTCATAGTCAAATTACGGGTATGAGAACTCACGGTCTGTGCTTGATAACAATCGTCTCCATCAGCCTTGCTGTTTCGGAGTCGTGGCTGTCTACAAAGTAGACATCTCATGAGAATCTATTAATTCATCTATCTCTATCTATGAGGGGAGCGTCGCCTAGCCTGAAGACATCTATTCAAACTTAGATTGAAAAATATTACCTCTGCTTCCTCTGTGTCTTCTGCTTCTTCTCTGCTTGAGCTTCTGGGGTAAATCGCTTTCTGATTGCAGCAATCATCTTTCCCAGCCAAAACACATTTAGCACTTGAAGGGTGACATGGCCTCCCATATAAATGATCACCAGCCATGCGGGAAGAGATCTATCCTTCCCAAACACCATCATGGCCTCGTTCGTGCCTAATTTTGTTGTGCTGGCATCAAAATGTATAGCGTTCCAAACATCTCGATATATGTTGAAAGATGAGTAGGCCCCCCAGACAAGTCGAGCACTAAAGAAGACTGATATAAGAGCAAATCCATTGTATAATTGCGCCTTTGATCCAGTCATGCCAAGTTTATCGAAGAACCAATGAAAGTTTAAAAAGGGAGTAGATAGCTCGTAGAGCATAAATACACAGCCGTAGTAGTTGAATATTGGGCGCTGCTCAATATCAGTCTTGGTGGCATATCAAACAACCGTAGAGAACTTACAAATCCTAGAGTATATGTCACAAGACAACTTGAAGCGTGCGTCAACATACCAACGCCAAATACATCCAAATACCGTATCATGACGGTCAAGTCGAATAGAAAGTACCCCGTGGCCAGAGCTTGCACCATGCCAGCTGCGCCCGTGTAACCCCACATTCTTTCCTCGAGATTCATGCTCTTCCTCTCCTTATCTGCAGAAATAACCCACAAAGCTAGCGCGCTAATGCTCACACTCTGAACCATAGACACGCAGTGCATATTCCAACGAAGTTTGCTTTCCCTTGACAAGCCTGTATATTGTTTCGAAAGGAAGAAGCCGGAAAATGGGGGAGCGATGTATTCGAAGATAACATGGTAAACGGCAAAGGCTGCAAGAATCTCGTGGACGTGTAGAGGTAAGGAGTAGAGGTGGAGGGCATTGCAGAGAGGTGTTACTAGCTGCTGGAGGATCGGGATCGGGGGGAAGAAGGGATCGAGCATGGTGTTGTGTTGGGTGAAGGCGGGGGCTGCTTCGATTATGGGTAGGTCTAGAGAACAGAGAAGTCAACACAGAATACATAGACGCTGCTCCAAGAAGCTTTGGGGCCGGGGCAAACCAGTTCAACTTACATGCTGGATCTCTGACGCTGACCGAGTAAGACAAGGCTTATGCCAATGATGGCTGCCCAGGGAAAGCAACTCGAGAAGGGCTGGCAATAGCTAGCTGCTGGCCAGTATTTGAAGTCTTCGTGGTGTCTCCGCGCAAATCCAATCAAGCATCCGGTCTTGGAGGAAAAGGAAAGACCAAAAAGAGGACCAAAATGAGGGGAAGAAGGTGGATAGGATGGGAGAAGCTGGCGCCAACTTGGGAAGCCTTGGTGATTCTGACACGGCACGGACAGTTTTAGGAGAAGAGTCCCGAACTGCGCAACGCAACGCTGAAGATTCCGGCTCGCCGGGATTAAGGAAAAAGCAAACTTACTGACCAGTGTAGTGTAGTGTGGTATAGCTGAATGGGAAGCCATCCGGCCTTTCGTGCATCCTGAAATGCCGTACCAGAAGAAGTACTCTGCAAGTATCATCATCACGATGGCTTCATCCTCCAAGGCTGCGCTGGTGCTGCGTAAATGCAATGCAGGGTCCCCTCAGGGATCCAAGCCGATGCCATGCCAATCCAATATCCAGGATTTGGCAATCAAAGGTCCTCGATTGGTTCCCCCATTTCTCCGTTTCTTCCCATCAAACTTTCCTCCCTCTTCCTCGCACGCAGTTCATCGTTTTCGTTGGCGCCCGATATCGTGGCCTGGTTATACAAATGTCATCATCATCACCAACTGTCGGACGAGTGTTCGTGTCAGTGTTCTGTGCAACAGTGTCGGTGTAACGAGTCATGAAAACGTGGGTTTACATGGTCGCGTCTTCTCACGATGTTGGATTTGGTGTTGACGGACTCACTCTTTCTTGCCGCCGGGTATTCGCAGAACTAATAATCACGTGGCTCTTGCACATCTAAAAGCGGCAGCAAAAAGAAGCTTCTTCCCGAGAGGTACCCGAGTTGGTGTGTCCTCGCCAATGGTCCCAGGAAGGACTCAGAAGCGTGACGGTTCCAAGACACTGCTCCAAGACGTATATTGACATGTAAGAAGATGGTTTAATATAAATAGAAATCAACCTCCAACCACTCGCACGCCCCGCAGTAAATTGAATTCCAACGATTGAACCATATCGAAGGTTCACTTCCTACCGAGCTATCCTGGAGTGGTAGCTGCCACCAAACACCTGGAATAAGGATACTCCCAAATCACTATTTCTATCATTCTTGTTTTGTCCAGGCTCTCAGCTCCAAGCAGTCCACGGGAAGTGAAAACGGAGGCAGATTCGCCGTTATATATGGAGTTCCTGGGAGATTTACAACTTCTTTTTCTATCCACCATTAGCGAAACATAAATACATGTCTGAGCCGAGAGGAGCAGTTGAAAGCTATTGGGAGAAACCTAGCTACTGTGCCTTGTCATTGAAATAAGTACCGAGTATATTTATGAGGTAGAAAAGTAAGAAAAACTGCAATTACAGACACCCTAGCCTTAATATTTCCCACCCAAGCAAGTCCCGAAAGACCAATCTATTGGCCACGATTAGTACGCTTCAATTAGTCGACAATGCTATCACTCACCTAACTCTCATCCCTTTCTTTTTTTTCTTCACTCCATTTTGATTTTCTGCGCCTTTGTGGGTCATGGATATTTTTTTTCTTCATTCGAGGTATCCTATGGTGTCTTAGTCGGCCTTGAGCCACTAGTCTTGCTGGCGGGCGCTGAAGTCTTATTGGGATTTTTTCCAACTGGCCAAACTTCTGGACCAATGACAGCCGTCACAAGGTCACCAAACGCGTCAGAAAGGGTTACTTTTGCACCCACACCCTTAGCGGTAATACTTGCGCTCTTGCCACCGGAGGTGGCTGTACTTTTGTTCGCGCTGGTTGGTCTGCTCGCGCTGGTTCCTGTGCTCCTGCTGGTGACCTTTCTTGTGGGGGTGCCTGTCTGCTTGGGACCCTCTGTAGACTTGTTTGGAGATACGGATTTGCTTGATGTTGAGGATTTGGTTGGCGAAGAAGGTATCGTTGCTGATGAAACAGGTGATTTGCTTGATTTGCTTGGAGATTAGGCTTCGTCTGACGAAGGAGGCTTTGTTGCCGATGGCCTGGGGGATTTTGCTAATTTTCAATGTTAGAATGAATCATTGTCTACAACGAGGAAACAATCTCAGCTTACTTGACTTTTTCACAACTGAAGACGCAGGGGTATTGGATTTTCCTCCATTGCCCCCCTTTCCCCCACTAGCTGGCATTGCCTCGATTGCACTGAATAGAAGGAAGAGAAAACCGAAAAAATACACCATCTTCATTTTTACAATGGTAAGTCTTACGTAAATTTTGTAGGATAATGGCAATCAAAAACACTTTCTAAAGTGGTGTCGGTGTATTATTCTCAAGAACTGTGTAAGGGGAGACTCGGGAGAGAAAGAAAGGGTATAATGAGTGTGGTTAGTTCTGAACAAGTATTTGTAAGGAGTGTGTGTAATGAGCGGATAGTCTGTACAGAACTTCGAATGGCGTTTTGAGATATCCGAGAATCAATGTTTGCTTCGGCTAACTATTTACGTCTAGAAGTCATTCAAAGATTAGACTTTAGATGAGCGAATCCAGTCTTGGTTTTATCCTATGATCCTTTGAGTTGGATACAACTCATCAGAATGTCCAGGTAGATAACCGTAAGTTATTCTTAAAAATGAAAGCTCCGTAAACATTCTTCTTGAATACGAAGAATTGAGTATGCTGCAACTACTGAGCCTCAAAGTATGTTACAGTGCAATCAAATCAAGAGGGGGTATGTGATCCTTTCTGTTGGTTCAAGATATCAATTTAAAGTTGAGACCTGGTCACAGTAATCAGCAAATAGAACAGGTTCCAGTAGAACTTTCCATAGATCATTACACTCTAGCATCATCCAGGGCAAGTTTAATATAGAATAGATTTTTCCAGAAAAATCTAGTCTAGATCTAGGCTTCCAGACTTTGTAAAAGTAGGTTAAAAAGAGTAAATTTAGCTAGCTATATACTTATAATCAAAAGGTCCTTGGATTTAAGCTTTTTAAAAGCTTAAAAAGCTTCAATCTAAGGACTTTTCTTAATTATATACTAATTACCTAATCTAGTATAGTGTTATTTATATTTCTTTCTCTAATACTACTTATACTTCCTTATTCTTAATTTCCTTAACCTTAGCCTCTAATAATAGCATCAGTACTATTAGAGAAGGTTTATTAAGAGAGAGTAGAAGTAGTAGAGATTACAAGATAATTATATACTATGTATACTAATATAGAGTAATTATATTGTTTTCTATACTAGTACTTCTCTTAAAAGTATTTGTTGGTCTTGACTTCAGCTAGGTTTGTGTGCACACACGGTGGAATATCAATGTCTCTTATATTCCTGTAAATTATGTGTAGTTCTTCTATCTACAAGTGCTTCGGACAATGAGTAAAATAGTGTTGAGAAGTGATACAAAACATGCATCACTTATGTGGGGAAAACGTGACTTGGGTAAAACGTGACTTGGACTCCTGAATACTTGACTCCTTGGCAGCATCAACATGCCAGTATTCCAACAGTATTATATATACTTAGATATAGTAGCGTAGATTTAATTATCTATAAATTTAGAGAAAGAATTATACTATATCTTGGAGTCTTAAATAAGTAAATTATTACTAGATTCTAGATTCTTCTTATAAACCGCTAGATTAATCTTATCTTACTACAATTTATTGTAAGGGGTAAAACCCCTGAGGATTACTCAGGCTAAGGCCCTCGCTAAGACACTATTGATATATTGAACAATACTTGGCGAAACAGTTAATTTTCATGTATATAGAGATGAGAAGCCACTACTGAGTACAGGCTCCTCATGCACTTCTTAACAATTTAATATTGAACCATACCTTTGAATTATTCGAGGTCTAGCCTCTCACATTTATATACCTTATATACTACTATAAAGTATTACTTAGCCTTCTTATATATCTTGTTTATAGTACTACTCTTATTAAGTATCTGTCGCTATATAATTCTGGTGAATAGCACCTTGCATTATGTTCTAATGGATCCACGTGCTTAGGCTCATGTGAGTGGCTTGCTACTCACATACTTAAGCCTGTGGGATACTACCTCTCCTTCTGCTTTACTCTTCATGCAATAAAGATGTAAGAATACAACCACTTGTTGCATCACACTTTATGACTACTGAGTCATACCAACAGTATCTTTATAAATTAGTATAATTTATACTAAGGATTAAGAATTATTATAACTATAGCAGTGTAATAGATAAGGCTTAATTTAAAGTATTTCTTAATGTTCTTATATATAGTAGCAGTAGCTTTATAAAGTGTTATTTAGTATTATCTTATACGCCCATAAGGATGTTCTTTGCAGTGTTCCATTCTTCAAAGCCTGCCTTCGTGAAAATGCTTTCATTGAAGGCCAAACAAAGACTATCAAATTCTCGGAAGAATATTCTTATGTTTTTCGAAGACTCATCGAGTGGATGTATAACCGAAATTGCTTTCCTTTCTGGGAGAGAGACAAGTACTCGTTTCCAAACGCAACCTATGACGATGGCTACTCTGCAACACCCCTCTTTGTCAAGCGACTGGTGGATGGCAATCCAGAAGAGCCGTACTCGGAAGAGAACCCACAATTTGCTGCATCTATCAACGGTTCAAGTGTCAGCATTGATGAGACTTATGCACTTTTTCAATTGGTCATACACACTATGTGTGCTGCTGAAAGGTACTGTATGCTGGATTTACAACGATACTGCTACTATAAGCTGATGCACTTTCCAATTGGGGCAAAGGAGGTCTCGCTCTTCGCGCAACTCACCCTGACCAATATACCCGAAAGCCGGACTGATATTTACGAGTTACTTCAAAAATCCATAGGCAACCAAAAAAGCAGGTTGCCTCACTGCGAAACTCTTCATTCCTGGCTGAAAAATGAAGCCTCCGAGTCCGCCCGCAAGTTTTTCGAAATGCTAAGCGTTGCAAATGGTTCCGGGCCTGCGACTAACATTGAGAAGGCTCTTGACGGAAATCTTGATGTCCCTGCGACTGCCACTAAACTCGCTATATGTATCAAAGATGTTTACGTTCAAGATACAGTCAGAGTTTATGGACCCGACGATGAGGATGGGATCTGTTGTGCTGGATCTACATGTATTACATCCCACTGTTTCGGGTTGTAACAGGACTTGGCAGCCCCCCCTTTTGCCCTGTATATATAGCCTATGTAGCCACTCCCAGTTCTAGAATGAATCTATCACTTTGGTGTCTTTCCCAACGCAACAGGATCAAATATGGGTCTGCCAAGGCAGGCGATATACTTGTAACCAATGGGCTGAAGACGGATTACGGGGATACTATAGTCTGTTGGCAGGGATTGTCTCTGAGAACTCCTCCCAGCCAAAATAAACACGCAACAGAAGCAGTATACCCAGTGACCCATTTTAGACTCCTCCGAGAGGCCCAATGGGCAGATAGGCAGACTTGAAAATTAGTGGCTATGGAAATATCAACGGGATACTGGAAGGTATAATCCGTGGATGTCTCCTTGTTCCCCCACTCTTGGCGTATTTTCAGAGCTCAGAGGGCTTTGTCATGTACAGTATCATAGTATGTAATATCAAGTAAGCTTCACATAGAGACCAAAATTTGGCAGTGAATATAAAACTAAATACCTGAAAGAGTGCATTATACTTGAAGTGTATTTGTGACATGGATTAAAAAGAGATAACACACTTATCTGCAAGTCAACTATCATATTTGCTTCCCTGCAGATTTCTGTTCATATTTCACCTAAGAGAACAATAACATGCATAAAGTAAAAAACTTCTATTGCCAATAGATATCTCTACTTAGTTGCAGTTCTCAACATGTCTAACGTTATCATTTTGAAACATGTATAATACTTATAAATATCATCAGTAAATGCAACTTCTCTAACATAGACGTACTAGTGGCTAAGTGAGATTTGTCATGTTTGACCTATTATGAAGTATTTGTGGTGCGTTTGTGACGTGGGTTGAGAAGTAACACAATTTGCGATTTGCCTTTCAAGTCATTCCCCTTGGCATTTCATTGAGGTTCATCTTGAAAGAAATCAGACGCTAATAGAATGGGCAAAATCTAGGCCATTGGGGGTTATGGAGCTGAACTGAAGCTGTCGATGTTTTCACTTAAGCGAACTTCTCCCCTGAATACCTTCACTCCAGTCTTTATTCCGCTAATAAAGCGGCCATTAAGTGATAATCTACAGATTACTGTGAAAGTTTATCATTATTTCTTGTATGATTGTAATTAATTGTGCACCAAAGACTCCTTCAGCACCCAATTGTGGTCAAGCTCAAACCACGTGATGTTCACTCAGTTCAATTTCAGTTGTTTTTTAGTGAGCCTTTTTTCATTTGTCTTGATTACAACAACTATTCAGGATCAATCATAGTGTAGCTTCCCTTGTCCTAATACATTAGCTTTTCCTTCTGAATTTGGAACGTTCCTGGTATTGGGAAGCGTAGCGCTAGTACAGTCAGGGTCTACTGCTACAGCTTCGCCGCATAAGTCTTGGAACAAAGCACCTTTTACACTAAAACACACCTTGAAAACTATTATATAGTACTATATATTTATATGTAAATGTTAAGTTGGGAAGGTCCTCAGTACTGTAGGTCATGGAGAATTGATTGATTTGTGTAGGGAGTTATCTAAGGTCTATATATAAGGAGTGAATGATTATTACATCATAATAAATGAATAATATAATGACAGTATAATAATGATATCATAATAATATAATGATATAGTGAGTTTAGCACAACACTAGTAATCATACAGCTAATCACATAGCAGATAAAACTAGCGATGAAGTGGTAAATCAAACAGTAGTTCATTATAAGAATAAACAATAAGAAAAATCAGTTGATGTCATAAATCCAGCACAACACACCCCCCCAGGGGACAGCATATTACTGAATGCTGTCACCTGGTCTGAGAATTAAATGACTAATATCTTTAAGGTGTAGTTGTTGTACGAATAGAGCATGCTTTTGAGGTAGTAGTTCTTTTGTAAAGCCGTCAGCTACTATGCTAGTAGTAGGAACCCAGTGGATGTTGACACGCTTCTCTTGAACTTCTTGCCTAAGCTAGCTCTGGATGATGTTGATATGCTTAAGCTTAGTATCAAGCTTTAGTGTGTCTCTTTGCAAGAGGCGAATGGTTTGTTGATTGTCGCAGTAGATGTTCGGAAAATCCTGAATGTGTAGTTCAATATAATTAAATAGACGAATCTACTATAAGAACTCCTTTGCGGTAGAAATCAGGGCTCTAAACTCTGACTCTGTGCTTGACGTAGTTACATAGCGTTGTTTAGTTGACTTGTAATGTATTAGACCTCTATATAGCTGAAAGCAGTATCTAATTGAGCTTTTTCAAGTATTGATATTGTCAGCGAATGTAGCGTTGCTCTAGGAGAGAAAAGAATCTAAGCCTTGAAAGTTGCTATTAAATTCAATTGCTAAATAACATGTTCCTACTAAGTAGTATAGTAGGTGGTCGACAGTGTAGAGATGCTAAGGCAACAGATTAGTTAGGTATTCAGAGAGTCTTGAAACTACTCTACAAATGTCTAGTCTAGTATAGCAAGAAGCAAAGTTTATGCTTCCTACTTTTTGTTAATATCTAGTTATTTAAGAAGATAAAGCTACGCCCTCCTAGGACACTAGCTTTGTTGTAGGAAGTAGTGTTTGTAGTACTTAGGTAATAACAATATTAAATTAGTTTGCAAGACTTTGAATATAGTTGTCCTGAATTAACTAGAGCTTTTAATGTAGTCGATCCTAGATGATTTGTACACCTAGGAAGTACTTTGCTTCGCTGAGCTGTTGTATTTGGTATCTAGAAAGCAGCTGTTTCTTAAATTCGTTGACCTTTGACTGATTTTCCTTGGAATAAGTAATAATAATGTTGTCTACATATAGAATTAGAGTAAGCCAACTATTTGAAAAGAGACAGTAGACTCTAGGAACAGGGAGAAGGTCGAATTCAGCAAGGGTTTTAACAATGTCGTTGTACCAAAGGTATGCTGATTCTTTGAGACTATATAGAGCTATGATTACTTCTCATTCTTATCTACTTTTTTCATATCCCTTAGGACACTTACACCTAATTAGTTGTTTTAGTCTAGTATTTACATATGTGTTGATTATGTTATATGATTGTGTTTCTAAGTTATATACTACAATAATTACTGTTATAGCACGAAATGTTTGTGTAGCTAAAGTAGCAGCGTAGGTCTCCTGATCTGTCTATTAAAGGTCTCCCCTTACACAAATACAAGCTTTGAACTTGAGGATGTACCTATTTTCGTTGAATTTATATGTCTAGACCTATATTAGAGGAAGAGAGTTGTTATTGTTGTCAAGTTGTGGAATAAGCTTAAAAGTGCCTTTTGATTTTAGGATATTAATTTCCTGGTTATATGCTTTTTTCTAGTCATCTTTAAAAGAATGTTGTAGTATCTCTCTGTATGTCTTTGGAGGTAGTAGCATTTGATCTTGATGTAGGTAAGTTATTGGTTTACTTTTTAGTGTAGTAGAGAATGTAGAATAATAAGATCTGTATTAAGAAATCATTGCTATATGTGAAGTACATGATCTGCTTCTTAAAATATTTCCTGGATTTAATCTAGCATATATTTCATTGTGTCGAGAAGTATAGTTGCTAGGGTTACTAGGTAGGTTAATTTCTTCGTCTACGTTACTATCTGATAGGTTAGATAATTTAGATAGTTCAGAACTTTAAAGTGTTGTAGGTAATACTGGTAGGCTAATATTACTTAGAGTTGGACTAGCTGCTTTAGGTGTAGTTTGAGGTAAAGGGAGTTGAATTAGTGTAGTTGCTTCTTTTGCGCTAGTCTCTTTTTGGAGTGGCTTAGTAGCTGTTGCAGTGTCCTGATTACTTAGTTCAACAATAGTTGCTTCAAGCATAGTTACTTCTTTGATATTTCTATACCTACTACTTTATAGTGAATTAGCTAGTATTTCAAGTCTTTCAACTAAGTTATCTATTGTTTCTCAGAGTATGTCTTGTAATTTAGTATTACTAGAGTTATAAAAAGATGTTTTGTTAAATGTAACATCTCTAGTGAGAATAACCTTATTCTTTGAGGGTATCTAGACTTTAAAAATATTTGTTGATTCATAGCCTACAAAGTAGCCTACTTGAGCTCAAGGGTTAAGTTTTATCTTCTTTGGAATGTGTTTTTCAAGTACATAAGCCTTGCAAAGAAATGGACTTAGGTAGGCATAGCAGGGTTTGTGTTTAAAGATATATTCCTATAGAGTTTTCTAGCCAAGCTTCTCAAGAGGTGTACAGTTGAGTATTTAGGCTGTGTAATCACAAGCTAAGCTCCAAATGTTATATAGACCGCCTCCATAGACTCTAATACACCTTGCTTTTGTTGTAATAGACTGTCTAGCTTACTCTAAATCCCTGTTTTGCGCCTAAGTGTTAGGAGCTAAGCGTTTAACTCTCATGCCTTCTTTTTTAAGGTATTTATCAAACTCTATAGCTAGAGTTTTCTTGTTATCTATATAAATAACTCTTACAATAAAGCTAAGCTGTACTCTAATCATTTTAACAACGTCTTGTACTATTTGAGTACTCTTAGTCTTGCTCTTGTAGTAAACTATAATGTAAAAGCTAGAAAGCAAGTAGTGGAAATAGCTTAATTAGTTCATGCTGTTGTACAACCTCTCGAAAGGGATTATGTTATAGGATAGGTAATCAAACAGGCCTATTGAGTTAAACTTATGTTCTATATAACGTGAAGTAATCTATATAGCTTTAGAAACACTACATGTCTTATATTGTATTATTATAGGGCATAGCATAGACAAATCAACTGTAATATCAGCTTCTACAGCTTTGACTTTTGAGACTGCTTTTGTGCTAGCGTGGCCTAGTAATATATAAAGGTCTCGTTTAGTAACTGTTAAGTAACAAGGTTCTGTTGATTTCTGAAATCCTTTTATAGTAAGTAACATATGTTGTTTATACTAAGAATTAGTAGTAAACACCTACTTATTGTTGTACAAGGTAAGGTAGTAAAAAATGCTTCTGTCCTAGTGCTCTATTTGACTTAGAGTCCTTGAATTCCAGTAGACTTCTTTTACTCAAAGAATGTTAAGTAACACTAAGTTTGTTATAAATCTAGGGGCAAGAGCAACATTCGTAAGGTTAATAAATTGTTTTCCTATAGAAGTGTTAATCTAGATTTTGGTAGTGCTAAATACTTTAATATTATAGCATTCTTTTCTACCTAACAACTTGTTGTTAGGACTAGTATCTCTAGTTTTTACCCAAGAGTTGTATATAGATTTATTACAAACGTAGATATTAGAACCTCTGTCAAGGATCTAGTAGTTATATAGTGAATTATCTCTGTTCCGGTCTACTAAGGTACTAAAACTAGACTTATATAATGTTACAAAGTCTCTGTGGGGTTTTCTACTTGAATTAACAGCTTCCTTTGAAATAGGTGTGTCTGAATTATATTTAAAGTTCTTTTTTAAGTACTCTTTTGTTTTTGTCCTTGTTAGTTTATTAAGAAACTAGTTAAATTTAATAAAGATATTGTATTTTCCAGTCTAGTCTTGTGTCCTTATCTTCTTATTAATATAAGAGCATTCACGAAACCAGTGTTTTCCCCCTCTATAGCAGCATTTGTATAGATAGGTCTGTGGTGGTACAAGAGCTTTTCCTTTAAAGAATTACTGCTGCTAGTGTTTTTGCTGTTCTATAGTTGAAAATAAAGCATGGGCAGATTTGAGTCCCTTAATAGAGTCTTGTTTTCAGACATAGTTGCAGAATTGCTTAATTAAGTTATATAATCTAGGTATTTTGACACTGTCTAATTCTTTCTGTTCAATGTTGACTTTAAGTACTGTAGCATATGAATCATCAAAAGCATAGATTGCTTAGATAAAGTCCTTTTGAGCTCTGTTGCTGCTCACTTCTAGAAGATTAAGAGCCCTAGCTTCAGCGTATATAGCTTCTCATTGGGATAGTATGTCTTCGAGTTTCTAGTTCTTGTTCTATTGCTTGAGCTTAGCGTAGTCTCGAATAACTTCATTCTCTCTGGCTTGATCAGTTAGCACAAGCCTCTTCTTCAAAGCTCTTAGAATTTCATAGGTAGATAAAAGGTTCTTGATTAGAACAATGTGTTTAATGTGAATAGTGCCTTCAATATACTTATAGACTTTGTGAATCAGGGCATCCCTCTTGTCGAGTTCCTTGATTTTGCTGTTATATTATAAGATATTAAAGCATAGGTCTGCTCTCTCATCTGCTAATAGCTTAGATCAATGAGTAGTATTTAGGTTGATACTCTATATCGTTGGCTCTTCTAGACAAACAGGTATTGTTGGTTGAGTAGAAAGTGTTAGATCCAGAAGATCCTAAACACTAATTCCATTGCTAGTAGCAATGGATTTGACGCTAAATATCCACGGATCCTAGTCCTTAGAGTTCAAGAGGGTAATAGTTTTAGACGTCGACATAGTTAAGGCCTCAAGATAAGAGATCAAGAGGGTTCTTTGTCTAGAATAACTACTCCTTGAGCTAAGGCAAGTTGAATTTAAACAAAGTGTGTAGAGAAGAGGAATCAATTAATTAAAGGTAAAAGTGTTAAATTTTATAGTCAAAAAGTAGCTACCAGGCTCATAACTGTTAAGTTGAGAAGGTCCTCAGTACTGTAGGTCATGGAGAATTGATTGATTTGTGTAGGGAGTTATCTAAGGTCTATATATAAGGAGTGAATGATTATTACATCATAATGAATGAATAATATAATGACAGTATAATAATGATATCATAATGATATAATGATATAGTGAGTTTAGCACAACACTAGTGATCATACAGCTGATCACATAGCAGATAAAACTAGCGATGAAGTGGTAAATCAAACAGTAGTTCATTATAAGAATAAACAATGAGAAAAATCAGTTGATGTCATAAATCCAGTACAACAGTAAAGTATATCTATCTAATAGAGTATTTACTAAATAGAGCATTTAAACATTAGTCTTCTATATAACAATTACAAATAATTTACTAGTTCATGTTATAAGTGGACTTAAAGTAGAGTAAGTAGGAATTTCACGAGTTTCACATACAAATTCAGCTAAAATCTGACTTGACTAACTTTAACCCTATCCAAATTCAGAAATTAACTCTTAAACTAAAATCCTAGGAGTAGAAAGAATAGATATCTTAAAGCTAGAGAGATCTTATATACATTACTAAGCTGAGAAGTGATCATCGACCAAATGGTTGTATAATCTGTAGAGTATGTTTTGGTGTAAAAGTGAGTACTGTTCCAAGACTTATGCGGTAGTGCTGTAATTGGCACTTTTCAACCCCCCCCCCCCCCCCCAAAAACATCTGTTTTGCCTACTTTCCCACGACACATTATTCTCTCCACGTTCGATAATTTATTCTATAATTAAAAAGTTGCATTAATTAGAACCTTATTCATCTTTTATTCTAATGCGCATCGACAGCAAAAAATATTGCTTCTGTTATGTTGATCCTCGTCAGGCCCTTCGCTTTTTACGTCGTTTTTGCTTACTTTTTGGTGTAAAACGTGCACTTCGTGACTTTACCCAACTTTACTGTCTTACAACTTTTTACTTATAAGTTCTCTAAACGTTTCGAGCAGATATAATTATAGATAACTCTCGAATTAATTATTCCCACAAAGAACATAAAAATTAGGAAGTCGTGGAGTGGAAATAATTGAAGGTGTTCACCTTGAATTTTGGTGTAAAAAGGCCGAGTGTCGATTAAAAGTGGTCTAGTACTGTAGTATATCTAATAATTCCGTATACTTTTTACATTACACACCGGCGAGAAGAATCTGAGACATTGACTTCAAAGTAATCGTTTTCTTTCGGAGTAGGACACGAGCAACTTGCCAACATATTAGTATTAGGGGAGTTTTTAAATCGGCGTCTAAAATTAGCTAAGCTGGCTAAGCTGTTCACAACCAAGATTAGTCAAGCTAGCAGATTTCAAAGAAAGAATATTAACTCGAGAGTTCGTGAAAATGATTGAATGCAAGTCTTCTTGGTTTTGAACGGAAGCAGGTTGCCCTGGCTTGTTGTGTTCACGTGACCTACTCCCCTCTCGCACTTGCGCCAAGTCGCTTTACGAAAATGAGGTTCAAAGACAGTATGTGGGGATTCTGTTGTGGGTTTCTTAGATTTGAAATATATCAGGAAAATACGGAATTTTGAGTTTAACACCTCTGCAAGCTCCATTCGGAAATCAGCACGCAAAAAGTAAACTTGGGACTTGTGAAAATAGAATTCATGGGTACTATGCTTTGCAAAAACATGCCCTAAAACAGTCCCTCTGAAATTCGTTCATATCGTTAGGCAGGGTGTTTTTTCCCCTGTAATCACATGACAGCATTTTGATTCCCCTCAACACTTCCATAATCTGGATTGTATTTACTTGTCTTAATAGACCCCGGGAGTCACATTGTTATCATGTATCAATAACAGGACCGCTTCCATCGGAGCGCGGGGTTTCCACCCGGAGTTTGCGAACTCGGCCGGTTTTAAGTAGCGCCACCGATCGCCGGTCCGCAAACCTTGTCACCAACAATTTGTTACCCAATACATCAATAGAAACATTTCCAACGATGAATTCCACGCCATATTCACTTATTCTTTTCGCATCGAGGCGAACTAGACGCTATGGCAGAACAATTTGGTCTCACCAAAGCCGAGAATAAAAACCCAGCCATCCTATCAACCGACGCGTCGAAAGACCATGAAGACTCAATCGATATCTCTTCTCAGGTCCACACGCAGAATGAACAAACTTCCAATTCAGACGACATCACAGTTGCCGCGAGGGCGGGAGTTTTAAATGGTGAACTCGATCCCAAATCACAGGATGGAGAGAATGAGCCACTATCAGAGCAACCCGTAGTGCCAGCCGGAGTAGATTATACCGTTTTGACACCTACACAAAAGAAGCTCATCGTTTTCACTGCTTCTTTGGCCTCTGTTTTCTCGCCAATGGCTACTGCTATATACTGTAAGTTCTGGACCAAGTTATGCCGACTTCAAAGGTTGACAATTATAGATCCCTCATTAGAAACAATTGCAAAGGACCTAAGCGTTTCGAATACACAAATCAACATTACTGTCACTCTCTTTCTAGTCGTTCAGGGAATAGCTCCCGCTTTTGTCGCAGACCTGGCAGATACAACAGGGAGAAGACCAAGTATGTAAATATTTCCTGTGTCCCCCCTTTTGTATTTTATCCTTATACTACTCTCGGCTCCGAATTCAAACGAAGACAATGTATACTAATCTATTCCAGTGTACATTTTTTGTTTCGTCCTTTTCAATGCGGCAAATATTGCCTTGGCTCTACAAAACAGTTTCGTCGCGCTTCTAATCTTACGAATGGTTCAGAGTGCAGGGTCATCTGGAACAGTTGCTTTGGCAAACGGGGTTGTTGGTGATATCATTACCTCATCTGAACGTGGAACATACGTTGCTTACACTTCACTCGGGCCTATTTTTGGCCCCATGATTGCGCCCGTTCTTGGTGGTATCATTGGTCAATATGCTGGGTGGCACTTTATCTTTTGGTTTTTGTTCATCTTTTCGGCGGCGGTGTTTATTCCGCTGATCCTCTTTTTGCCAGAAACTTGCCGAAAAGTAGTTGATAATGGGTCTATTCCGCCACCTTTTTTCTCGCAGAACATCACTGACATGGTACGTCATAAGAGAAGAGCGAAGGCTGGACTCACATATGATGAAGCAAAGCATGCAGAGATCAAGAGGAAGTATAAATTCAGGCTTCCGAGTCCAATGTCCACTCTAGCGGTACTGTTGGATCTTGAAAGTGCCTGCATTCTTGTGGCTACGGGGTTGGGCTTGGGATGTTTCTACGCTATCAGGTATTCCTTCTCCTTCCCAATTGCGTTTGAACAATTGACTGACCAATCTTGCTCTAGTACCGGTGCTTCTAAAGTCTTTGCATCCCTCTATGGTTTCAACCAGCTTCAAATTTCCCTCATGTTCTTGCCTATCGGTTTCGGGAGCATGGCATCTGCCTTCACGGTTGGCAAACTGGTTGATTGGAATTATCGTCGCTTTGCAAAGAAGCTTGGAGTACCCGTCATCAAAAATCGGGTTCAGGACCTAGCTCATTTTCCCATTGAAAAGGCTCGCTTGCAAGTTGCATTTCCCGCAACTTTTATAGCGGCTTCATTCATCATCATGTATGGTTGGGTCATGGCCCAGAAATTAAGTCTGGCTGCACCAATTATTGCATTGTTCTTTGCTGGCTTTGGGCTCACTGCCTCTTTCCAAACGCTAAACATTTTAATGGTTGATATTTATCCGGGGAAGCCTTCAGTTGCTACAGCAGCAAATAACTTTGTGCGATGTGAAATCGGAGCAGTCTTTTCGGCTATTATCATACCACTTTCTGATGCCATTGGAACTGGTTGGGCATATACGATACTTGCGGTTATGTTCATAGGGTTCAATCCAGTTTTATTGATCATTATGAGGAAAGGGCCGGGTTGGAGACGTACTAGGAAGGAAAAGGAAGATAAAGTGGAGTTGCAGAAGGAGGAAAAGGCGACCAGAAAAGAAGAACAGCGAGTACAACAGCAAAACCAATCCTGATACACTGTCCACATTTTATGCGTCAACCTACTCGGCATATTTAGAGAAACAGTAACTCAACATCTTCGGTATTTATGGGCCTCAGATATTTAGGTCACCATTTCAATACTAGTTTTACTCAATTCACATATCTTAACTCTTATTTTCCATCACTTTGGCAAACCAAGATAAAATGCTACCGCATCTTTGACTTGAGCCTCAAATCCTTGGAACTTCAATCCAAACGCCTCTTCTGTGTCAGAAACATCCATGGGGAGCCTCAAATCTCCCAAAACTCCATCGAGACAAAGAGCACCACTTTTTACCTCATCTGGGAAAGATTTCTTGATGATCTCGATGGTTTCCATCCATGGGAGTTTGGGCCCAGAAACAAGATATCGCCTAGCTTTTACTGTATTGCCTGTTTTGATGCTTCCTGACAACAAATCCACCACATCATGGATATGCACCGATGCACCTAGTCCTGGCATTGGTGACTTTACGCCTTGTACTAGGCTCACTAACTGACCATTTGTGGTGGCTTTGAACTCCTCAACGGTCTCGGCGAGTTGATGAGGCCCTAGAATGCTAGAAGGAAGCAAAAATACAACGTCGTACGATGGTTTCTGTGATTCTATCCAAGCTTCTGATGCGGAAAGTGCTTTGGCTTTGCTTGCGCCGTAAGCAAGGAGTGGGAATGCAAAAACCTTGTCCTTGGGATAGGATGGGATTTGGTCGTTACCTTTCATCAATCATCAGCACCTTTCGGAACAACCAAGTTGGATTTGCAAACTCACTCTTGTATGGATACTGCTTCAACACTCCCAGGAGGAACATATCTGCATCAAGAAGTGCTCCAATAGAGGACAAAACAACGATTCTCTTGATGGACGGAACTTTCGAAGCGGCAGAAAGGACGGAGATACACATGTCAACAGCTGGTCCGAAATAATCCCGCTCATAGTCATCACTCTAAAAGTCGAGTTGATCAGAAAAAAGTCTTTTATTAGATCGAAAGCAACTCACAGGACTCATGTTCATCGGGCTGGCAATGTGGAAGATGAAATCGACACCCTCGAGTACACCATCGAAAGCATTTGCATTCGTCAAATCTTTGACAATCACATATTCGACTTTTGGTTCATCAATTGTCTGGGCTACTGCCTTCTTGATCTTTGGAACTTGACTGTCCGACCGAACGACGGCTCGCACGCGATAGCCTTGGGTGAGTGATTGGGTTAGAGCTCGGAACCCCACGAAGCCCGAAACACCTGTGATCTGAGGGGAGTTCTAGTTAGCTTTTTTCATCGAATTTTGAGAAGTGTTTGTTACAAGAATAAGTTCTCCAGTCATGTTGAGTTATATCTATGTGCTGTTTGTTGAACAGTGATATTTTGAATGATGGAGATGTTGGAGAAGATAACTGGAATGATTGAAAGGTTATAATATTGGAGGGGGTTGTCAGCCCTTTATGCGAAAGTTTCGTCTGGATATTATTTACTCGTCCCCTTTTCCGAGTTTTGAAGTCGGGTTCGGAAGCCATGCGGTCACCGCCAATTATACGAAGCTATCAATCTTTGGACCTATCCCTATCATTCTGTCGCACGGAGTATTGACACTCCACTATTTGATTACAGTGGGGCAATTTTACGTCAAGGCCGAATGACTTAACGTCAAGTCAGGGATTACTATAAAACTCCGAGAAGCAGGCAATGGTAGCTATGCATCTGCAAATATACTTTTGATGCAGTATTGAATTACTCTTGATTACTCACTTTGGGTGTGAGCTTGACAATTCGACTCCGATTCGGGGGGATGAGTAATCACATTCGAAAAGGTTTTACAATGCTTTTCTTTCTTTTGGAGTCATGCTAGAAAGTCTCTCGGATACTGAGAGACTACTTCTTTAATTCCCGAAGAAAATTTACTACGCAGGATTATCAAGGAGTTTTGAGTATATAAGTATGAATCAAAGGTACAAGTCAAATTCCACATATAGAAAAACCCGCATGGAAGGGGTAAGAAACTTCCTAAACCGCAGGCTATAATACATTGAAAAGGCGAAATTTTTGTAAGAGAAACCTCCAAACCGTGATGTTTTCCTGAGTAGGGAGTGAGTAATATTAAGCGAAAGAGGCCATGGCGTATTTAACTTGCTTCACTTCACAATGCTATAATTTCTGTGCTCTCCCTCCATAATAAATTATTGTTTAAAAAGAATTAGGTCTCAATTGTTGTGATAGAGCAGGTACTCGACCAGCGCGAGAATTGCAGGTACCTTCGTAGCATCAGAAAGTGTCTTGTACTGAAGGTAGTCTGCTGGAATATAAGGGGCTGAAGCCTAGGTCAATCATTGGCCTTCAATGCGTTGGATTGTACTGCAACACAAACGAGGTATATATTTGCTGCCGCTTTTATTGTCCACCAGGAGCACGAGGTGCATCACACAACGTAAATAAAAGACAGTGACATCATACTTATCATTTATGTATATATCTCCATTGCAAAAAATATAACAAACTAAATGTTTCTTCTCCTATACCACTTCCTTCCCTGAAGCTATCATCGACCCCCAAAAGTATTTGAAGCACTCCCATCGGCCCCTTCAAAGTATCAGTACCATCAAGGTCCTACAGGGTCGACCAAAACATACCTTGATAAGTCTGCCCCGCACTAGCAAACTGCTGTTGAATATTTCCACATGCCTGCTCAGCTTTGCCCAGACCCTCGTTCAACGCAACCATACTCGCTTGAAAGGAATTCTGGAAATTTCCACATCAGAAAAGGTTTCAACGTAATTGAAAGAAATATAGAATGTACGAACCGCAGCCGCTCCGTTCCAACTACTCGCTTGACTCCTAGCATACGCTTGAAGGTCCGAGGCAACACTTTGAAGACGGTTGCAGTATTCTGGCATTTGGGAACCGGCGTTTGCGTTTACTGAGACGGTTGCTGGTGTTGGGAGAGCTAATGTGAAGGCAGCAAGAAGTAAGAGGGAGAAGGTAGTTGTGAAGTGCATTTTGAATTGTCGATTAAGCGAGTGGTGGATAGGTTGAAAATCGAAGAGTATCTTCAAGAACACATTGGATGTCAAAATACCGAGGAATTCTGTCAATAAAAAAGAGATTCTAGTCCATTATATAATACTTCAAATCCCCAAACCCCCTCTTCATTTCCATACTGAGCCATCACACCCCCAACATCCATTCAACCGCCAAAACCCCCAAGCCTCCACAAAATTACCACATAATATCCGCCGCTCTCTAAACTCCAATACCTAAACGCGAAATACGACATCAAAAAACAAATGAGTTTCTCCCAACACTGAGCTGAAAAGCCCCTAATTTTGTGAGAAATATTCATTGGCCAGCTCGTAATTTTAAAACATGGCGCTGGACGCCATTCTGATGTCAGCATAAACACAACACCAGATGGAATACACGGTGATAGAAAGTGGAAATTTTAGGTGAGCAGATGAGTGCTTTTTTAGGGGTCCGTTAGATTGAAAGGAATTAATAAAATTTATTAATGGTTTGTGGTATTACATTCCGGAAAGAGTTACGCGGCCGCCGCATCGTTTTTTCGTGGAGTAGATTGAGGTGAAAGTCTCAAGCCTGCCCAAGTAGAAAGTCCCTTCTTCATCTCAATTATTGCAAGTAGCAATAATGATACTTCCAGCTTCAAACACACTATACAAGTAGGTCATCTGTTTCGTAAGTCGAGGACGGGGCACTGAGTTATGACTGCTGGCGATTGCCCAGTCTGTCAGAAGAGGCCCGAGGTCTAGTCGAGATGGAGAGAGGAGGTGCGACCTGACGAATCTTGGCTGTGGCGCGTCGACGGCGAGTGAACGAGATCAAGGTCGATGTCGTTCCTTCAAGTCGCTCCTTACTGACCTCGACTCGGGTCGACTCGAGTGGCTCACAGGGTCCACTCACTTTGTCCAGAGCGAGCAGCAAGAAGGGAAGGCACGACCCTTGTTCCTTCAGAGTATAAACACCCCACCCCCTCCCTTCCCCATCTCCCTTTCTTGTCTTTGAAAACGTATCGCCGGGGGTGGGCCAGACCGGGTTGACTCTTAGTGACGACCACGAAGTTAAACTCGACGACAACAGCAGTACACATACAAAACCGTAGGCAATTGAGGTGCGATGTTTATTTTTTCTCAAGAGTCGCTCGTGGGTATCGGTAGGCTACCTACCCCTAGGTTACCTGGCGAGCCAGGGAGTAAGTCGAAAGTTATCTGCAGCTATTCCCAGGTAACCCAGAAATAGGCGTACCTCCTAATACCTTGCTTCAAAGTATTTGTAGGTTGACCCACGAATTGCACTACCACCTATCCTTAGGTGACCTGAGAATAGCACTAGATTCTATATTTGTTCCTACCACACCCTACTAAAACAACAACTGTACGTCTAAAAGAGATCAGAAAAATATCCAAAAAGGTTTTTTTAGGAGTGAACAGTGCCCGTGAACAGCACCAGGAGCCATTTCTAGTTTACCCAGAAAATGGTGCAAATCTCTTTCTACTGAGGATGCATTAGTGAGTAAGCAAATATGGACTTTTTTACGAGTTGCGATTTACGATTTAGTCGTCGTTGGTCAAAATATCAAAAGCACATTGGGATTAATTTGTACGCTGTAATGTTCTGCCTTGAAGTCACGCCGACATCCGTCGCGAGCGCTGTGTTTTAGTGGACCTCAATCAGGGGCTAAAAGCCTCGCTTCAGGGTATCGACGCCTCAAGGACTTCATGGCACTTTAGAGAGAATCACAGCGGAGTGCCCTAAAATCTCCCTACTTTTAACTGTGGGAATTTCTACATTTAAAATTAATTTTTACACAACTTCTACCTAGGTTATATTCTTCAAACTCTTTTCAAACGTCATTCATCTCGTTCTTCAACTCCGCTCTCCATACAAAGGAAACCAAAATGTACAAAAAGACGACTTTTACATCATCAAAACACCCACAACAACGGCAGAAATCATGACAATTACCGATGAAGTCCCAAATCCACTCGCCGAGTTCGTGGAAACTAGGCTAGGGGTAGCACTGGGAGAAATGGGGGTACCAGTCGCTGCAACAGCCTTTACTCCACCACCAGCCTTGCTAAAGCTTGGGGCAACTGGGTTGACAGGAATAGGGGAAACTTTGACGATCTCGATTTGAACACTCGGTGCTGAAGTCCCAGTAGGCTTAAGAGTGTAAGAGTATGCGGTTCCGGTGCCAGATCCGTATGGGTGTTTGCTATGGCTCTTTGAAGGGGTTGGGTATGGTGCAAGAGGCGTGCCGATTGCTGCGGAAGCACTTGAAGCCAGTTTGATAGTCACATATGTCGTGAAAGAGCTCTTGAACGATGGTGTTGCGGATGCCTCAATTGGGCAGATTGTGGTATATAGTGGAAGAACCTCAGTGACAACGGATCCTGGTTTACCCGCACATACAACTCCTGGAGCGCATGACGTTATAGTTGAAATCTTTGTGGTATAAACCGTTGACGTTGTATATCCCGTTGGAATTCCTGGGGAAGCAGAAGCCACGGAAACAGCGGGGGCTGAGGTTGGGACACCTCCATTACTGCCTTGTGTGATTGGGCAGACTGTTGTATATAATGGGACTACCTCAGTGACGACGGTTCCTGGTTTACCCGCACAATCAACCCTTGGAGCACATGACGTTATAGTTGAGATCTTTGTGGTATAAACTGTTGACGTTGTGTACCCAGTTGGGTTTCCTGGCGGTGCTGAAACAATTGGAGTCGATGTTGGCACGCCACCATTGTTTCCTTGAGAAACTGGGCATACAGTTGTATAAAGAGGCTAGGAAAAATTAGTATAGATTTGTTAAAGAAAAGAATAAAGGGACCATTTGCATACAATAATTTCGGTAGTTGTGCTTCCTAGAGGGCAGTCGGTGACCGTAGCTGGACATTTGGTGATAGTTCCTGTTTTTGTAGTGTAGACCGTTGATGTAGTCAAGGGGATATCATCACTCGTAATTGTTGTTGGGCTGATAACTGCTGAAGATGTGGACGTGGTTTTGGAAGTGATATTCCCATATGGAGGAGTGAAGGTTGGAAATTTAGAAGTCTCCGAGCTACTGAGTGAAGTCGGGATGGAAGAAGTAGTGCTGGTGCGTTCTGCGGACGAGCTTCTGCTAGTCACGCTTGAGGATATGATTGATGAGGTAGATGCATCGCTTTGACTTGCAGACGAGGAAGAGCTTGAAGTGCTGCTGGTTACCGGAGCGCTCGAACTCGAGAAGGATGAGATTTCGCTTGAGCTCGAGGTAATCCTGGTTACTGAGACACTTGATGATGTGCTCGAAATTGTAGAGCTGTCGCTTAAACTCGTGGAAGACGAGATTGAGGTGACTGAGGCACTAGACGAGGTAGATATATCGCTTGAGCTTGCAGAGGATGAAGAGCTTATCACAGGAGCGCTGGAAGAAGTGCTCGATGAAATTTCGCTTAAGGAGGTGCTGCTGGTTACCGGAGCGCTCGAAGATGTGCTCGAAGAGGTAGAAATCGCAGAAGATGAACTGCTCGTTGTCAATACGATTGATGAAGTTGACGATTGGCTAATGCTGCTTGAGCTGCTGGTGGAAGAAACACTGGTCGTCGTCGATGTTACCGGACAGGCTGCAGAGGCTGCAGGCGGAGATAAACCCTTCAGTGAATCCTTGATGACCGAATAGTATGGTTTGCAGTTGCACTCATTATTTAGAGAGACAGTCGCTTCCCAAATCATGATACCCCCGAAAGCTGAATCGTCCTTGTATTTCTTGATGAGTGTATCGGCCTCATTTGCATCAATATATTCGCCATAGCTCGCTTTCTCACAGTCACTGCCAACAGTAGGTGCTCCAACGATACCAATATAGAGTTGAGCTCCGCTGCTCGCACCGCCTGCAATTTCAGATTTCCAGGTGTTATAGTTAATGTCAATACTATTGTCGGCGAAGTTTCTTGCAGAACATGAAGGGTTGTTGTAAAATTGGATCCAAAGGATGTCGAATTGAGCTTGAGCGATCATACTACCCATATTGACTTCAGGGAGGAAGCACTGGGGGGCACCAGTGATGAGATACTGTTTTTTGCTGTTGCTAGCGAATAACGTGCGTAATCGTTGAATACAAGCCACATATCCTTGTGACAAATCTATCGAAGTGTGCTCAATATCGAAATCAAATCCATCGATATCAATTGTAACGTCAGAAGATGTGTTGTAATAGCCGCGGTCGAGGGGTCGAATTCCCTATAAAAATCAGCTTTCTTATAAAACAATAGTAAATACTAAGAAAATAATTACCGTCCATGACTCTTGTTTGGGCCCATACGCACCCCACAGGAAATTCGCAAACTCTATGCCCGCAGCAGCTCCCGTGAGCTGGTAGTTCTTTGACTCGCCCCCTAAAGAGAGAATGATCTTCTTCCCCTTAGATTGACAGTATGGAATGTCCTCCTGTACGGTTGGGCATTGTGTGTACAGCTGATCAGCCTCGTGGTCTGAGCCTGGTCCGTAATAAACAGATCCTCCCCAGCAAGCGTTTCCGAAGTTTTCTTTTGGGAATCCATTGCCTAACGAGCGGATGTCAGTTGAGTGTCCGTCAGCTCAATATAACAGTCATCATAATTACCTTGCTGTGGGAATAGTTCCAGGAATCCAATAGGAATTATGTCGATATCGGTTTCGTCGCAGAAAGTGGAAAGCCGCTTTTGATCCGCTCCAGAACCCTATCTATCGTTAGCGAAAGGTCTATGGTGATGTTCAAAACCATACCCAGTAAACCGCGACATTGCTACCAGACGCAGCAGAAGAAGCAATGAATGAAAAGGTAGCGCTAGCTGCCAAGAGGCTTTTGATGGAAAACATTATTAAGTAATAGGTCGGTGGTAAACTAAAAAAAAAAGATTGTGGTATGGCCGAAGCCGGTAGAGAATGTGGCTAGATTGTCAAAGACAGGACGCAGACAAAAGTCCGCAAAAGGAAGAGCGAGGAGGAGAGGATACAGGTAATGTTGACGATGACTGTGAATAGAAAGAAAGAAAAGAGAGGGAAAGATGGTGAAGTGACTTCCCATCACGCAGTCCCCAAATGGGCCTAGGGCCATAAACGGCATGTTTATGGACCTTTCTTACTCGCATACGAGGTAATTACTGAATGGCCCGCCAGCGGAGTACCCTTCGAGTGTGCTAGTAAAATGAGCCTGCAAGACGGATGGGGAAATGTACTCGCAGAGTTGGATTGCGGAAGCGATTTGGAGGTGTATAGCAGGGGTGAAACCATGAAATTCGGGAACGGCCGAGGAAAATATGCATGGATCCGTAATAAGACGCCGGACTAGGGATAAATATTGATAACTGAACCACTCAGAGGGCTTTTGTAAGCAAGATGATCACACACACTTGTGTTGGACCTGCATCTGAGAGGCCAAGATTTTAGCCATTTGAAGATAACTCCCCACAGGGTGAACTCCACCGACGCACAGAGTCTCAGAGAACCCACTCAGGCGTCAGATATTGCCCATTTGGGCAGGTTTGGATGAACCGTGCCTTACAGAATTGACGTTTCTGCAACCCAACAGTCTGGAGAGGGGCGAAAGACAGGAGAAAGGTCCAGGCCTTGGAGGCTCGAGCTTGGTAAGATGTAAGACGGCGGAATGTCTCTCCAGAGTACCAAGTAACCATTTTAACAAAGGATGATTCTGTAGAGAGCGCGTTGCAAGATGTGTATGAAAAAGAAAAGAGAACACTTGTTCTATCAGTGGAGTAATTGAGGCTTTGACATCTGGCTTTCCTGCCAATAATAGCTACGTTGTTTCGCGCTACAAGAGGCTGTGAGATGTAAAAAGTGCTTTTTGCGAACGAAGGGGGGGCATTGTGCCGCTTGGTGCATGGCGCTAAGCATTTTAGTGAGCCTCGCTCGCCTCGGTCGATAGCGTAGAAGAGGGGTAGACACCAACCGCAATCACATTTTTGATTCCGCGCCGGGTGCGGGAATCGTGCCCTTGTGCGATACTCGTTAGAAAGATGCTGAAGATTTCCGATCTCGTTGCGAGTGGTAATCAACCGCGCTCTCACTTCCGACGAGCAATGTAGGTGAAAAGGGGTGATGGAAAGGTATGGAAAGGTTGACTTGAAATAGAAATCCGCAACATCACGTGCTCGCAAACATGACCAATAAGAACACTTCTCTCGTATCCCTGAGCATCATTTGTCCAATTGCCTCATGCCAACAAGAACTTCAGCAGCCGCAGTTAGAAATTCCAATACATTTTCACAGAATTACTCTTTAATTTTTCGGAAAATTTCTTGCTGTTAATGCTGCTTCCTTTTTTCTTTTTGTTCATCTTCTTTTTGCCTATTGTCATTGGTCAATTTGATGTTGGTGGCTTGTTGGTTTCCACATAATGATATCCTACAACTATGCAGAAAGTTCTCGCATACTACTTTGTTTTGCACAAAGCTCATTTGGTCACTCTACTCAAAACTGTACATGGAAAGCTAGTCGGTGAGCGAGATACTGAAGAATTGGTGAGCAACATGCGATATTTTTAGTTTCTCTTCTATTAAATTCAAATAATAAACATCGGATGTATTCATTATCAAGTACGAAATGGCTCGGCTAAACTAGATGATAATACCATGCCAGTCTCCTTTACGTGCATAAGATCTAGATATTAAACGATCTCCTCTTTGATAGAATATTTTCTTCTTTGAGAAATTATCATTGTTTAATTTCCTATTTTTTTTATCGTCAGTTTTGTCAAGTCGAGGCATTTCATATAGCAAACTTGGAGTTGTCTGATTTTGTCCAAAAAAGCTCATTGCTTTCTCAATTAGATCTCAACTCCAAATCTCTAACAAAAGCTTCAAACTTAACTCCACAAAACAAAACATCTACTTCTCACAACAGTGACAACATGAACATGTCTCTACCCACCCCACGAGGCCGAATATCAACATCCCAATCCTCTCAACCCCCAACACATACACATCCCAATAAGGCGAAGAACTATCCACCTCCTCCCTCCTTGCCGAGCTCCCTCATATGATCTCAACCTCCGATAATCTCTCCTCCATATCCACAAAAGCAAACCTCCCCTTCGCATTCATGGGAGGTTCTTCCATGTATCTACGCGGAAGTGACCTTTAGACAGTAGACTTAGGCCTCACAGGAGAGGCGAACATGGAACAAATCCTAGTTATACTCCGAGAAGAACCACAGTATTAATCATCACATCCGGATCGGTGGATGAAATGCTAAAATTGAATATTGATAGGATTCTCAGACCACTTGGCCCAGTCTCAGGAGTCCTCCGAATCTTCGTCCTTGTCGGTGGAAATCATGATACTTTCTCCCTCCGCGAAGCACCTAAAGCTTATTACGATATAAATTATCTCATCTCGAAGTATGCGGAGGAGATTTACGAGGTGAGGGGGGTGTTGAATATGGAGCAACGTAGTAAGTTTGGGGAGGTATCAGGAGGGGGTGGGGGTGGGGAAGGAGAATTCTTTGAGGAGGGTTAGGTGGGTTTTGGGTGTTGCTTGAGTATGTTTTTTTTGGGTTTGTAGGGGTTTTTCTTTGGATGGTTGGAGGGAAGGTGTGAAATAAATGGCTGGAAGATGGTGGGAGAATTAGGCTTGTTTCTGGGTGCACCTAAAAGAACTAGAAAGACAATATCTCTCGAACGATAAAGCATCTATGAATTCAACACCGCCCCCAGAGGTAATGGGGGATGGGTTGTCCTCAGAACAGGCAACCTAGCTTACGCGAGAAAACCTTTGGCCAGTGTGATTAGGTATTGAGATCAACATGGAGTTATTGGAGCACCAGAAGAGGGCTTTGGAATTCCCTGAGAGTGCAATTTTATCGTCTAGCGAAGGGGTTAGCCTTCAAAGTTTTTGAGAGAGGCGATAGCAAAAGACAACCCTGGGAGAAGTCAAAGTTGAGATTCCAAAAACTGGAAGGTGTATATATTTGATATATACTTTTTTTTCTCCTTCAAAAGTACGTAACTCTTGCCACTTATGACAAAGTTAGGCAACAGTCTCATAGACACTGTAACTTGCAGAATGCCACCAACTCCTCGCTAAAAACAATCCAGATGCAATAATCGAGTACTTGTTGCTCCGAGATATTCGGAGTCCAACGAAAATAACCCAGATTAGACATATTTTTCCCCATCAAAACCCTAATAGTCACCACCACCTCCCCCCTCATCTCCATCCCCGTCATCTCCATCTTCTCCATCATCGAAATATTGTTCAGCGTTGTAGTCATCGCCCATGTCTTCATCTTCAAATGCGGAATCTCCATCTGTGAACAATTATTAGTGGCGATTCAACAAAAGATTTCGGTAGGCCTTACCTTCAATATCACCACCCCCCTCCTTTTCTTTCTCCTCCTCATCTTCATCATCACCTACGCCGAACAACTTGTCATTGAGGGCCTGGTTTCTGTCTCCCCCGTTCGCCCCAGACCACCCAGCATTCTTCCCCTTCCGTTGCATAGCTTGATTGATGCCATTCCGGACTTTGTCGCCTTCCTTGCCTTCAAGCGTGCTCCACAGCTCTTCTGGGAAAAACTTTGTAACTGCCAGATTTTAGTTCCTTTCCTTGACTCATAATTCGAGAATCACTCACTGAATGGTCGACCAGACAGCTTTGGGATGATATTCTTCGGCGGGAGGTATCTCATGGAATATGTTTCGACGCCCTCAAAAGGATCCATATCCGCCTTGCGATCCGTCCCATATTGCCTATTGTATTGGTCTTCGCTGAAGGTCTTGCCTGGCGTGTCGGGATTGCGCTTCGTGGGTTGGGTATAGAGGGGTCCGCGGTGGACTTGTGTTTGGAGGGTCTTGTAATGTTTGAATTGGCGTTCTTCGTCTTCGGTGAAGGGGGAAGGTCTTTTGAGGTCGGGGTGAGTCTGGAAAACGGTTAGAGTTGGAGATATACATCTGAACGTCGCATTTCATACAGGATAATCGCCAATGGGCGTGCCATCCACCTCGTCTGTCGCATTATAACCCTCCCAGGCAGCTCCTCTCAAGCCTCCTCTGGCTCCACCTCGCCCACCGCGAGACATTTTGGCGCAATGAGGGGCAGTAGACTTCGAAATACAGGTGTATCGCTACTTGTATCGCAGAAGATGGTGAACAGGAGAGAACAAATGGGTTATGTTTGGTGAGGTGATCATATAGACAAGATATGTTCAATGAAAGTCTAAAGAGCAGATAAAGTAGTAAAAAGTTTTGCGAGATAAAAGATGAAGGAAGAAACGGTTCTGTGGTGGGGCACGGGCATTCAATTGAAGCTTCAGCTCCTCCAAAGTGACCTGCTCCAGCCACAAAAAATTCGCCAAGAACTTCCTCCAAAAGTGGCGCACCGCTATAACACGACTTCACCCTTGGACTTGGGGTAAGATTTCACAACAAGGCGAGACTTGAATTCCCTGAAAACTGAGATTATTGTTAACTAGTCAATTCTTCTTCTATTTGCTTTTTTGTATATTTTTGCTATCTAGCTGTGTTAAGATGCACGCATCTTAAAAGAGTCCAGTCTCTATCAGCACAGCCTGCCCCTTTTTCTGGCCACCATGAACTAGATAGAACTTACCGTCAACAATATTAACAACAATTTCCAGCACAAAACACCAAATGAATGCCCAAGAAAATCTCCAGCTCCCAGATGAGTATGCACGAACATTCCCCACAAGAATCTCTAGAGGACCTCACGGAGAATCTGCCTCAATGAAGGCAGCCGCAAATGCTGATCCTCGGGTTCTTCGCGCTGTACTAGCTCGTCGAAGGGATCTGGAAAATACAGGACAAAAAGGGGGTAAGAATATATATATCCCTCCAGAAGAACTGAAAGACACTTTCGGTCCCAACAGCGTGATTGACTGGCCTGGACAAATCGGCCAGGACCCGATAAATACGCCTCTTCTCCAGGCCATTCGTTCTCAACTCCTTCAGAATATCAATCTGTTACTTGAAGCTGGAGCAAATCCCAACGGAATTGACATGCAATCCCTTGAAACGATTCAAGCGGTTTTTCTACGATTTCGCCCTCGCCTTCCCAACTATGTTGGTATCGACGGCGACGTTGCAGATAGAAAAACAATCCTGGGTTGCATCAAAATCCCCCAGAATGCAGCAATTACTACTAAAGAAATCAAACAGAGAAGTGGAACTCACACGCCTTTCTGGATGCTTGCGAATGCAGTGCCTATAGACATATATCCCAAAGGTGATGAAATGCACTCGCTCATAGCTGCCGCGAAACAGCCCTCGACGCAGGTATTCGATAGACTGGTCGATGCGGGAGCCGATATGTCGAGCTGGGTTTCAAGCCAGAAGTTTGATCCAAAGTCCCCTGATGAGTACCTTTCTCATTTCCGAAGGAGAAACATCAACTTCTACATTCAACCTTTCCACCTATACTGCTCTCGTCACACACTCTTCCATCAGTCTCACGCTAAGTTCTCCAATTCTTTCAATACACCCTTTTCATCTCGCCGCAGCACATGTATCTCTTCCCCCCTTCCAACACGCCCTCGCTACACTTCCCATCCCACCTGCCTATATCCCACCCACAGCACTAGGACACACCCTCCTCCACATAGCCTGCTTTCCTCCTTCCGCTTCACACATCAAAACCGGCTCTTTAGGCGTCAACCTCTCCATTCTATATACAAGAGAAATAACCTATCCACGCTGTCCTCCCTCAAACCCTCGTTCTCTCTCCGAAAACCCCGTGAACTTAACAAACGAAGAACTATCAAGTCACTTCCCTTCCCAAACCGCCCTCCTCAATTTCTTCAATACAGAACTTGGATTGAAAGTCTCAGAGCAAGATACATACAACAACACCCCCTTACATTACCTCGCTTCTCATTCTCTCGTCAACACATCTTCTATCCAGCTTTTACGTTCATCAGAAGGTGGCGAGAGGACATGGAGAGAAGTGAAGAATGATTGGGGATATACTCCAGAAGCTTTGATGAATGAAACAGGAGTCTAGATCAGCACAGGTTGGTCTAGAAATCCAGTTAGTGATGAGACTGAGGAATGGTGGCAGAGGAAGTTGGCTGTTGAAGAGGGGAAAAAACGTGGTTTGTCAATGAGAGGTTGCCATGGACGGGGACGGGGAGTCGGGAGAGGAGGATATCGTTGTGGGGAGTGTGGTAAGAAGAATAATTGGGAGGAACTTGAGAAGTTTCCTCATCATGTTGCTGCTAGGTTTCAGTAGATGATACTGTCTTTCTTTTGGGTATACTTGCTTTATTGAGCGACACGTAGGAAGATCTTGGGAAAATCCCTTTCGTGGAGTGGTATATATTCGGTTTGTCTAAGATATCGCATATTGAAACAATAAACTAGAAAAATGGCATATATGATAGGCTTTGTATGTCATGGGGAACAGGTGTTTGCCCAAAGCAGCCCAGATCTCTTGTTCAGCCGGAGGTGGGATGGCTGGACAAAGCGAGGTGAAAATAGCGTCTTGATATCGCGATATCTATATCCCCCGTAGATAGGATTATTACTCCTTTGTTGGTTTTTGGATGATACTCTTCTTCCTTCAAAACCGTCATACGATACTGCAGCACCCAATTCCTTAGCAAGTTGTCATTTTTTTCTGATGAGGTTTTGCTTATTTTGGGGGCTTGGAGGGGGAGTCTTTTACTAGCCTTCTGGGTTGTACAATGAGATATATATTTCATTCCTTTTCCCTTGCGTTTGGTTTGTGCTGCATCCTTCGATTGCAACTTGTTCAAAGTCATGCTAATTAAGCGTGGACCATAAATTCTGTATCTCTTGAACTGAGAAAAACATGATGGGATCTCCGATAATCGAAGGCTGGGAGAAGGTTTGATATTTCTACCCTCTTCATGTCTAACTCTTCTTGAGCAAGCTGCGAGTGAGTCTTGAGTAAGCTAGTAAGCCAAGCAATATTCGGAAGCCAAAAAGAGTTGCAAGTAAGCTGTTTATTGTCGAGTGAGCCACCAATTGTCGGGTGAGCCATCAGTTGTCGAGTAAGCCCAAGCACTTGTTTGGGGGTCAAAAGTAAAGTCACCAGTAAGCCATTTCAACATTGAATTGAGTAAGCCAACTAATCCCGTTTGGGGGTGTGAAAGGACATTAATTATCCTCGGAAAATATTTTGGGTGTTCGTCGCGGAGGATTTCCCCATTTACATTTAGTAATCGAGCCTGTGGAACAAGTGAGATTTGAATACTACACGTTCAGATGTTTAATGATGCATTGCGATCCGTGATGTACCTAACAAAGATACTCACTATATTCAAATATATAAATGAACAGCTACATAATATCTGCAAGAACGATATCTCATTCTATATTTGTTCTCTCCTTCGCCGATAGATATCTTATATCCTACCAATGTAGCCATGTAAAAAAAAATGTCATCTAAGCGCTGGGTATATTTGAATCAACTTCAAGTAGCAAAAAAACCCACTCGCCCCCAGTCCAACCCCAATTTCCTAGTCCCAACCCAGGTCCAGCTCCATACCAGTAAGATTAGTGGAGATTCTTATAACACAATGAGTCTGCCAGTCTTATGAGAGCTGGGCTTAGGACTATAACCTTAAATTGAGATCCCCTACATAGCGCCGCCTCCAGATACGTTTTTAAAACAAAGAAAAATATGTCGTTTGTCGTGAGACCCTCATTTGTAAGAGTTAAATCGTTGGACGACGCCGCGTCTCTCTCATATATATCCATCATCGTACTGATCCAACTTTATCGTGATGGTCGTTCTTGGGGCTGAAATAATCCGTATGCAACCTACTCAACAACAGACTCTAGTTTATCGTCTGCAGGAGCTGGTTGAGGCCATTCAACTGGAACCATTGGTCCGTATTTGACGTTATTCTGAGCCTCCAATTTCTTCCTCATTATCTCTTCGGTGAGATCCCATCTTAACCTCAACTTGGCACGGCGAGCCTGGAAGAGGTTGAAAAACTCATCCTCTTCATCCGTAAAACTCTCAGCCAATACCTCCAACTCTTGATCCTGTTTTTTCCCCAACTTGTGAAGTTCTTCATCCTGGCGAGCGACAAGCTGCTCCATTTGTTTGGCTTGTTTATCTCGCATGACGTTGATTTTGCTTTGATGTAGGCGTTGCAAATCATCACGCATTCTGTATTGCTGGCCAAGTTCTCGGAGGTCTCGTTCGGTAATAACTCTCGCTGGATTTGAGCCACTTTCAGTTCGTCCAATACCCTCGCAATAAGCCTCCATGTGCCTCAGTCGTATCCTGACACTTCTTTCAGCCTGCTTGTGTGTTGAACGCAGTTCCATCTCAGCTGCCACTTGACGGTCCTCTAGATGCGCTGAAGTTTTTGCATGTCGCTCCTTCATCTTGGAAAACATCTCACCATATCGATCCAATACAGCGAGTTTGAGTTTGGAATGGCGCGTCCACATGATCCACCTCATCTTCCTCTCGAAAAGGGTGAATCGGTCGCGTTCGTTGATCTGTCGAGCTCTCAACGCATTCAATTCCCGGGATGCTAACGTTCTCTTCTCAGCAGCAGCCTTTTCCGCGGCCTCGATTCGTTCCTCTTCCTCTCTTGCGGCCTTTTCCTTTTCTAGCTGTTCCATCCGTGCCTCCTCTTCCAATCTACGGCGCTCCAATTCCTCTTCGCCACTGCAATAGTTTGGACATCCTACAATCTGGTCCCAAACTGCGCCACAGATGTAGCAAAACTGCGCTTTGCATCGACAAGTAATGTGGCTACAGCCTTGTGACAACTCGACCAAGTTTCTACATTTGTAGCAGCGTCTCCACCCCGACTTTTCGCCCATTTTTAGTACCATTTCTAGCTCCCAGTCCGCCGGACAGTCTTGACCAAACCCATGGGTGGCACGCTTGCACGTCGAACAAGCCCGTTCTTGACATCTCGGACATGCCACCTCGAATGGATATTTGGGATCGATTTTTGCTCGTCTTGGTATAAATTCGCCACATGCAGTGTTCGGACAAAATATTCGGGATTCCCATGGGGTGCTGAATTGCACCACACTCTTGATAAACACAGACTGATCATCCCTCGTTAAAACCGATTTGATCGTGTCCGCGGGGACGGGCTGCGTGCAGCATCGTGGAGGCATTTTGGACTCATCATTCATGGATTGTGTGAGCAGGACTCGCAAGCACTCATCGCAGTATCTGTGCATGCAAGGCAATGTGTTTAGCGTCTTGCTCCCATCGAAATCTTCCCGGCAGCATACACAAGAACTAAATAGTCAGTTGGCAATTGGTCTTTCGGCTTGCGCGGTGCCATTACTCACTTGGTGCTTTGGGAACATGTGCTGCCCCTCCGCAGTCGAAACAAATTCCGACCGCTCTTTTTGATGCCATTTTTGATACTGGTATATGATTTCCTCGTCGAGGCGGAAAACAAAGACCCTTCCCGCTCTGCTGGCTGCATGACTGAGATTGAGAACCTCTGGGTATTGTCCGTCTCCCCGGTCTGCTCCAAATACTTGCCATATTCCGAGAATGAGAGGCTCCTCCTCGACGATGGCCTTTGTTCTTGTGAGAGCCCTTCTGCATTATCGGCTTGTTCGTAGGAGGACCTTGATGACTGCGTTTCTTGGGAATCCCAAGAGCCCGTTTTGGTATGGTTGGAGAATTCCGACTCAGACAGACTCGACAAGGCGAAGCCATTCCTCGCGGACTCTGGCCTTGTCGTCGTTATACCCAGGCTTTCTGCTTCCAACACGAGAATAGTATGAACCAAGGTTTCTGTTTGGTGGTCACTAAGCTGCAGTACCTCGCGGATATAGTCTCGATCGTTGTATTCGATACGCTCGTCGTATTTGATTTGGCCGGATGATGCGACTGCAGATGCTTCGGGAAGTTGAGACAGTTCTACCAACGAGGAGTTCCGCAGCGGCAGTAACTGCACGGGTGCCATCATGAGGCGTGTTGGTATCTCGCTGTCGACATCCGAACGAGTGAGTGCAAAGTGAGGTGAGGATGTCGATGTCGAGAGGAGGTTTGTTATCGTGGTGGTGCAAGTGGTGCACGTTCTGTTCGGAGGCTAGAAGTGGATACAGTAAGGATGCGATCCTTGTACGGAGTAGATTGCTGGGATTCGTGCAGAAAATGATCTGCAAACGCGATATCGATAGTGATACGAGCGAAGATCAGATCAGATTGATTAGAGAGGGAAGAAAAAACAGAGAAAAAGACTCCCGAATACTGCATGAAAATGAAAGAAATACAAGTACGGAGTAAAGAGAAGAAAAACGAGTCGCACCATGAAAAGGGAGTTGATTCGCTTAACCATTCATGGGTTGGTGGTGGGAGGTTTGTATAACTCCATAAACAAACAAATGGTGCGTTACCACTTGCCTACTAATACCTACAACGAGTAACTCATCAACTAGGAAGAAACCTCCCATGGTTAGTTACACTTCTTGGCCAGTAAACACAGCCTTGAATTTGCGGGATGCCTTCATCCACGACCCACATAATTACTTGATCGACAAGTGTCTTGAAATTCCCCGGCTTCATGTCTTCTTCTTTTTGTCCAAGAGCAAGCATCAAGTCATATCCCGGTCGTCAATGGCGCGCGTGTGGTGGTAGTACTAGGTCCGCCGGTGGTTAGTCTTGTTCTTAGCAAACCTTCTCTCGGGAAGCTTTGCTTGATGCCTGTCAAGCACTTGCTTTTTTGGAAATTTATCAAGATGCGAGACAATGGTCAACTGCCACGGAATTTTCTTCATTTACAAGCCTACAAATCTGCATTTCCCTTCCTGTCGCTTACGCCATTTCAGATTTCCCTTCAGATCGACAACCTCGGGCCCTAGATATACTTAGTCCCCACATCACGTCCTTTTCATCCCCAACAGCAACAACAGTTAAGCAGATAAAGCACCCAGTATCAACACAACGATAAAACTATCTCTTTACACCCTCAAAATTCCAAACATTGCATCAAACATGTCCACATCTTCAGCCTTCTGTCTCACCAAAAGGAACTACAGACCAACACTGACCGCCTCTGCCCAAAAGCAAGCGGGGAGAGTCAAACGTCATGCGGGAAGGAAGCGTGGCCCCAACAGTCCCGGAAAGTAGACCGGCTCTTCAAATCTCCTAGCACTAGGGAGGTACCGAAAACACTATTTCCGTAGGGTACAGCAAATACCCTCACAGAAACAAACACAGGATAATTACCCTTTATATTCCAAATTCTTCAAACCCTCGTCATTCCCAAATACGTCATTGTCAACTTCCTTTCAGCATTTATTTCCAAATTCAGCTTCTAGAGCAAACAAAAAGTGTCCGAGAGAACCGTCCAAACGTTGGGCTAGGGCGCTCTGATTTCCCACTTCATGGACGAGCGCTGTCAAAGCAGATCGTCTATGTTGAATGTCCACTCTATCTAGCCTAAATAGTCTAGTAAATGGATGGGGGAAAGTCCGGGTCGAGGCGTTCTAGAAGGGTGCTTTAGATAATTGATTGGCGTGGTCGCGAGATTGAGTTTGCTTCCTTCTCTCTAAGCTTTAGGATTTTTCACGGCATTTTTTCAGTAACGGTAGTTCGATTTCTGATGATAAAATTTCCTGCAATAAAAATGTGCTCGCATTCTGTGTGATGGGCTCAAAGACGATATGGACAAGATTGGCAGGCTTTAAAAACTCCTTCGCAATTTCCTAACGTACAACCAAATCACAGCTCCAGAAAAATGGGGTATAAAGCAAACTTGTCCGCCCCTAGGGTGCAACTCCATATTAGCTAATTCTTCTCCCCTCTGCTCACCTCACCACACATCCCTCCCAATATCTCAACCTATATGCTCTCAGCCCCCACAAAAATAAAAACAAGATTCTAAACCTCCTTAACAAACCCCACCTCAACAACTCTCTCAGTGTCCACTCTCAAATTCGCAATCTTACTCCGAGTGTTCTCTCTCATCCACAAAAATGCGCTCAAAGTTCCACGTCTCAACCATCCACTCCCATGTCTAATCTTCATCTGTTCCTTTCCAATGATATACAACACTCTCTGGCTATAAGCTTGTTCCAAGATTCTAAGATCCTCCGAGATCTTTTTGTCGATTTTCTCTTGTTGTAATTGTGTAAGTTTTTCGGGGTAGGTGGCGTGATCACTGTTTGGTGTCGAGGAATCGTGAATTGAAGATGGATATGAGATAGGGCGATCTGGGAGGGGCAATGAGGGTTTTGTGATGAAGTTGCGGAGTTGGGTGCAGATTAGGTAGGCGAGGTTGGGGGTAATTACTTCGTCCATGTAGCCGTGGCGGACAATGAGACTAGAGGATTTGAAGTTAGTAGACTTCTGGAGAAACGACAACAAGAGTAGGAAGGCTCAAAGACTTGAGTCGAAGTTAAGACTTACCGATAACAATTAGGAATAGCAAGTTTCGAAACGCTGTATCTCTCCTCTGGAGCCACACTAGGCGTTTCAAGCGGCCTCAAATGAAAGAAAACCATTACATCCGGCGCAGCAACCAACTTGGCCAAAAATTGACTAAAAATGGGCGGTGTAGTCTCCCCAGCCTTATCAAAGAAAATCCCAAGGCCTTTGATGGTACTCAAGGTATCCCCTCCAAAAGCATCTGTTAATTTCAAATACCCATCGTCATCAGCTTTAACGAGATGGGAAGTTGGGAAACGGTCAATAGCTTCTGCTTCCCATTGTTGCTCTTTACCAAAACGCCAGAGAATTAGGATGCAGGTCAGGATTGCGGAGAGAATGAGGGTAAACCATGCTCCGTCCGGAACCTTTACGAGGGATGAGGAGAGATAGAGACCGTCGAGACAGGCTATTGTTACCCAGGGGAAGAACACGAGGTAGGGGCTTCGGCACCAGACTATGAGGGCCGCGAGACCGACCATACAGCTGTCGAAGAACGTTACAAACATGACGCAGACACTGAGTAGATGTTAGTAAATGTGTGTATCTGATGGGGTAGATAAAATGAGAATTCGACGTACCCGTAAGCATTTCCAAGAGTTGTGGTCTAGAATCATTGCTTAGCTTTGTAAGAGAGGAATTTCAAAATCGAAACTCACGTTGTTCGCAATCGCGGCAGCGGCGACACTTCCAATCATAAGAAGCCAGTTTACAAGTGGCACGTACAATTGACCATGAAAGATCTTCGAAGTGTGGACGACCTTGATCTGTGGAAAGTATGACAACTTCATAACCTGAGCCATAAGCTACAAACTTCTTTAGCAACCGTCCTCGTACCACAAGCACCAAAATACTTACCTGAAACGTAGCTGTGATAATAGCTTGCGAAGCCACAACAGCCGCCAAAATCGCAATAACCAACGACGGATAAAGCATTCCCCGCGGAGCAGAATTATAAAATGGATTAGTGTATGCGCCCGGATGATCTTTAATATAAGCGGCTTGACCGATGTACGCCAAAAGTAGACATGGGAAGGCATAGCAGAACCAGGAAAGTTGAATAGCCTTTCTACTGAAAGCACCTAGATCCGCAAAAAGAGCTTCCACTCCTGTGAAGGCTAAGAGGATGCCACCAAGCATTCTCCAGGCTGTTGTTTTGCGCCGGATGAATAGATCTTCAAATCGTTAGTCTTAATTTGTAATATTGATTTCCAATAAAAGTGACTCACCAAATGCATACCCAGGATTAAAAGCTTTCAAGACCGAATGATCAAACTTGACCAAATTGTAAATCCCAAAACTCGCATTGAATCCCAACCAAGTTATAACAATAGGCGCGAACGCGCTTGCAAGTTTCGTAGTACCGAGAGGTTGAATTAGAAACAAAAGAATCAAGATCCCACAAGTAGCCCCAACAACCACCGATTTAGAGATATCAGGTTTGACGACTTGAAGACCTTGAACAGCTCCGAGGATAGATTGGGCTGGTGTCAATACTCCATCGGACATGACCATGGAAACAGCGAGAACACCGATAGTTTTGAGTAGACCTTTAGCGAACTGGCTCTTTTCGATTCCGGAACGGACATGTCGGTTTGCTTTGTAGAGGTCGTTTGTCAAATGACGTTCCATTTTTATGAGTGATGCTTCTCGGGGATCACGTTTTGTGATATTGGCCTCAGAAGTTGCTCAGCATTATTCTACAAGATTCAGAGTAACTCACATATCTAGACAAGAGAGAATAAGTGCTGAAAGTTCCACCTTCCCCATCATTGTCGGCGTGTAGAATGATGAGTGTATATTTGATAGCCACCATTATCGTCAAGGACCACTTTCTAAAAGTCAATAGGTCGTCCCATTGGGTGGGTAGAGGCAAGCGAGTACTTACAATGATAATCGATAAGACACCAACCAAATCCTCATAAGAGGGCTCTTCGGTGAAAGTCGATGAATACACATAGAGAGGACTAGTACCAATGTCACCGTATATAACCCCGATTGATTGGTAGGCTAGCCATAGGAGGTATTTTCCAGAGAATACCTAACGAAGTAAAGTAAGTAAAGAAATTCCAAATGTTGGAACATGTCAGATATTCGGTTAATGCTCTCAAAACCAAGAAGTGTGGAGGGTTCAGAAGAACGAGAAACTTAATTTTTAAACCTTCCGACACGGGTTTTGAGGATACTGAAGAAATAAGATAGAAAGTTGTCAGAACAATGACTGGGCTTCTTCTCCAGTAGCTTCCAGCATACGCGTTCTAATATTAAATCGAGCAATAAAAGTACCATCCGAAGACCAGAATTACATACCTGCTTCTTTTTAAAATCTCCAGCACGACGCAAGCCCGAGTCCTCATCCTCGTGGCCTTGTTGCTCATGATCGGTACTTCGTTGACTCCGTCGGTCTGTTGAAATAGCTCTAATTGGATAAACCCCACCAACATCGATGCCGCTCGCCTTAGATCTCACAAGACGTATAGGGTCTTCTCCAATCTGAATGGTTGCCATGCTTTGAGAAATGTGGCCAAAGCCTTGTCGCCGCGATATCTTGAACGCGTCTAGAATTTACGCGATGTGCAACAAACTCGAGATAATAGGATCTGAATCTGGAGGCGCGCGATTTGAAAGCTTCAGATTTTGTACGATGCGCAACGAAAAAAGTGTTCAAGAGCCTGATGTGAAGAAGGCGGTTAACAAGGACTCCAGATTTCGTGCGATACACAACGGAAGCAAGGATAGAGAGCGTACCTGATGTGAGCACAAAAGAGGTTTCAAAAAATCAAGGAATCAAGGAATCAAAGATTCTGCAAAAGCTCTGGAACTAGCACGATGAGCAATGAGATTTGGAATTAAGTTAGACTCAGACCTGACATAAGGACAACCAAAAGAGAGCGCAAAATTCACTTGATTCAGGGCCAAGGTTCTGGCGTAAAATGGCGCGTGGAGTAGCTCATCATTGGCCCTTTTCTCCACGTGGGGGGACATAGCTCAATATCGAGTTGAAGTTACACCGTTCTCCACAAACTCGCGAGTGTTTTCGGTAAGAGTTGTACTGATATCGTATTTTGCAATGATCACCGCAGGATCCACAATCCACTGTAATCAAGCTTGATCTAAAAGCTTGATGGCTTTGACAATCCCCTTCTCACTTGGCAGTCAGTCTCGCTTGTTTGGCAGTGAGTCTGGATAGCCCCCTCGAATATCATCACCTAGATCAAATAATTAGTGTCTGGTATATAAATGCGATTTGGAATGACTTTCGCGCTGTAGCACAGCAGGAAATGAGTGACAAATTTTAAGCTATTCCCTAGCTACTTTAGTGTCACCTTGAAATCTGCTCACTCGGATTGTCGGTAAAATTTCCCATCTCTTGACATGTGCCACCAATAACAAAAAAACAAAATTTGAATTGATATCCGCTGTTTTCGCCACCGAGTAAACGGATGCAATGTATGGGTTCTTTCAAAGCCCATGAATCCATGCAAATGCGGGGTTATTCATACCCCAGCCCCACCATGAGGCATATATTTGATTTGACAGGATAAGCAGAAACTCCTTGTCGCAACCTGTTGTTGTAAGCTCAGCGACATGTTGACAGGGTGCCACATGGAAATGATTTGCCCATATGCTTTTGATAACGGAGAAAACCCAAGAAGGGAAAGGATACAGCCAATCGGAACTCAGATTCTGGTATTTTTTGGTTGCTGGAATGGCATGCAGGTGATAAGGTGCAGCTCTGCTGGAAGCTGCAAAAATAAATCGCTCATGTTCGCTCCGGCCCGCGTTCAAGAAAGCTTGCTTCGCCATGAAAAAGCCGATGGTATCCATCCTTCTCGATTCACCTGTATGGCAGGCTGTTGAGGTGTGGTATGTAATCTTTGTAATGATTGTGTTTCCATTTTCAAAAGTAAATTTGGATTGTAGCCCCTTTGCTACAATTAACTCGTCTGCTCAGAAGTTGAAATAGCTTCATAAACTACAAGGCGGTTAGCAAAGATATCAGACTGCGACCAAAGTGTACTTCCCTAGCGGTACTTTCCCTTCAACAGTATCTTTCACATCTATAGAATGGTGTCATATATGTCCCAAGGTTTTTTGGCCCAATAACTGGGAGCTCTTTTCGAACGCGCGGAGCAGTTCTACTTGGCATATCGTCAGTTGACCAACCCCCCCAGAGGATAATGGATGAACCGACAATAGCAATGCGTTGGCCGATTATAATCATCCTCGTTGAAGTGTTACACATTGGCTGGGTCCAGAAAAGAGCTCATGGGGCACGTCGCGATAGCGAGTTTCTAAATTCCATTTTCAAGGAGATTTAAACTTCAAGAAAATAAAATTGAAAAGATGAAAAGTGAGTGGGTTCTTCGAAAAGTATCTGCGATGGCTTTGTAGGGGCAAAAGCGCTCAAGTTGCGGTATTTTATGGGTTTCGATGACTACAAAGTAACACCCTAATCTGCAAAACAATGCTGGATCCCTGAGGGTTTCTGTTGATACATCTGAAAAGGTTATTCAAACCGGAAAAATAACAATACACATGTCAGGGCCCCGCAACCTCTTTTGATGGGCGTGAAGAGAGTTTAGTTCATGTGGTCTGGGAGAGAAACATTCCTCACAGTAAAGTATGCCACATATTCTGCAATGCCACGGTAGGACGAAGTATCAAGGTTGCCCATCTACCAAGGTTTCTTTGCACACTTGCGAATTCTTACAATGTGCGGTACAGAGGAGCAGACCCGCTTCAATCTGTCTCGAGCAACGCGAACGGATTGCTCGAGCTATTACTGCCCTTTGACACATCATTCCCAGCTTTCCGTTTTCGCTTTGCTTCCCGGCGGGAGACTTGCGGCGTAACAGTTATTTGTGGCACTTCAATCCCCAAAATGTCGTGTGCAACCTTTGCTATATCCTTATCCTTGATCATTTTTATGATTGGAAGCGCTTGACCAAGTTCTGGGAAGTCGGCTAATGGAGGGAGGGACTCCAACTTATCTCGTAGTGTCAAAACTGGCTGAGGCAATGTACCAACGGATCTCAAAACAACCAATGCCATGACAAGCTTAAGAAATCTGAAAGAGTAGAACGTGCTTTGTATTTGAGCAAGAAATTGCAAAATTTCCCAACTGAGATTCTTGTGTGATTTGTCTTGCAGCAGAATAGCTTGGTGTCTCACAAGTGGACCGGTTGCAGGCTTTGAATGTTGGTGAGACCACTCAATATCTTCGCAAACGGATACAGCTATCCAAAATTCGGGTTTCGACAACCGAGGTAGCTTTAATTCGATCCGTTCGAGCAGCGTTAGAAGAGTTTGACATGATTCTGGGATATCATGAAGAGGCAGCTGTAGCTCTCGCCCGTCTGATGCTGTTTCTTGCCTGCGATGTTCGAAGACAGTTGAAATAACCTGCCCTTGTGGTAAAATCAAATTGACGAGCCCATAAGCTAGCTGCCGAACCGTTTGTGACATTTCCCAAGGGCTAGTCCTTATAGGAGAACCAAATAGAAAGGGGAGAAATATATGAGGACTTATACCCGTGCTATCATTTAGAATTTGACCTGCAGATTTAGCGAAAAGGGGGATTTGAAGGACATATTCCGATATGCGCGGATCCAAGCTTTGCAAGATTTTCAAAGATCCTTCATCATCAACACTGGACTGACCCAGCTGACAAGTGTATTCTTTTTTGAACTCTGCAAACTTCTCTGGATTGTTTTCTATAGACTCGAAGGTCTTGGCTCGTGCGAGAAGCTCAGGGAAAGATGCTTGTACATCCATTTTCAGTTCAAACGCAAGAGACAGTAAGCCATATGGAGCTGGTAACTCCAACCTGGCAGAGATTTCCACAGGGTGATACATCAAGCTCTTGAGGGCTCCAGAGTCTCTCTCGATATCTTTGAAAAACACAATAGATCCTTGGCCAATATCATGAACGAGAAGATCCGAATCCCCTGTAAATGCTATGCCTCCATTGTGCTTCAAAGAAGAGGCACAGTATTCGTCTGCCTCGCCTGGCACCACCTTTGTAGCTCTGCTGTATTCGACGGAGCACCTGAGGGCCTCTAGGATTGCTGGCACAAGAAATGGAACTGGAGGAAGCCGGGCAAGCCGTTCTGGGACAGATGGGCAGGAGAATAGGTCGTGTGAAGTTGGAGGGTACAACGAGGGGGGTGAAGAGCATGGGGTGATTGGGAACGCGGTGTGGTAAGCTTTCAGCTGTTGGGTTTGCCTAATAAGCCTTTCGATTCTGGTATCGTATTTCGAGGAGGGTAGGAAACCGTCAAAATAAATATTTCTGCTACAACGACGTTAGAGGGGTTGAATATTCGGGGTATGAGGGGTAATAGAGCACCAACATAATTATCCCACGGGCCCGCAGAGCATCGAGCCATGCAAGAGCACAATTGGCCAGTTCGAGACTGGTTATTGCCGTCTCGAATTGGTTCCTGGACTGTTTTCTCGAGCTCACGCAAATGTGATATATGTGATAGCAAAAAGCAGGTCCGTCAATTACTACCTCGTAAGATTCCAGAAGCCCCGAAACTGCATACGGACGCAATGCCCCAGTTAGGCGAAAAATCCCCATAGGTCGCGAGAATGCTTTGTGGAGGGGCAGTGTGAAATAAGCTTGTGAAGTTGATTTCAGTAGCTGGCTGGAAAGGAACGCTGGCTCAGCCACAGCTAGCTGCCTGCGCCACACATGTATTCTTCCAACAACATAGGTAATGAATGACCTTTTCACCAAAAAGACCGATGACTTCAAATCTTACCTACATTTTTTCCGAAGCTCCGAAATTCAAAATTCTATCAACGTCAAACTATCACCATCGAACATACATACCAATGACTCCAAGTTTACAATCGCAAAAATGGCTTCTTCCGAAGGGGCAGTCTATGGAAGCCTGTTTTCACGCTCAACAGTAAAAGACCTTCCGGGACATTTTCCACCACCTGTCACTGTATTTCCAGAAAGAGAGCACCGGCATACGTTCATCATCTTACATGGACGTGGTTCTACATCTGAGAAATTCGGCCCTCCCCTGCTCGAAAGTTCAACTACTTCGGGGGAGAAGCTCCAAGAGGCCTTTCCTCACGCAAAGCTCATTTTTCTCACGGCATCCAAAACTCGTGCCACTATTTACAAGCGTTCATACACCCACCAATGGTTTGATATGTGGCATATGGAAGAACGGTTCAAACGTCAAGATTTGATGAGAGATGGTCTTGAGAAGGTTTCTATTCCCTTGAGCCCTCTGAAAATCAGTACTAACAGAGTAAAAGAGCTGCAAATATATTCATGGAATTTTGCGACGGGAAATTGATATTATTGGGAAAGATGTTGTTCTGTGGGGACTGAGCCAAGGTTGTGCAACGAGTTTGACTGCGTATCTAACATGGGATGGAACGGCATTCGCTGCAACAGTAAGTAAAATCATATTACCGATCGTTGACTTCAAGTAACAGTCTAAATCTGACTTTGCTTAGATTGGGATGTGCGGATATTTACCGCTCACAAATCACATGGAGGATATCATAAAACCCGATGATTCGGCTTCTAATGAAGGAAATCCATTTGGCCATGATAGTGATGATCCCTTCCACAGTAAGGATCAATCTCTCGATGGCTTAGAGAAACAGAAGTTACCAGCCCAAGTATGTCCCTCTAACGAACTTTTACTCCTTGTGCCCAAAATTCTGGTATTCAGCCAAGTGCATCAGAGACTTTTGGTGGTGGCAAATTCCTAGCACGGCATTATAACTTCTCCCAGACCCTTTGGTCAATATGATTGATTGCCATCGATATTTGGCACAATTCAAACAAGTGTTTAAGATATAGACACTATGCGGCCATCTATTCAAAAATTATTATCCGAGATGGTTTAGGAGAGGCAAGATACCGAGTTTCTAATTATTCTAAACTTTCTCGGACAATTTTCTCGATTCTCCTAGACTAGTTCGTAAATCAAAGTAAATAAGGTCGTAGAGAACAATGCCCACTTCTTTTGCCGAGTCACGGGCCACATATCATTACTTTAGGGTTTTATTGACATTGGTCAAATAGGCTATCACGTTTCTCAAAGAAGAAATCAACATGGGGAACAACACTCAGCTAGTCTTTCAGAAGATTCCTATATTCTTGGGACATGGCACTGAAGATGAGAAAGTAGGTATTGAGATTGGGAGAGAAGCTAAGAATTGCCTGGATCTTTTAGAGGCAGATGTTAACATGGTGGAATATGAAGGATTGGGGCACTGGTACTCTGACAAGATGCTCCATGATATTTTCGAGTTCCTTAGAGAGAAGCTTGCAATAGGCTAAGAGTATTGATATCTCCCTACAAGTACTTTGTGGGAATAGTGGTGCACAACTCTTTTAATGTTGAAATCAACTTTAGACAATATATTGTTATAGAAAAGCCACTTAAAATGCAGATTCATGAGCTTGGCGTTTTTGATCTTTTGTGGCTCCGATTTTTTGCGCTTGGGCCACTTCACCAGGATTCATTTATTTTTCTCTCCCTCCCAAAAACATCCCACCACCATCAACACTCTGCTAAGCCGCCCGCCACGAATTTGCCCAGAGACACTGAAATCTAAATGAGGAATACGTTGATCTTCGCTGGGAGCTCATGCCCTGCCCTCACCAGCCAAATATGCGCCAATCTCAGCATGGCGCCGGCCGCAGTTGAGCTCTCCCAGTTTGCGAATGTGAATGCATTTCCGTTGGTATGCGACAGGAACAAGGCTGACCGGCACCATAGGGCGAGACAAGTGTCAAGATCATGACCAGCATTCGGGAGAAAGATGTCTTCGTTGTTCAATCGGGTAGTCGAAAGATCAATGATAGTATTATGGAGCTTCTGATCTTGATCTCGGCTTGCAAAGGAGGCTCCGCAAACAAAATCACCGGTAAGTTCTCGCAGTCCAAATAGCATTAAATCCCCAGATCAAAGCTAACTCATCTGCATAGCTGTCTTGCCCTATTTTCCCTACAGCAGACAGTCGAAGAAGAAATCTCACAGAGGAGCCATCACTGCTCGCATGCTTGCCAATTTGCTCAATGTGGCTGGTGTCAATCATGTTATCACAATCGATCTCCACGCTTCTCAAATGCAGGGCTTCTTCAAGTGCCCAGTCGACAACCTACACGCAGAACCTATAATTGCGAGATGGATCAGGCATAATGTTCCTACATGGCGGGAAGCTGTCTGTGTGTCGAAAAATGCGGGTGGGACAAAGAGGGTGACATCTTTGGCTGATGCCTTGAAGCTCAACTTTGGCATGGTCACAACAGACAAGCGCCGTGTAGGAGGCAATATGACCCAAAGCATGATTATGAGACGACTCGATGGCTTTGTGGTACCTGATTCAGAACTTGATTCAGACGTCAGCAAGTTGGTGATAGATACTGCCGACAAGGAAAAGGACAAGCCTAATGGTCGCCAATCTAAAGCTCAGCCAAGTACCGAATCCAAGTCTGATCAGTCCTATACGAATGGTGCTCCTTCCACGAGGGGAGGCCACTCACGACAGGACAGCAGTTCATCATGGAGAAGCCCAATCATACAGTCCCCTCGTCTTCGTTCCGCAACTGATAGTTCCGTCAACACCAGCTCACCTCTCACCCGCGCCCAAACTTTGCCTCCCCCTCGATCAACCCCGCTCGAAGAAGATAACGAGTTTACCGATGAACGAGCTCGAGATATCACACACGGACGACTTGTCCAAGGACACGTTGTTCCTGATGACTATCCTTCGCCTACACAATCAGCCATGTCTACTTCGACGATGATTGATAACCCTGATGATGATCCAATGGAAATGTCTAGAGCTTCTTCCTTTTTCAATACCGAGGCACATCCTCTCGGGGGTTCCGCGGATGCTGCTGCGAGTTCTGATGAAGAGGAAGAAGGATTCAATGACCCGTCCTTGGAACAAATGATCACGCTTGTTGGAGACGTCAGAAACAGAACAGTGTTCCTTGTTGATGACATGATTGATAAGGCTGGAAGTTGGATTGCTGCAGCCGAATGCGTTGTCAAACGCGGTGGTGCGAAAAAAGTATATTGCATTGCCACGCATGGTTTATTTGGAGGCGAATCACTTGAAGAGCTTCAAAACTGCGACTGCATTGACACAATAGTTGTCACCAACTCCTTCCCTATACAACCAGAGCAAGCAAGAGCAGCGAAGAAACTCGTGGTCTTGGATCTCTCAACTCTTCTGGCTGAAGCTATTCGCAGGAACCATTATGGCGAGACAATATCTCCACTATTTGCACATGCTGGGGATTGAGGAGCTTGTCTGGAAGGTACTATGAATGTAAGCTGAATTATTTCTCTTCCTTATGCACATCAGCGCGGCGTTCGGATGATTGGGCCTAGAGGCAGGTTCCGTCTGGATGACGGCGGCGTTTTTTTAGAGAATGCAGAAACCGATGATTTGCTTTCCAATCCCGCCTCGACATTACAGACAGTGATATGGTTGAAATCCCTCAATTATTACCAAGCGATGCGATCTGTAGAGTTCGCAGGAGCAAATTTCATCTAGAAATTTGTTACTAACGGAGCGTTTGAAGATTGATGGCCATTGGCCTTGGGTTTATCGAGCTCCTTATTCATGCGTATGCTACAGCCTTTCATTAGGATGAGGAATATAGGAGCGAGATCACTTCTCTTTTGAGCATTCCCCAACATTTCGATGAACTTGTTTTAGATGACTCGGAAGTGCAATAGCCCTAAAAGGGGTTTCTTTCATGTTTTTTACATTCCGGTTACTATTTTCATAGCCAATGAGACTGATTTATAAGTAACGAGTATTTATTTCAACACTATAATATCAAGACGCCATTCTACGCCTCCCAATGCCGCTAAAAAAAATACAAATGTGATCCCAGGTGGTATCAACTTTAAGAAATTTCTTACAACCGCGCTGTTATCTCAGCTGGAGCCGATTGATTTATCGTTTTGGGTTCGCTGGCACTCTTTCGGGGACCTACTGCCTCTACCTTGTCTTCCCATCCCATAACTTTGACCAATTTATTCCAAGATTCAACTGCCCTCTTTGCATGTTCCGTTGGAACATCGCAATCTTTCCCGACCAAACTTCTGTTGAAGAACTCCATCGATATCCAGCCTTTATAGCCTAGCCCAGTCTTTTCGTCACAGATGGCTTTCAACACATCTATCACAGGGAGATATCCTCCGCGTCCCTCCTCGCAGATAAACAGTCTGGCGTTCCGACTCCAACTCATCCTGGCCTTCTGTCCATCTTGGTGGAACGCATGTCCTTTGACCAAAGGGTTTCTCATCCTTTCTGCATCGACAACTTGAACATAAAACACCTTCTTCACATCAACCTCCTTGACAAGATTTCTCAGACTCTCGGCGAACACTTCATCGGCGTTCTCGACTTTGCCATCTTCTCTAGATGGGTCGGCCCATCCTCGTCCAGCGATATTGAATGTGTCAAGACACAATCCAAAATTTGGTCGATCGACACCCTTTACAATTGCCCACGCTTTCTCCCACGTATCGTGATATGTCCCGAAACACAAATTCTCATATGCAAACCGAACAGGCGGGTTTTCTTTCGCTCCCAAATCAGCAATCGCCCTCAGATCTCCCACGACGGTCTCAAAATCTCCGGTGAACCCTTCACTTTGAAAGGTACTTGGGATTTGAATGATATCCGTTCCCAAAATTCTCGCCATCTCAAACCAGGTCTTTAAATCTTCCATTTTCTTCGCTTTCTGTTTCGGACAGAGAAGGCCTTCGACGTCTGAGAAGGGGCCTAGGGCCATGATTGTTAGGGAGTGGGCATCGGCGAGAGCACGGATTTCACGTGCGGCGAGGAGTTGGTTGGAAGGGAGTAATTCTCCACCTGGGTAGGTGGAGGATAGGTAGACGAGGTCTTCGAAGAAAATTTCTATGCCTGGAAGGCCGGAGGATGATGCCGCGGCGAATTTTGGCTGGAGGTCGTGGAGCCAGGCTCGGCCTAGAGAGAGGGAGGCGATGGCGGGTTTGTAGGACATGATTGTAGGTTGTTTTTGTTGTTGTTTTTGCGATTGAAATCTCTCGATTTGAAGGTGTGGAAGGGTATGGGGACCCCTAACCTTGATATATACAGCCGAGGATAGGTAACGAATTGATGAAAGATGTCGAATAAATGAAGTGTCGGATGGAGAAGCAGTGAGTAGGTATGTAGTTATTCGTTACTCGTTACCGTTTTACTTCATATGGAATTAGGCCATAACAGACAACTCTCGCGATTCACGAAATAGATAGATATGACTTTGAGGGGAAGAGAATGCCACGAGGAGAGAATATGTATGTTCACCCATCCACTCACTGACCCTTTCCTTATCAATTCCGCTGTCGACAAATGGTGGAGTGAGTGGGAAAGGATTCAAGAGAGGATAGTATCGGCTGGGTCCCATTCCCTGCAAAATAAACCTCGGCCTTGAACTAAACCTTCAGCGATTCAGTTAGTGGCCAGTGTATTTTTTCAGCTACCCCGTGTATATTTCGTACATCAAGTTCCCAGTTTCTTTATAATCGCTTGAGTTCTCATCAGTTCTTTTCTTTGATAATAAAAATTGTTATTATTTCGCATAGAAATGGAAGTCGGATATGGTGGCAAACTCTCGTGTAGGTGGATGCATGGGTGGGATAAGTGTTTTCCCGGCGGGTTTCCTTCCGACTTCGAAACGACTACGACGAACGTCATTATTGGCTTTCCTTGTCCGAAACTAAGCTAATGACTTGGCTCTTGGAGACCCCGCAACCTCAACTTTTCTTCCCCACAGGTGAGTTTGCATCTCCAGTTCCGGAAAAAGAATAGTGGACTCCGTAATCTTGATATGAAAGGAGGTTTGTGATATGAAAGGCGTACATCGAGGTTTTGGGAGAGAATGGACAACACAATTGAGAAATGAGGGGCTCGATAATGGGTAATTTTCATTTTTTGTACCGTTTTTGTACTGATGTTGATTCTTCTTTGAGTTGAATTCCTGTGAGGATTACATTTTGAATTGAAGTGTTTTGAGGTGACCCCCGCGGGGGTCAGTTATTAGATGTATATATCAATATCGATTCCCAGCTCTGTTTTCTACCTCAAAACATCTGAACTCAAAAAACGTATTTAAAAAATGACCAACGAAAATCCCCTCAAAATTGCCATAATCGGCGGAGGACTTATTGGTCCTCGACACGCACAATCGGTCATTTCAAACCCATCCACCGTTCTCTACGCCCTGGTTGAACCCTCACCTCACGGCCCTTCCCTGGCAAAAACTCTCAATACCACACTTCACACCAGCATCTCATCACTAGTCAACACCGCACCTCTTCCCGATGCAGCAATAATATGCACACCAAATCACACCCACGTTTCTCTGGGCCTCGAACTCATCGCAGCCGGAATCCCAATCCTCGTCGAGAAGCCAGTCGCTACATCCATTCCCTCGGGTCTTGAACTGGTCGAAGCAGCACGAAAAGCAAATGTCAAAGTTCTAGTAGGACACCATCGAAGATTCAATCCCTATCTCCTCGCAACCAAAGCCGCACTCACTAGTCTAGGGAAAGTGCTAGCAATTCAAGGAACATGGGCTCTCCAAAAACCACCTTCCTACTTCACGACTCCTGAGAGAAATGTATGGCGTCAACGTGTTGAAGATGGTGGCGGTGTGATATTGATAAATCTCATTCATGAGATTGATCTTTTACAGTATTTGTTTGGACCTATAATTCTCGTTTCGGCTTTACCAACCACCAAAGGGAGGGGATATGAAGTTGAAGAAGGTGCAGCTGTGATGTTGCAATTCGAAAGTGGGGTTGTTGGAACCTTCATTTTCAGCGATAACTCACCCAGTCCGTGGAATTTCGAGGCTGGAACGGGTGAAAACCCTACGATTCCAAAAGTTGAGGAAGCTGGTGGTTTCTACAGGGTTTTGGGCGAGGAAGGGAGTTTGAGTGTTCCGGATCTCACGAGGTGGAGTTATGATCAGGTTCCTGGAAAGGAAGAGGTGAAAGAGAAGGGATGGGAACGTATTTTGAAGAGAGAGAAGCTTGAGGTCAGAACGGAAGATGTCCCCTTTGACTTACAATTAAGTCATTTTGTGAAAGTTGTCAGAGGGATAGAAGAGCCGAGTTGCAGTGGCGATGATGCTCTGAGAGCTTTGAGGGTATGTCAAGCTATTAAACAGGCTGTTCTACGGGGTGATGGGATGCCCATCAAAACCCAATGTAGTGAAGTTTAAGAAAAAATAGAAACGATTGATTCATGTATGTTGATAAAATTTCAAACTAATAATTCAATTACCCGGAGTCTTCTTACAAAGGTTCACAAAAATGCAGGCACCCAGTCAGTATTTCATCGAGGTAAGAAGTTTGGCCATTTCTCATAGGCATCCTTTAACTTAATGTTACAAGATGTTGTCGGGTAATTATAACAATTAGTTGAAAGGGTTCAAGGTAACGGGGAAATCGAGTTTCTAATTCTTCTTACCGTTGTTGAAAAAAAATTATCCTAGGCCATTTTGCACAATATTCAAAGTACGTATATCATATCAATGTCTGGACATCGGCTTACTAGGGGTGTACTAATTCGTGAGAATCTGCGCCAGAAATCAGCACCCATTTGCTTTGTATACTATATATTTTTCCACTTTAAAAAGGGCAGTAAAGCATATTAAGCGTGCAGGTAGTATATTAACAAAATTAGGGGTTGTTCTCTTCTGGTGTTGCTAATTTTTGGCGTTCTGTTGCATAGACCAGATTCTCACGAATGAGTACACCCCCTGGTGGCCTTTCTTATCAAAGAGCAGTAGTTGTAATAATGTTTTGATGCGACTTTCTATCTTCCCACGAGAAATATACAAATGCATCATGTCATGATATCCCTTTATCACTCTATACCCTATCTATCCCTTCTATTTCTATGTCTACCCGATACTCCAAAACCACAAGAAAACGCCACCATGCTATGCAGCAGACCAGCTGCTATAACTAAACTTTCTCTACATGTTGTTTGTTCTCTCCCATCTCATCTTTGTCCAGCGTAAGCCCACTGCCCTTGACATTGGCGCGGAACTGTTCCTCGTCCTCGCCTAACTCTTTCATGACGATAGAGTGAGCGTGACGTGGTACCAACTCCTTGCTGAAGAGTCGATCCATGCTTTCAAGTGGAACACCCTTCGTCTCTGGCAAGAGGAAGAAAACGAAGACGATAGAGCACAACATGAGAGAAGCGAAGAAGAAGTACACGCCGTACCTCATCCCAGCAAACATCTGTTCAGTAAAACGAGCAATGAGGAACTATGATTGTTAGTTTTAGCGTCATAGAGGTCGAGGAAGTAGACTTACATTGAATAACCAATTCGAAGCTGCTGCGAATGCCTGCCCGAGGGTACGGACGTTTTGTGGGAACATTTCCGAGTTGTATACCCAAGGTGTGCCGTTCCATGAGGGAGTGTAAAATATTGTCCAAAGGTAAAAGAAGGCCATCGCGGAGATTCCACCACCAGACATCTTTCCACCCACAGTTGGGTTGTTTTCTGGGTCTGCGATTGCAATGTATGCACCAACGTAATAAAGACAGATAGCTCCACCAAGAGCACCAATCATGAGCAGGTTTCGTCGACCTAGATTGTCGATGAGGAAGAACAGCCAAACAAGTGTCATTAGGGCCTTGACAATACCAAAGACACCCGTAGTAAGAAGACTGGTGTTGGTACCAGTGACGCCAATACTCTTGAAGACGGTGGGCGAGTAATAGTTGATTGCGTTGATACCAGAGGTATTTTGCCAGAAGAAAAGGGAACATCCGAGGAAGAATCTATAAGCAACCTTGCGGTCATTGTATAGCGTCTTGAATGGCTGCCAAAACCCGAGACCGACACTGGATTGTTGAGCCTCAAGTGCAGCATCGATAGCAGAGACTTCCTCGAGCATATACATGTCGTTTGTGTCCAGCTTTCGGATCCAGCAAAGATTCTTCAGACCCTCTTCCCTCTTTCCGCGGGTCATGAGCCAGCGAGGCGATTCCTTGATGAAGAATAATCCGATAAACATGATGCCCGCTGGGATGATTTGGACCGCGAAAGGAATAATCCATTGGGAGTGGCTTTCTTCCATGGTTACGGAGACACCATACTATTCAGAATTAGCCAGGTACTACGAGAGAAAAACCACTGTTGACTTACGTTGATCCAGAATCCTACGACTCCTCCAACCTGCCAACCTAATTCGTACAAGCCAACTGTTTCATTATTAGAATAAGTTCCCAAGATTCAAAACGGTGCAGCTTACCTAGTCTTCCTCTGATAGCAGGAGGCGCTAGCTCGGATATGTAAATTGGCGTCAAGTTAGAAGCCGCTCCAACGCCAATTCCAGCCAGAACTCTGCCTCCATAGATCAATCCAAGTCCTCTATCACCATTTGCACCCAACATAAGACCAGCTCCTAGGATGAAAACCCCGGAGAAAATCTGGAGACCCTTCTTTCTTCCCAGGTAGTGACCAGCGGCATATGCAAAGAAAGCTCCAAAGAAAGCTCCGGCTTGGTACAAGGACACGATATTTTCCGTGATCAAATTTGCTTCGTCCTTGGTGTATTGTGACCAGTTGAATTCGCTTTTAAAACTGTTAAGTGCAAGTGTTCCTCCAATGAATGCGGAATCATAACCGATCATAACGGCGCAGAATGATGCACTGTTATTTGGTCAACATTGTGTATTCTTTCGCTTTCTGGTAATTACTTACACTGCAGCACAAATATAAACACGGGCCTGAAAATAGAAAGTCAGCCTCGGTCATAGCGTTGCTTGATATCATTGAAATGGAAAAACCCCAATTCGGAGGTCTCGGAACATACATTGTAAACACATGGAGGTGTTGGACGATCTGTAATATGTCAGTTGTCTACTCAAACCTTTCTTTCCATCATTCACATACCTTCTTTCAACGTGAGAAGACCCATTTTGAACGACAATTTTCACAATTTTTTCTGCGGTGACTCTTATCCACAGTGGAGCTCGATAGCGAGGGGGAAAAACTCTGCTCAAAGAATCCAGTGCCAAGTAGCGACAGCGACAACTCAAACAATCAAATGCAGAGAAAGTTGACAGCGGAATACAGTCTCAGAAGAAGAAAAGGACAACTCGTAACGGCACACCTGTCTTATAGAGACGACAGACCTGGGAGATTTGTTGAACCCGCTCTGTCAGGTCAGGGGTAGTCTGGGGTTAATTTTCGGGTCCATACTGGGGAATACAGCCCACAGGACCCTGATGCAGCCTCTCACCATACTTCTATTAGTCTTGCTGACTCGTGATAAGATAAACCAAGGACGCGTTTATGAGGGTTGAAGATTCTTCCGACAGGCGCAAGGAAGGCCGGGAAATTATTCAATGGGGTACTCCAGAACTCCACACTCCAGAAATGGACGGAATTAGAGCGCGGGGATCCGAGTTATGCAGTGAGACTGTGTTTCTCTTGCAACCCCGTGATATCAAAATGAGAGTTTTGCTGGGTTTGATGCTTTCTGTTCAGGGAGAGAGGATGGAGATGTCGCGGAAAGCCATGTACAATTGAGGAATATCCGAAGTTTTGCCATCCGGCTTACCCGTTTTTGGCTCTGCTCTTCCCAACCACCTCCTCTCACCTCCTCCGGACTCCACCACTCCGCCTTTCCGCTCCGCACCCAAGAATCCCCAAGATCTACTTCGTCACACAGCGGGTAAAGAATTACAAGAGAACTTGCTTCCCACTTACGCTGCTTTGCATGGCGTTGGTAAGCTACACTCAACAACCTCCTCTACACCTGCTCTATTCACGACCTTTCATTCGAGCTCGTTCAGTGATCTTCTTTTTCCGATACGTCTCCTACATTCAAATCCCCCAAGACTTTACGAGTGCATTATCTCGGCCCTTTAGAAGTGACTGGGGACCTGATATAGATTCTTCCATTCCTGTTGCATATTCTATACTTAATCTTCTCTAGCACGAGATTATTGAGGGTTTTTATTTTAGTTGCAGCAAATTCTCTTGTCCATTCTTTGTTAGTTTGGGTGGTTTGGGTTGAATACTTGTCAACTTGAGGTCCAAATCCCCGTCGATCTTTGAATCTTGCTTCGGACATCTTGTAAGCCGAAGGCCAGCTTGTCGTGCATTTTGGAATAGCGGGGACGTTATCAAGTTTCGCTGCTGTCGATTCCGTATCTCATAGAGAAACAAATCAGTACAACCAAATATTCGCCTTACTCCGGACCACATCACCCCTTACGCGTTCACCGGCTGAACATTTACAACGCATTTAGTTTACGTTATACATCCAGTATCACCAGAAGAATTTCGAGACACCCACCTAGGATCTCCTTGAACTTTTGATATTCGATATCTCAAATTGAGGAAGTTAGAAACAATATCACCCTGTTCTCCACATCATACCAATCACTTCCTTTTTTTGCAAGCGAAAAGAGAAAGGAATAATAGCCGAACATCAACCTTCCCCTTTCCCCACAGCCCCAGACAATTACCCCGAAAATGCCTTCATCCGCTCTCGTAACCCCTATTACCTCACCCGCTGCAGCCACAGGGGTAACCAAAAAGCAAATCAACACACAACTTCCACTTCCAATACCCTCAACAGACCACCTCGACAAAGTCTCCTACCTCTTCGGTTACCCGATCGCTCACTCACTTTCTCCTCTCCTTCACGGCACCATCTACAACTCCGTTGGCCTCAACTACGAGCAACACCTCTATCCATCTCAAACTCTCGAACCATGTCTCGCCCTTATGCAATCCCCAAAATTCTTCGGAGCCTCAGTAACTATGCCGTTCAAAGTGGCTATTATACCACACCTCGACATGTTAACTCCAGAAGGCGAAGCCATTGGGGCCATCAATACAGTTTTCCTCCGTAACTCACCAAGCGGCAAGCGGTTACTCTGCGGAACCAACACAGATTGCATCGGAATTAGAGAAGCCATACTTCAAAACATCACACCAGCACAAGCTGCCAACATGAAGGGGAAACGGGGAATGGTAATTGGAGGCGGGGGGACTTGTCGAGCTGCCGTTTATGCTCTAAAGACATATCTTGAGTGCAGTGAGGTTTACCTTGTCAATAGGGAGCCTGCAGAATGCCAGCAGGTGATAGCGGAGTGTAAATCTCAAGGATTTGGAGATAATCTATATTATATTCCCTCCTTAGCCAAGGCAAAAGCTCTTCCGGTTCCTCACGTTGTCGTATCCGCCATCCCGGATTTCCCACCCAGCTCCCCAGCCGAACTCGAAACCAGAGCCATCATCAAGGAGTTTCTCGGTAAAGAGAAAAAAGGAGTTCTGCTAGAGATGTGCTATCATCCTTCCCCAGACACGGCGATTGCACAGATCGCGCGAGGGGAGCGATGGAAGGTCGTTGAGGGGACCGAAGCAATGATCTGGCAAGGTCTGGAGCAGGATAAAGTATGGCTGAGGAGAAGGGTATCAGCGTTGCCTGTTGAGAAAGTCAAGAAGGTCGTGAGAGGAAAATTATTCCCTGGCAGGGCTAAATTGTAAATTGATGCGTGTTGGCGTTCATTTGGGAAAGCGAATTTGGAATAACATCGTCTGTAGAATTGGGGATGTTCTGTCGAGTTTATATAGCATTGCACATTTTAGCTTAAGTCTTCCTGTACACATTGCATACACGAACATATATATATATATATATATATAAAGAAAACTTATAAGCATCACTTGTAATTGTCTCACCTGAGAATTCAAGACTAAAGCAAGAACTATTGACTTATCAATATTATATGTCACGTGGTTAATGAAACCGTAGGGGTAGGTCCATATAGAGTGCTATTGTCTACTAACGGAGAAATAATACCTGGCCGATGTGTTTAAGTTGTTCATTCCTGCGACTAATAGACAAAATTATACCACTGATATAGTCAGGTGTTCTCTGAAACAAGAATCACCTGATTAGGCCTTGGCTTCGTCACAATCTCTCCCTCGAGCCCGTCTCAAAGAATAACGCGCTTGACTCTGTCTGTCAATGAATGAAATCGCATCAAGTATAATTTACATGACCCCCTAAGGTCGTATCGATAGAAGAGACACCATCATAACTCATCCCGCGTGGGAGTAGGTAGATGGCTTCAAATTTCGATTGACAGGGGCTTGACACCAACGTACGTACATATTGCACAGGAAAACTCACCTTTGTAACTCTTTGCATAGCCACATCGCTGCAGAGGGAGTTGGAACAGCTCCTTAATCTCCTGTATTGAGATTAGCCGCCGAATAAATTGCCATTCCTCATCCTTCATACAGAATGGCGAACGGCGGTAGATGCACGAAGCCCTTGTCTCCCAGCTCTTGCCTTTACGTCTTGCTCTGGAAGAGGAGATTTGCAACATGAGGATCTCCTTTAAAACATATGTCAAATATGAGAAAAGCGGGCTTCAATGTGCCTTTACTCTTCTTATATACCTTAGTGGTGTTCCTTTCTACGTAGAAAGTTTTGCCACTACCCCAATTTGAGATGATCCATGGTTATTCGAAGCATGGCTAGCTTTGGGAATCAACGCAACACCTAGGGTTTTGACGACTCTCTAAATGACAAGCGCCCCGAAAGACAATGTACTCCCGAAAATGTATCTCACACAATTTTGCACGAGACCAATGGGAGGAGATGTACACCTCAGAGGATGAGACGTATTCATTGTATATCACCAACGACCATGATCGCATGTATGCTACTTGGGTTTCTTCTATCTCTCGGCCACCACATGTACTATCAATGGCTCAATGGAAAGCTTGTTAGGAGTGTTGTTAGCCAACAATAGACATTGGGAGTTAGTAATGGATTTGCAATTGCTGTAAATCTTTTTCTCAAGGCAGCTATTGGGATCGCATATATTCAACATCTCTGGAGAGCACTGAGTTCTACATCACCGTCTCTCAGCACCATCAACGTTGCTTTTGCTATGGGCAACAACCCATTCTCTCTGTTGAACCGAGAGTTTGTTGTGAGATTACCAATAAGTGCCGCCATGGCTTTACTCTTATGGTGGGCCTTTTATTACCACCCAAGATCGTCCCAATAACCAATAATGGACGAACACTAACTCAAAGTTCCTTTGGTCTAGGTTTATGCCCTTGGCTTCACTCATAACTCCAGCAACTTTGTCGGTCAGTCAGGAAAAGTTATTGCATTCCCAAGTGATGGAAGTTTTCAACATTGGCATTCATAATCAAAGCCTAGCCAATCGATACGGGTATGACGGCGCATACATCGCACCTACATTCAAGAAAATTATTGCGGAAACAACGATGAGCGGGAGCATTATTTCGCCAAAATCTACTCAAACATAACTCAATGGCTCTTATGATCTTCATTCATTTTTACCAAAGATACGATGCACAATCAATAATTTGATCAGTACAAAGGATTTCAGCCGCGCTATCAATTTCATGAAAAATAAGAGTTCTATTCTAGAAGAAGCGTTCAACACGGTTGACCCGAGAAACTTTCTTTGGTCCGCTAGCCCTTTCAAACTCGATCAAAGTAACTCAATCTTTCGAGGCGAGATTGGGTACATGGTGCTACTGCCAACTCTGATAGATCATAGCCCAGATAGCGGCTTAGAACTTGACGGAAATCTTCAGGATGCGACGAGGAAACCCGGCTTCTGGCTCAAGCAAGAAGTAACACTCTCCCCTACACGTTCACAATGGACTGGGAAAATTTCTATTGCCCTAGATCAGGGAGCATTGGAAATGGAGTTTAGCACATGTCAGTTATACAACACTTCTGTTTCATTTCAGGTTAGTTTTATCAATGGCGCTGGTTCAATTGGAAGCATCAAAAAGGAATGGCTTAACGCAGTCAATCTCTTCTACGAAAACATCGATGTTAATATCGTACGAAAGGAGGACGCAGAAGCTAAGAAAATAGATTATGACACCTATGGGATTTTCCTTCAAGAGATAAGTCGATATATTATAGACAACATCAATCAGTGGGATGGTATTCCAAACGGTCTCGAGGAACGAAACGAAACTGTCTCTTACGTGGACCAAGAACTTGCACCAACATTCTTGAACATTAGACTGGCTCTCACATCTGGGATTGACAAGCTAATGCAAAAGATGACTACAGGCACGGATGATGCCTTGAACTACCCTCAGGGAGACGATCTTCGGGATATTTCATTCCCGAATATGCTTGAAAAATTGGCACTGAATTGTACACTGAGTATTTTGAGCAATCCTTTACTTTGGTATTACCCCTCGATACACATTTCTTACTTGGCACACAGCTAACTAACCAACATTTAGCAACGAGAGCTTGCCAACGTCACAACCTCGACAGTTTAGACAGTCTATTTATACGAGCCTAGAAACCTTCTCATTTCCTACGGTCTCGCTATCCTTGCTGTAGCTTTTGTGGTTTTTGTTGGTATACATTCCCTTTTGCAAAACGGGGGAAGTCATGATGTATCAGTTTCCGCGTTTGCAACCACGATGCAAGATACAAAGGTAATACTGCGCATGATTTTCTCAAAGCAGAAACAAAGAATAATACAGGGCTAACGCATGTTATGTTCCAGGTTCGAAATGCGTTGATAAAACATCTAGGTGGGACACAGCCGCTTGACCGAGGACTTGGGCAATTGAAATTGAGATTCAAGGCAAAAGACGACTTTGTGGTCAGTAGTATAGATGAGAATAAGGGTTAGCTTGGATTTCTGTCGAAGACCCCGCACTAAGTGTGTGTTGTACAAAGAAGGAATGAATGGTTGTTGATATCGCTCGAATTGACTACACAAAAAGTGGGGTAGAATTTCCTCATAATAATTTATTTCTGACGGTCTTTCTTCCAGCGATTTGTCAACAGCCTCATCTCGATATTTACTTCCACGGATCAGAGAAATGACATGTCAACTTATTTTAAGAAGACGAGAAGGGCCTCTCACATCGACATCATCAAGGGCATGCTGCATGTCAACAGTATCTCCGAAAGTGAAATAGAGATTAGCCGAGCTGGCATGTACCTCGGTCTTCTAGTTCTGAGGTCTTGCAATGCATTATTGGTGGATATCGAAGCTCTCGAGGATGAGCAAGGCTGATAATAAAAATCTTTTATGGGATTTGCAAGCTGGCAGCATGAATTCAGCATTCAACTATCTCAGTTGACATCACCCCACATGCGGAGAACACCATTGATCTGGGAGCATCATATCACAGGGTGTTTCGAAAAGTATGATATGTACTCGGTGAGGCTCGCTTGCTCGGATTCTCGTATACACGGCGTGTGCGCCTAAAGCGAGTTGACGAAAACAAGCAGATATCCCACTTAAAGTATCAAGAAACCGGAATCACTGCAGATCTTTTGAATTATGAAGTTGTTAAGTTGACCTGGGTGTCAATAAAGTTGCTTACGAAATGTATATATTCCTTCTTGTTCCTCTTGTTATTCAACTTCAATTTACCTCTTACCTCACTTCAATACCTCTTCTATCTAGACATTTTACCAAAAAATGGCGGACTCAACAGCGACAGCGACAACCCTCCCACCAAATCCCAATACCAAGGCAGACTGGTCTCAAGACGATGCTTCCCACCCAGGTTTTGCAATGAATGGTCTAGATGATACTCCTGGACCAAAAGCATACTACATTCACCTTGAAGCCAAACCTGGAAAAGAAAAAGAACTTCAACAGTTCCTCCACGGTATCAACAATGGTGTTCTTAGAGAACCCCTAACGAGCCCTGTACGTAACCTCTTTTTCTTCTCGGCTCTCATGAGAAAGGCATATGCTGATAAACCTCAGTGGTTCGCACTAAGATATTCAAAGACAACCTTTTGTATCTTTGAGGCCTTCCAACATGCTGATGCTCGCCATGCTCATGATAATGGGCCTGGGGGTCGTAATTTCTTCGAAAGACCCGACTTTTTGTTGAATACACTTGCATATCCTGCTCAAATTTATCGGTTGGATGTGCTTCATGGGAAGTTTGGCGTGATGTTGGGGAAGGAGAATGCAGATGCACCGATTTTGGAGTAAGTTTAGGATTACTTGTTTGGGTTATGGACAAGAAAAATGTTTGTTGTGTTGTTCTTTTGGTTCGGAAGTCGTCGTTTCTATCTGATTTCCTGACTCAAGGGGTAGGGAAACCATGTTCGAGAACATAATGAAGGTCATTCTTACAAGCAGTACCAGTATTCAAAACTTGCAAGTAGGAAATCTAACCTGTGCTAAGAAGGCCCGCAACCCCCGAGGACGTTTTGAATATTTTGGATTGATCTCTACGTAAATCTATCGTGATCAATACCGAACGATTACCTCCCACATATGAAGAACAATAATATGGAGTAAGATTTCGTGCGTCCTCGACACATCCCCCTTTTACTTTAAGCCCCTCGCGTAACGAAGCGAAAGTGGGTTTCTACCTTACCTTACACTACTATGCTGTTCTCATTGAATCTAGCCTTGTAGAAAATATCCAAAGTTGGTACCCTGTACTACACTTGAAACTCGGAGAAAACCGAAGTGGGTAGGACTTGAGTAGGATTCGATAATTTATTCTTCTTGTCAACTTCTCGAACTATCTCTAAAAGTTTATTCAAAAGATGAGCAATTTTACCTTACTCTTGAAGAGGTTGACGATGGTAATGGAAGTCTGCACTGCCTCAAGCTGCCGTATACCAGTCTAACTGCTTTGAGGAGGAATATATTTGGCAGAACAGGTGGGGCAGCCATATTAGGAAGCGGTGGAACGGATTTTTATACAAATTCGGTTAGATTCCTTTGCCCGTGATAGGGCAGCCCCTTCAGGCAGACACTCAACCGCGATGACTGACCAGCAGTATCGTAACCTGCATGGCGGCGAAGCTACAGCTGAACCAGATGTTTTGTGTTCCTCGAATCAGATCCAGCCATTTCCAGGGCGTGCGAGGGGTAGAGACGCAGTCTTGACACCCGGTAGAGTATTGCGCAGCAGCACACCACTGTTGTAATCTCCATCCCTCATTTTCCTTTCCATCTCTATCTAAACCACGCATTCACGATTCCTTTCCGTTGGGCCTTCTATCTTCTGCTCCCCTACTTTGTATACTGTTCGCAAATTCCGTACTTAATTGTTTCCCTCACGTTTCCGACGCCTCCAGCCTCTATGCGATACAAACCCACTCATGGGTAGTGTGGGAGAATGAGCGTCAACGTTGTACCTCCAGTAGCAAGCCTCCTCAAATCAATTGAGTCTGGCATAAAACTAGCAAAGAGAACAGCGCGGTCTGCCGATTTGGCATCTCGAGAACAAGCGATAGTAATATTCGACTCGTCCCGGACTTTACAATCGAGTTTAGAAGCAAGTGCGAAAGCGATTGTCGACGCATATGAAGAAAGCTCCGAAATCTGTGGCCGAGAGTCATTCTCGAGAGCCTTGTTGGAGGATCGTATGTCTCTTTCGATTTTCCCGTTTTATCCCACCCTATATCGGTGCTAACAACCGTGGAGAAACAATACAGGCCCAATTAAAAGACTTCCGGATTAAACTTTTCGATCGAATTGACCCTTGCTTGGATTTTGACGAGGACTCGTTCGAGGCGGAGGCATTCACGAATCTTGATAAAGAAGTACAACAATGTCGCGACAGTTGTATACAGACTTTCCATCGTCTGCGGGATAATCATTTTCAAAGAAGCTTGCAGAATTTCCAACGACCGGCTCAGAGAAGACATGATGACCCCCCACAACCCGAGACGAAAGCATTCCCATTCTCGCCTGATGATATTGGAGTGCGTGCTAAGGTACCGGAAATGCCCCACCAGAGCCCTTGGGCTGTTGAAAGTCCTTCACAATACGGTTCCGATGGTCCTGCACAGTGGCGCCAACGCCCTTCTTTCGAAGTATCGCCCCTTTCACCGCACTCAGGGTCCAATGAGGTGGAGGAGATTGGTTCATTGATACCAAAGGAGATTGTCCATTCCCGTCTTACTGAGAACGAGCAGTTCCTAGAGCGAAGAAGACAATCGAGAGCCTTGTTCCAAAATGAGCTGAGGCAATCTATCGGGTCTATTGAAACTCGAAATAGTGAGGTTTCTACATCTACGACAGATTCACGTCTTTCCAGAAGCAGTTCCAGCACCTATGACTCTTTGGTTACAAGACAACGTAGTCAGGGACAATATTCCCATGCGACCCGAAGTTCAGTTGCCAGTTACGACCGTCACTCAACACGGCCGGGAAGTCAAGAAGTTTCATCTCCGCCCAGAAGCCTGCCAGTTAGTCCTGCTGTAGAACGACGAACTTCGGACAATATTGGTAGGTGGGGTTCCTCTGGCGTTTCCCTATCCTCAACTCTCAGGGTTCCCGGCTTTGGCGCTGGGATTGAGTCTGGTCTGGAAGTCGTAACAAATGTAGATCACGATAATGAGAAAATGCTGGTCGAGGAAGAGTCAACCCTTATCAGACCACATCCGCCAGTGTCAACGAGATCAGTAGACTATCCAATTGTTCATGATGCTTCGTTTTACAGACTCGGTGGTTTTTGTGAGGGGGCAACTATGATGTCGAGAGGGCAAACGGGATTTAAGGTGGTAAAAAAGCCGTCGGTGTGTATTTTGTCTGTTTTGAATAACGGCTCCTAACAAAGACAGCAGGGTGTTTATGGCTCGATTAATTCTGCTCGATGTGTAACTTGCGCGTATGAGGTTGCCTTGGAGCTCGTAGAAAAGGATAGATTGCTAGCCCGTATGTGTATTAAGTTCCCGTTTCACAATACGTGCTAATGTTATTTAGGTGAAGGAATATACGGAAATTGTGGGATTAGATGGAGGCAGAGGTTTTTATGGAAGAGCCATATCAAGACTAATTCTATCGAAGAGCCATACTATGCTGTCTGTACCCCCTTCCTTCCTTTCTGCGCGCAAGCTAAATATTTAGTGTGTGTTTTGTATCGAGGAAAACAAAACGCTCGATGAACATGACGCCACTGTCTTCTTCTCGGTCTCTAAGCTTTTTCAACATCTAGCCAGACACCCCCGTCCGTTACCAAATGTCCAAGGCGTGACCACTATCTATGGTCTTCAGGACAAAAATGTGGTTGACTTTGACATTCATTTCACTAGCCTGACCCCTTATTCTTCTCAGTTCAGCATATCTGAGATTGCCTCGAAGGTATCTAGTAGGCCAGCGGCTCAATCAACGGCTACTTTCAATCCAAAACCGACGGGTAGGAATTTTAGAGATCCAGACGGAAATACATCATTGCAATTTGCGGCGGGAGCTCGAATTGTTGGAATTGCCTTCCCAGATCGATTTAACGGTGCTTGGGCAACGGGTTACCACGATGGCGATAGGGGTAGGCAATATTCTTATCTAATTAGAAAATTTATTTTTGCTAATGTTTTGCAGGCTGTTTTCCGGCCGACAAAATTTCCTTACAGATCCCTGACAAGGAAGACGTGCTCATGAACTCTCAGGGCAGCTTGACTGCAATTGCAAAATGGGATTTCAAACCCAAGGATGCCAAAGATGGCAGATGGCTAAAGTTCAGCAAGGGCGATCGAATTACTACTATTGGCTACCGATTCGTTGACCAATGGTGTTGGTCTGGACAGACGAGCAAGGGGAAATATGGTCTATTCCCATCAGCATTTGTTCGAGACTTACAAGATAGTGCAACTGCTTTACCCCGACCAGGTACCGCGAGGAGCTCCAACTCGAAGAGTGCATTTAGCAGTATCATGCCTAGCTTGTCTATGAGTCGGAATAAGTCCAAGCACGAAAGAAGCAACAGTGTGAAAAGTACTGGAAGTAGTGGAGTGCCTTCGCCTCAGTCGATGGAGAATGGACGTTTTCATGGTTGGAAGAGTTGATCGATCCCCAAACCTACTCTTTTCTCCTTGGGTTAGGGCGACATTGACACTTCTTCGGATGATTGGTTGGATGGACGACGATATGGATGGAAGCTTCATGGAAAGAAAGGCGCTCTTGGATAGCATGAGCGTAGGCGTTGGATGGCTCGGGATTTATTTTACCTTTTTTGTCATGATACCCATCTTCTTTTGTATCTTTTCTATTTTTTCAATTGAAAAATTCTACGTTCAAGTCTGGTTGGCGTCTTGAGTGAGCCCTTTTCCGCTAACTAAAAAGACCGCTTAACTCACTGGATATTTCTTACACTGCACCTCGTCAACAGACAAACATTCACTCCTCGACTGGCCAAAACGACGCTTGCACCAGTTGAATTTTCTCAACTGCCCATTTAGCTTTGCGCACCTTCTCGAACACACAAATAGATCGATGACCACCTTCGACATCACAATGATATCAATCTGATATGCATCGCGTCTAGTGTCTCAAGGATACTTGGAGATTTCTTTCCGAGTACACAGTGGAACAGAGCATTCGGCCACTCAACAATCAATCTGCGGAATCATCACCGAGTCTCTCCCTCGAACAACGATTACGAACATTTGATACAAGTCCTAGGACCCCCAAGAATGAATCAGCAAATAAGTGGGATAAGTTGGGTACCACCCCTCTTGGGGCCGTTCCTCGGAGTTATTTTGTTCATCGGATTCATCGGATTTTTACAATTTCTTACTGAGAAGGTCGTGACGATTCCAAAGCTATCCGCTTCTATGGGCCAGGTGTCGGAGGCTTCATCGAATAAGGTGGACGCGCCAAATCTTTCTCCCGGAGATGAAGTCCAGCCTCCGGTCAATACTCCAGATGCGCCAAACAAACACTCCACAGATGGAGTCTTGAAGCTTTCTCAAGTGGAAGCAGCAGATGTGCCGAATACGTCCTCGAAAGACCAGGTGTCGGAATCTTCTCCCAATTCTTCGTCAAATACGGTAGACGTCCCAAACCTGCCCTCTTCAGATCAAGCTTCAGAGGCTTCTCAAAGCGAGAAAGATGTGGCAATTCAATCCCCTACAAATCAAGCGTCAGGAGCCTTTCAGTCAAATACGGATGTGCCAAATATACCACCCAGAGATGACGTTCGGGAGGTTTGTACATCCCTAACAGATCCATTGTGGGAGGGGATGGCAGTCAATGCGACAGATGTGCCAGATATGTCCTCTGGAGATGAGGTTTATACATCACCCAGAGAGCAAGTGTCGCAGGTGTCTCGTTCCAATGTAGTAGACATGCCAGATCCACCTCCTACAAAACCAAAGTTAGCAGTTTCGCCATCGAACGTGACAAACCCGGCTCATTCAAGGCAAGTGCTGCAACCTTTCCCGTCAAATGCGGATGTACAGAGTTCAAGCCCTTCGGTTCAAATTTCAGGAGTTTTATCACATACGCCGGTTTCTCCTGTCAATATGGGGGATGTGCCAAACCCATCTCTTTCAAAACATGCGCAGGGGGCTGCTCAATTGACGGATACGATGAAAAGCGGTTCTGTGATACAAAGGCCTATTGGAATCCGAAAGGTACTAAACTCGAATAACACATCTACAATGAAGCACCTTGGTCCAGGCAAATGGAAAAGGGGCGACCCACGTTTTGCAGGTTATCGCGCACCGGGACGAACTGCCAACAGTATGCTACTCCATCATTCCAACATCGTCAAAAGTGATATACGGTTTATCGAGTCAAAAAGCGACATCGAGATTTTAATTCGGGACCAAAAAGGATCAAAGGAGGAAAAACAGTCCTTTCTTTGGAACTTGAGAGAGATGATGGTCCAAAACTGGAACAAGAAGTATTGTGCCAACCATAGGTATGCCGCATGTTGCTGTGCTTGCGTAGGTAACGTTCCTTTGCTGACCTCCATTTAGAAATGACCCAAATATGCGATTTGTACCAATGCAGTCATCCAATGCCGATGAGTCTAACCGGCCCTTGTTTCTCCCAAGGTGCGGATGTGAATGGAACACGGAGAGTGAGGGTCGGCTATATGAGGTAACGCCTCTGCCGCCGTTGTTCAGTGGGGATTATCTCGAATTTGACGACGACCTGTTTTTACCTACGATCTTTTACCCCAAAATAAAAACAGGTCCTTTTTACGACTACTGGGGCGGGTTTCAGTTCTCGTAAATACGTCCTATTAGAGGCAGAATTTACGCTGACTTTGATGCTAGGTTTCTGCAAAAGTTTATGGAACTACCTAGGGAGATAAGATATTCAATCTACGAGCTTGTTGTTTTTTCGTGTAAGTAGTGGGAGCTTTATTCTACGCGCCCCCCATTCTCGTCTTTCATATCCTATACTCTAATATTTTTGAACCAGTGTGATTTTTTGTGTCTTTGCCTAAATTCCATAACTAACTCACTCGTCTTCTAGGGGCACCAAATATGTGCTATCCTGTCACGAATCCAAAACTTTGTCGCAATCATGGAATTGCCCGCAAGAATCTTCGGCCCATATTTCATCCCTTGAAGAATAAAGTGGCTGGCCAGTCAAATGAAGAAAAACGGTATTTTGAGCTCTCACGCCAGGTGAAAAAGAGAGCGGGAATGTTAGACTACTTCAAAGAGGAGGAGTATCGAAACGTCGAGGCTTTGTGTGGTAGCCTTGCTTCCTTTGAGGGGAGAACGTACCAGACCAAACTTATCGATTATAATGATGTTGATGGAGAGTATCACGATCTTCAGAGAGAAAGACCGAGATCTCTTGGGGTCTTAAATGACTTGATGGAATGGTTTTGGGATAATACTGTGATAGATATTTCCGCCACACTTGTATCTGCGCACTGGCAGTATGCGGATGATATAGGTCATCGTGTAAGTCAACTAGCCTATCTTTGGTTGCAATCACTAATCTTGAGGTTTAATTAAAAGGGCCGAGAAATTCTCACTCCAGCAAAGATACGAAGGAAACCGAGAGAGCCAAAACATACAAGCCCTTGTGAACACGCCAACCATCATCGTTGGATCTCGCACCTCACATTTACCACTAAATCTTCCCACGCTTGCCCTGGCTTTGGCCCACGAATGCAACAGGAATTTCGAGGTGTCATGGATGCCTGTGACTATATCAAGTTGAACCTTCCTTGCCTGCGTACTCTCCGGGTCTTCATTCGTCTTGGCCCCGGACAAGCACGACAGGTTATAAGATCCCGGGGGAACCTACCATGGATTCATTCTATTCGCGATCTTCCAACCCTCGAGAAATTCGATTGCCATGTCCTGGTCGAGAACCCCCAACGATTTGATGAGAAGATGGAGAAATTATCTACGTTAAAATTGCTTGAGTTGACGGAGAAGGTGACCGAAATCTTGGAATCTTGGAAGCCCAAGGTTTCTGTGTAGATGGAGTGTGCAGGTAATGAGGATGAGTGTGGATGATATATCATACTGTGAGACTGGGATGATAAAAACTCGGATATGAGCCAGAAGCTTGTGTAGGTTAGGAGAAGTCAAAATCGTATTTAGATGTCTATATCTTATGAATTAATTAAGTGATCGCATCCTTTCTCTATCAAAGTACTTTTTAGCCACTCTATTGACAATAATGCCTTTCCGAGCCATCTCCTCTTATCTCAAAGCTATTAGAACACTTTGATTTCGACCATTATATAATCCTCATTATTGAAGATATGGGTTTTTTTAATTCCCAACTTCGCTCACGCGGCTGTTTGAATTATCTACAAGGTTCTCGAAAAGAAAACAGGTCAGCGGCAGTCGGGCGAAGTGAAACCAATAACTAGGGCAAACCGAGATTACCCTGTCAGACCGATGATTTCCAAGAGTCTTGTTACTATTCAGTCTTAATCGCCACTACTATATTCATCTAGATTGAAAGAGCTGTGTTTATGAAATATCTATGAACTCAAAAGAATATCCTTCAATTAGGTAAACAAGTAGCTTTTGCTTAAAACAAAAGTAAAAAGGACTCTACTGTCTAATAGTGAGATAAGGAAAGCACTTACAACTCATACCAGTACAGTGTCTCCAGACCACGTGGGAGAATCACTATGGGAGATGAAGCTCCCGAAAAGGGGCCAAAAAGACTTTACTGGGCGTATGGCACAATATACGAAATGGTGTTGGGGATGGGGAGATACCAGAGTGAGAAGAATAGGTAGTGACCACGTCATCAAACCATTCGATCTAAGCGAGCTTTCTCTTTCTCTGCCAAGAACAGTTGGTCATCGATTATTGTAATCTCGGCTTTAGGATCGCGGTTAAATAGTCACATTAGCTTTTGGAACGGTGAGTCTCGACCGCCTATAAGAGTACGTGAAGTTTGCTTTAGTTGGCTTCCCTAAGTCGAGTTGAGTTGATTTGAAATAGTACTGAACTCAACCTGCCTACTTTGCAATCATATTAGTAGAAAATCAGCATTGTAAGAGTACCCCTCTTCTCCTCTTGAGTCGATTTACACCAGCTCATGAAGAGAGTCATTCACAATCTTATTCATAGAATGATATTGAGTATGAGAAGTACTAGTCCTAAAGAAGCTAACCAGGCACAATGACGCTAGCATTCTATTTAGTTGCATAGTAGGATGAACCTGACCCTACAAAAGTTAACCCCTTCCACATCCCTCAACAAGCTTTATTAGCTACCCTGCCTCCTTTGGCTTGTCAGCATATTTAAAATACCTTTGTCCTACAGTCTGCCAGAGGAAGACACTCTCAAAATGGCTTCTCTCGACAATCGAAAGGTCTAGATTTCCACACTAGACCCCATACAACTCTTCCCCCCTTCTTCGAATTACACCCGAGATACACCTTGCAATTTTCGAAACCCTCGACGAAGGAATCTCCATGCTCCTAGGTCTAACTTGCAAAGACTTTTACAAAATCCATCGAGCATTCTACAAGTCGCCTACCTCCCTTTTAACAAAAATGGATAACCAAACCTCTTATATCCACGATCGCTACTGTTTAATCAATTACCTCGCCGATTGGTTTCCGAAAGTGCCAAAGAGCACTGATGGCTTGTCCTTTGCCATTACCCTAGCACCCAAGAACAATAAAAACGATCCCGGGTTCGTGATTTTTGATTCCACCAAGGTCTGCGTGGTAGGAATGGAGAGAATGAGGGATTATGGGCATTATTTAACTGGGCTCCCAATTTTGTCCAGATTCCGGCATATTGAGATTTCATTATTGGTCCCAAGCGTGATTTGCTATAGATCACGTCACTACTAGAGGGGTTGGGACTCTTGAGTTACTCTTGGATGCACGACTTGGACGTTGACTTTTAATTGGTTTTTATTGCCAATTTGGCGCGGCTACCCGGAATGGGCAACTAGAGTAGACACGAGTAATTCATACCAAATGCAAGAATATTTGCTTATATCCCATTGTGCTTAACTCCCGAGCTCAAGCTCACAATTGACTTCCCACAACAATTTTGTTAATTCAATTTATCAATCTCCCACTACTTCAAATCACTAAAATCAACGAAAGTCTATCTCAGACCGAGAGGTGAACCTTCATAGTGCTTCTAGAGTTCCTATCATTTTCTCATTGTCAAAGTAGCATCCCAAATATTACTATTTAGAACCCGCAATCATCGAGAGACCTATACATGCCCGCATTCTGAAACCTTTTAATATCCTAGCAATGCAAGCATCTCTTCCTCTGTAGGTTTCCCGCCAAACGAGGTTCGTAATTAGCAAGGTCATATAACCAATAACTATTTTCCCCTTAAGTGAGCCACCTCTACAAACCTCTTTTTAGTAAAAGACAGCACGTATAGTAAGGTTAAACCGAAACATGGACACCCACGTTGTTTTACAAAAAAACGTTGAGGGTATTTTCTATATGGAGATTCATACAAGTGATTTATACAAAGTGAGTAGTACATTTTGTTACATCTTCTCATACCTTGGAATCATCCAAATTTTGGATCAATTCTTAGGAGATTTTTGTATTTCTCCCGCTCTGATATCCTCATGTACAACCAGTTTTTCTTCCTGTACATTATCTTTAACCTCCCCCGCCTGCTTTTTTATTATTTCTCCAGCTCCGCCATCATCTATATTTACTAGTGGGGTCCACCTTACCAGCTTCTCTTCCTGTACATCTACATCATGTTCCCATCCTTTTCCAGACTTCGGGTTTTATCATTTTTCGTTGATTTCATTGCGAAGAGATTCCTGGTCCTTCTCCGGGATTTCCGTCTTTTCAGTTTCCAAATCTTTAGTTATCTTCTTTGCCTTTTCAACCTTCTGCTCCTTTGACATTTCTTCCTTTCCATCATCCTCACGCAGCAACTCATGTAGTAGAGGGCGCCGTACGCTAGCTCCAACTCCATACGTAGAAGTCGTCTTCCGAACAATATTCGCCTTCAACCTATATCCAGCCCTCTGCAACTTCTTCTCGTATGCCGTCTTCTTAGCGTTCAAAACATTCACTTCTCTACCCTTATCCAGCGCTGCCTTATGCTCATCCATCATCTTCTTCCCGAGTCCCTTGGCGATGAGACTTATGTCCCTATCATCCAGCTTCTTCCCCACAATCTGCTTCTTGATCTCCCGGATTTCATCGTCCAATAACTTCATGGTAGTCTGCTGCGCCCAGAGAGAACTACGTTGTCTCGCTTCTCTCTGTCTTGCGTGCTCAATCGTGTTCTTCGAGAGAATTGGTTCTTTCGGTACGGGATCTGGGATCGGAAGTGGCCATTTCCCAGCTGTATTCTGCAAGCTCTCAGGCACATCATCTATACCTAAGCCTTCCCCACTCCCATTCATATCCGCGCCCCAAACCCGACTCTGCACAAGCTCATTCCAACTCTCATGAGCCCTCTTCCCAAACGGCCCAGGGATCCCCCAAATCCCGCTCGCAAACCTCCTAGCCCACAACCCCGCGAGCTCCTGCTGTGCATGTTCTCGAAGCTTAACATTCGTCTTTATCGCTCCCTCTTTCGCAGGACTATCCAATTGGCGAATAGTAGTCGTCCCCAACCCCTCAAGCCCACAAGCAGTGATCCTCTCAAACCACCTCAGATCCGTCGAGCAATTAATCGCCAACCCATACGAAGTAACATATCTCCTCAAATGCACCCCCAGCGCCGCAATCTTACAATCCACCGGTTCATGTTCCTCCTTCCCCTCCCTCGCCCTCCTCAATTCCCGCGCGAAAGCTTTAATCCTCCCCGAAGTAGTAATCTGTTCCTCCGGATGCGCCACATCGACCCAAACCCCCGGATTCTCCGTCCTCTTCGCTGAGATGCCGAATTCGCCTTTTAAAAGTCCGATCGTGGTATTCTCAAGTAAACAGACATAACTCCTAACATCTAATCCCTTCTTATAATATTTCCCCTCAGGAGAATTCATTATACTCTCCGCCTTCAAATCTATAACCGGGAACACAACAACTTGCCCAGGTCCATGGAAAGTCGTCAACCCCCCTCTCTGTGTCCCCTCAACCTCCGCTACGACCTCTACATTCTCCGCCAGATCCCCATCTTTATTCGCGCCTAATCGTAAACCTGTATGCCAATCTCTCAATGGCTCCCTCAACTTCGCAATCTGCGCATCTCCAAGAAGAGAAGGCGGTGATCGGCGACCAAAAGTGTAGATTGGAGGTGGCGTGAAGGTTATGACTGTAGGGAGGGGAGCTGGGTAGGTGGACGGAGAGGATTTATGCAAGAGGTTTTGCGTTACGAGTTTATTTTGGAGGGCGAGGACTTTGGCGAAGGGGGAGAGACCGCGGATGTGGATGTGTTGGAGGAGGGGTGCCATCGCGGCGTGCTTTTGTAACAATTCATGGACATGCGCTGGCTGAGTTGACGAGGGGGAGGCGAGGCTGTGGTTCTCCGAGAATTTCGGAAAGTGTTCCGAGCCGACACTTTCCCGCCTGCGTTCCTCAGGGAGTGAAGTTCGTGTACTCAGCGGACATTTCTTCAACTTTTCCCACTAGACCTTTTACTTCTCACATGGAAGACATTTGTTTAGTTCTAACATTATTTTCTTATATTGCTACGTAGACATTAAGTAATTTTAAATGCCAAACCATCATGCCAAACCATCATGCCAAAACGCCCTGCATATTGTACATGCCCTCCATCAGCTTTTCATCACACTTCTCCAAAAGTCCCCTCAATATCATTCTTTAGATCATCCAAAATTCCATTCGTCATTTTCTCGTGCTCTTTTCTGGTTCCTGTTTCGAGCGATCATTCGACGTGATAAGCTTAAGCATATTCTTCCTTGACCCGTCTTGAGCTATCATTGTCAATGAAAGAACCTCGAGAACGTCGACTTCCATGAGCTGACCGGCTAAAGACACCGCCTCGAGCAGTCGATGTGGTTGTTCTGTTGCTTCCGCCGGCTCCACAGCCCAAGAAGAGGAAGATGGTTGCCAAAAACATGGCAGCCCATGCGCCCCAAGTAAATCCAAAGGCCCAGCGACCAATGCTGGCTGTTTGTCCGTTGCTTATGAAGGCATTTCGAGCCTTGACAAAGACGGCGCTATTTGAAAGTTAGTAAGATGTTCAGCTTCATTTTGATCTGCTGAAGCAGGGTACGTACGTCATCAGAGAAGCCGCGATGGTGAACCAAAACAGAGCATTGGCTACAAAAAAGCCAGAAACCCCGGATGCGAGTCGACTGCAAGGTGCCAGAAGACAGGTAAAGAAACTGACAACATTGGAGAGAAGGGCAATTAGGTAAAACACCCATCCAAATCGCCACATATAATAATAATATTTGCTTGTGGTGCCCTTGCCAAATGAGCTGTTGCATTTTGTTAGCATGGTAAGCTGTAAATCGAACTTTCCAACATACCCCAACATCTGAGATGGTGCACCCTCTCCGCCTCCCATCCAAGCGTATCCGATTGGCAGATCTGGTACTGGGGAACCACAGTCGGTGTTGCCGGGACCGCAGACATAGAAATACGTCCATTGCGACACTGGTCGAGCTCCTGCGATTTTGGAGGTATCGGCTTGAAGGAAATAAGTCTTGTTGAGCGGCGTGCTATTCGTCACTCCGCTCAAGACGACGAAGAACATCAGAACAATGGATGCACCAATGAGAATCAGGGACACAGTGCCCATCGCACCACCTTTTGAGGCTGTCAGTAGGATTTCCGCAAGGGAGAGATGCAATTGGACCTACGGATTCCAGCCATGATGGAGGTTGGTATGGGTATGTAAGATTATTAAATGGTTTGGTCGATTGTGAGTGGCAATTGGGCCCTTTTAGATGAAGATCTGTTAGCATGGAACCTTTCCAGTTCTTCGGTATGGGCATTCTTCGAAACATTTGGTGGGATGTTAAGGGCAGGGTTGAGACAAACACACATACCTTGGCCGTTTCGAGGACGAGCGTCGAGTAAGAAGCTGTGTTGCAACTGATATGATGCGCGAGGAGGTGAGGGCCGCGAAAAGGTCGTAATATCAAGGGGAGGGGCTGGGGTTATTATTTGAAGGGGGAGTGAGTGATCGTCAAGCTGAAGAAAGATCGCTGATTTTCTTGGATGTTGATGGAGATGGATGACGACGTAGCTGGTCTCGGCCTCCAGGCTAAAAATCTCCAATCTAGGAGGCAGGGGCCGACTGCCGCTTTCGATGGTGGATGGTGGATGGTGCCTATGAAGATTTAGGCCTAAACGCTTAGACGAACTTGCGATTCAGGAAAACAGCTAGTTTAGGTACGGGATACAGCTGTACTTTCTACACGGAGAGACCAAGGACAAAAGAGCTGCGTGTCAACTGTGCAGCTTTTCTTTCTTTGCAGGGAAGGCTCTACGTCATCGAGAAATGCCGAGGCGAAAAAGTCGCTGCAGAAAAACGGATTTCTTTTCACCGCTCTTGGCCCCCAAAATCTCCTCAGCTCAGCCAGCGCATCTTTACAGCCACCTCACAGCTCCACCATGAACTCAAACTCTACGGAGTATAGCTGTTGCTCGAGCGGTTCCAATTCCAAATTGAAGAGACCTCGGTACCAACCGAAGAGTCGGACATCGAGAAGACAAAGCAAAAACTTGGCTGACCCCCGGATCAGCTCTCAGTCTCAACTCTTCAGTGCCAATCTTCGAAACCGGTTCAAGACGTGCCATTTGCTTAGCTACCCCAGATTAAGGGATTTTTTGGCATGAAAGCGTTCGGAGCACTTGGCTTTATCTTGTTTCGTGAGCTCGAGGAAGACGTCTGAAGAGACGAAACGTATTTTGGATTTCTGTTCAGTACCAAGCATTGCACATGGTGGGGAACTTGGGGAAATATCTTGGGAATATCAAGTCTTGCACGTTCCAATAGTTGTCTTTTTTTCCCTTCCTGCCTAGTCAACACAGCTCTCAGTGATACTTCGATTTATCTCGGCTCACTGTCCTCAAACATTCCCTATGCTGTTTGCCGATAGATCCTTTGTAGTATCTTCACTACTACTTATAGTTGCTCAAATTGCCAATGTTTACCAACGTAAAAGCTTAGCACTGAACTCTCGCAAGTAAAACTCCAGGAGACAAGAACAGCTCAAGAAATCGCCAAAAGATCAGCAAAAAGGAATAGGTTCTCGCACCACACAGTTAGTTAGCTTCTTTATGAGTTCATATCCGAGAGGACTAATTGGGAAATAAAGGCTGCCACAAGAGACAGACAAACCCGTTCTTCCCCCCCTCCCCCTCCCCCTCCCCCCCGGTATCTCAGTATCTCGGATATACATCTCCATACAACTAAAATTAAAAAATTAAAAAAAAACTTTAACCTACGATATTTCTGCCAAAGATTACCATTTCTGGACCAAAAGAACACGAAAATGAAGCCCAGGACCTCAAAAAAGAAACTAAGTTTGAACAGGAGGGGATTCGAACCCCTGCAGGTTGCCCTACGAGAATACTCATTGATTCAATCAATGAAGAAGCCTGAAGCTGCTTGAGTCACGCGCCATAACCACTCGGCCACCTGTCCTATGAGAGAAGTTTCTTTTTGATGGGAATCGTTTTCTTATTTGCATATTGAAATCTTGTGTGAGTTTGTGGGTCTTTTCAGCTCGGCTGTGGAGCCATAGGTGGGGTTGAAGGCTGAAGAGGAAGCGAGTAGGCATCTCTGGGCTGGCATTTTATATGCGATAAAAGTAAGTAGATAGAGCGATTGCCTTTATTAACTCTAAGTCGGTATACTACAATGGTCAAAATATATTTGTCCTTAATATCAAGCATTAGAGTGAAAATGGTTCGCTCCAATAATCGACAGGGATGTTAACCCCCTTACCTAAGACTTAACTCTGCCCCTCGCTCCAAATGTCTTCTCAAACAACCCCGCAACCAAAAACTCGACGCGTTCTCACGAATAAGAGAAAGTGAAAGCTACCTACTCGAAGTAGCTTCAATTCAAACACCTGCGTAACTGATCATAGCGACATCCAACCATGGCGACCGAAACACCCCTCGTCTACGAGCCGTCCGCTGGCACCACCCACCTCCAAATCATCAATACCCTCCCAGACGAAGTAGCCCAATGTCTGCAGAACGCACGATTTGTATGTATGCCAACCTTCCTTTGTTTGACTCCTCATATTCAAAGCTATGTGCTAACACAACCCCCCAGCTCCACCTCGCAACAACCCTAAACCAATATCCCCACGTCTCCTTAATGAACTACACCTACCTCCCAACCTCACCCTACAGCACCTCCCCAACAATAATAATGACCACCCACCCAACATCCCGCAAAACCATAAACCTAATCTCCAACCCGCACGTCAGTCTGCTTGTCCACGACTGGGTTTCTCACCGTCCTCCAACTACTTCCGCTCGCCGACCTTCCACAACTGGTTCTCCGCCGCCGGAAGCTACTCGTTCCTCTCTCGCGACTTTATTGTTAAATCTCAATACGAGTGCGATAAGCAGTATATCCGCGACGATAAATGGGGAGGCGAGATTAGTTGAGGGGGGTACCGAGGAGGAGAGATATTATAAGGAGGAGCATATTGATAATAATACTTTTACGGGGGATGAGGAAGGGGGATGGAGGGAGAGAGAGGATTGTGATGGGGGACGGGGGAGCTTTATTGAGGGGGAGGGTGTGAGGGTTGTTGTTGTGAGGATCACGAATGGTAGGGTTAGTGATTGGAAGGGCGCTGTTAGGGATTGGACTTTAGAAGGGGAGGAGAATGCCGGGGAGAATGGACAAGGGGAGAGATTGGTTAACGGGGTTACGCCTTGAGAATTGGTGGATGTTTGTCTAAATCGGGGTTCAACATGGAGCTAAGTAGACTCTTCATATGGCTATTTGATAATCTAGCCAGCTTCTGCCCCTCTCTTCATGAAAGGTAGCTTTCAAAATCTAGAGACCTACTAGCAGGATGACTGTACTTCTCACTGTCCGGGGCGTTATCTCCGTATTTTTCCTGGGAGGCAAATTATATCTTCATGGGGAATCAAGTTGAAATATGTGACTATTTGCTGACAAGGAAATTCGGGCTGGTTACTTACCCTTGGCCCGCTACTCTCAACTAATACTACACCAAGTTTCTCAGCCAAACACAGATATAATAACTTGCCATTGTCTCAGAAACCCATTACCGTCCAAAGAGCAACCCCATGAACTTTTGTATGCCGAAGCCTTTCTGGGCTTCACGAAGGCTCTCGAGCTGATGGATTTGCGTTCTTGTCAAAAAGGCGTTCAAGGCAGACGCCGCGGTAACCATTCTTCCCTCGTCTTCGAATCCGCAATCGAATTTTGCACCTTTGCCTACCAAAAGCTCAATAATCGAGTAAATTTCCCTAGCTTCATTTCCAGAGAACCCACGATCTTTTGAAATTTGATAACAGGAGCGGATAAATAGAACAAAAACCCGTTGATCCTGGTAAAGTTTGACCTTTTGGTTTGGATCAGCGTTGTATCTCAGCAGTAAACTAACCATCTCAAAATCAGGCATATCTGAAGATTCTAGAACTTTAACGGAAGCCTGTATGTTGGGACGTAGCGCATAATCCAATAAGGGTCTTCCATCTTTTGCAAACTCTTTCTTCTGCCTCAAAGGTTCATCTAGTTTTTCCTTTACATAGAACCCCAATTTTGCTTGAATAGCTAAGGCCAGAAAGGTCTTGTGTTTGGACCCGGAAAACGAGACTGTGGATTTGCCCCAAGGGACTCTTGGGAGATTTGACCAATGTTGTTTCTCACCTATGCGTAACAATTGTTTGATATTGGTTCGATCCAGCTCATCAAGCAGACCCACAACTTTCATGAGTCTAATTCCTTCAAGGTTTCCATTCTCTTCTTTTTCAATGCATCTGGAGTGATAGATGAGCTCATCTGATAGGGCGAACATGTAATTCGATATTGAGAAGGCCAGGGGGTTATCCTTGAACAGATCCTTCTGCTGATACTCCAATCTCTGGGATATGGCAACCATAATTTTGCACAATGAGAGCTGGGAATCAAAGTATGGTAGTATTTTCCTTAGACTTTGCATAGAATCCTTGTCTAGAAAGAATTCTTTCACTGTTCTGTGCAAAAAAGTGACTTTGTGGCGATAAATTTGGGGTATGCTCTCGGAAGTAGAGTTATCCTTGACGACCTCAAGCAGATCTTGACAGCGAGCATTCAGGCGTAACTCCATGTTTTGGTGCATTTTTTCGAGTTCCTGTGAAGATAGAGGCTCATCAGAATAACCAAATGCATAGTCTTCATCACCCTTCTCTACCTCATCACCAATCTCTCTTTCAAGCAAGTAGAACGCAAGGACAGGAAGCGGCTGGAGTGCTTTGGTTGCAATTTCGAAGCATCGAACACTCTGTTGTCGATATCTTTCGTCAATGTTCTGAAAGCTCTGTTCAAAATATCCCTTGAGGTCGCCAGGGATGCGCACTAGCCGACTCTGCATCTCTGAAATGTAATCCCCGTTCTCCAGACCCCTCAAAAGATCTCGAATTACGAGAAACACCCAGAGGAAAACGCCTTCAGCTTTCTTGCAAATATCTTCAATGAGTCGATTATAGCGTGGGTTTTGAGCTTGGCACTCTCGGAACATTTGGTCTTTCCCTAAAAGGTCTCTGACATAGGTTTCTATATCTCTTGCTGTGAGATACTCAAGCTTGAGTCCTGGTCGGGCCCCGAAAGCTTTGAGAAAAGGGTTCCATGGTCGACTTGATACACACAGTTTGAACAAATACGAGGCGGATAAGGTGTTCAGTAACGCAACCAACTCATAGTGTTCTCTATCTTGGTGTTCTCCACCATGGTATTCATCGAGACCATCTATGAAAAAGCAGAATCGGGATGATGCCATATTGGTGTTCGAAAGCTTAAGAAAAGCCGCTCTCAGATCTGTGAGGTTCCAAGGAGCTGAAGCAACAGTGTCACTGCCCCTCCATCGAGTCTTGCATATGGACTCAATCAGGTCCGGACACTGTTCAAAAACTTGGTACAATAGCGTCTGAAGAAGACCTGCTTGTGATTTTTGCATAGGGGTTCCAGCGTGCCAGAAAAAGTGATGACCAGTAAATAGCCGGTAACCGTTAGCCCAACGCTCAAGAGCTTGGATTGTGCGATCGTGCTTGGACAAGTATCTCATAAACGTTGACTTTCCACTTCCCGCCTTTCCTTGTACCCAATAAATACCGTGTTCTGATTCCAGCCACGGCCCTAGGCTGCTTGTGGGATTTATATCCTCGAATACCCAATCGAAAGTATTGGCGTGTGCTTCTTTGATGGAATCGTAACGTTCCTGATAGCTCGAAAAAAGCAAGCTGTCGAGGATTTTTTGGCGTTTCTGTATATTCAGCCATTCGTCGGCTATTTTTCTGAGATTAATTTCGATAAAAGCATAGTTCATACTCCTGCTTGCATCTGCTTGTCTCAGTAGTTTTACCGTGAGTTCGTTCAACTCCTGTGTTGATTTTGAGCCCAGATGTTCAATGGCCTCCAGAACTTGTGATTGCCGATCACTAGAGGACAATATTAGTACGAGATGAGGCACGAAGAGCCAAGGAAAAACGAACCTTAGCATATAAAGAAGGTGCTGGTTGAGCTCTCCCCGATATCTCTCGAGTCGCGCTTCCATATCTTTGATATCCTTCTCATTCCAAACATTTTTCCAGGCTTGTTCAATGCTTGCCAACTTCTTCCCTTTCTTCTCCTTCTTGACCTTCATTTTATCCAGCTTCTTGAGTAGCTGCCTGGCGAGAACCTGACAGTTCTCAGAAATCTTTCCGAGTTCGATATCATCCTGCTCAGCCAGCCGGACGGAGGATTGAAGTATAAGGTTCTCTGTCAAGCGTGCGAGATTTTTTGTAACCTCTTCGAGCTCGAGCTGGTTCGCCTCGCCGCCTTCAGCAGAATCATAAAGCTCTTTGGATTTGCGAAATAACTTGACAGTGAGCTCAAGAAACTGCCCAATGTTTGCTGCGAAACCCAGAGCAACAAGCTCAGCCATGGCGCGACGTCAAAGACGGTCCCGGTGCTGAGGATGAAGTTTGCGCACATGAGTCTCTAAACTCTCAATTATAATCCGCCTGGTGGCTATGCATTTTTATGGCGGCAGATATTACCTAAGGCTCCTTTTAAGGTGGGAGGCGTCGGGGTGTGGGACTGTGTCACCCGAGTAAAATTACCCTCCACTGCCCCATATCATTTGCCCTGAGAGGTGTCAAGTCTTTCATTACTGTTTATTGATGAATGGAAAATTGTAGGATGCATAAGCTACGGTTAACCCAAATGGTCTAAACTTTAAGGTGTTTAATTTGAATGCCTGAGTTCATGATTAGAAACTCACCCTATGTGGTTTCACTGTTTAAGGTTTTTATTTGTTTCCTTATTCTTACGGTAATAGTGCTTGTTATATTATAATTCGCATGAAGCCTATAAATTCCATCTAAAGTGTAATAAAACCATGATTACAGAAACAATGTCTCCTCTCCTCTCATAATCTTCGGCTAAACATGTACCCGACCAATCCCCTCACACCCATCGCTCCTTCCACCATCCAATTCACCTTCCCACACAAACCAAAAAACCTCCTCATATCTTCAAATAAGCACACAGTTCAGCATTCGAGTAAATTGCCCTTCACCCACATGGTCTACTCGTTCAAAAGCCGACGTCATCTTTCAACAATCACCAAAATGATACCCCATGTTTCCCCCATTCGTCAAGTATTCGGACTGATCTTCTAGTAAAACTACCAGGGGTTTGCAGGAAGTTCCCCGACAAAAAAACCTCTTAGCTCAAAAACAGTAAAACTCAGTTCGTCTGGTTTTCTAACCTGGGCCGGGTCCGGTACCTTCTCTGAAGGAGGGCTTGCAGGAAATTTTTGCTGGTTTTGGGTTTGGATTTTCTTTACAAGAGAAGGTAGTGAGTGCTATTGGTAGGTACCCTACAAATCGCTGGAACTTTTAAGGTTATCTACCAATACCCTTGCTTATTTTTCTTTTGTTGGATTCACTTGTTGGTTGGAGAGGGAGAATCGAGGCTAGAGAGTGTTTGATGGTGGGGATAAGTTGATGTTGAAGCTGTTGTTATGGTGTCTCGTTTAGGAGTTGCTTGATGGGAGTTGCTTGATGAAGATGAGATGAGTTTGAGGGAGTGGGGGATTTGGTCAAGCAATCAACCTGCCTGTTCAAGGATTCCGATGCATTTTAGGTTATGGGTTCTATCATTCAATAATGTTGAAATTGACTTGGAAGAACATAACAGCACTTGCATTTGCAAAATCATGGGATAAGTACCAACTTGAGAAGAAGCCAGTGAGTATTCTGAAAGTGTCTTTTGATTCTTTTTTGCTATTATTTACAAATTTTCCTTCGCAGCAGCACTTGCTACGAGAAAGCAAAATGGCTTATTTTTGGCAGTGATATACATCATTGCTTGGTAGCAGAAAAAGTATTAGTCGTCAGAATATCCCCTTCTCCTTCGCTCCCCATCTGAGCCTTCAGAATACGCTCTGGGGTCGTCTTATACAATCTTGGCAAGCAAGTCTCCTCGAATGGAATACCCTGCGCAACCATTTTTGCAATTTCTCTTCCGGAAAGCCAGATACAAGGCATACCATGGCCATTCCAAGCAGCAACAATGAATTGGCCTTCTCGCTCAGGCACAACACCAACATGAGGGTTGGAGTCATATGAGTAGCCCATTACACCGGTCCATATACTATCGACTTTTGCACCAGTGTTTTCCCAACCTCGGAATGTTCGCTGCATATAACCCTCGTAGTAATCTTTGGCTGTGTCAATCAGGGCACTGTCATCGACACTGTTGTACCATTGTTCTTTGTGATTCCACTTGAAAGTTGCCTGGGCACCACCGACAATGATGCTTCCGTCCGGTCGAGGAATCAAGTAATGAAGTGTCTTGTCAACTTCACGGTTAATGTATGAGTCGTTGAGAAGAGGTGCAACAGTTCCCTCTGGAACAGTAATGCGACAGCATATGCCCTTGCAAGGGATGATGTTTTGTTTATATTCTGGGAGAAGACCGCCGACGTAAGCATTGTTTGCATGTACGACTTTGCTGGCGTGGATTTTGCCTCGTGGGGTGTTGATGAAGACGCCAGCGCCAGGATAACAGGTCATTGATGTGGCTGGCGTGTGAGTTTGTAGATTGACTCTTCCGGTGGCGATGAGGTCTTTGATGAGATGAAGGATGAACTTGTATGGCCACATGGTTCCTGCCGTGTAGGACGCACATGCTACTGCTCCTTTAACTCCACAAATCTAGATCGATATTAGATTTCGTGACTTTTCCAAAAGTATTTGAGAAACAAGAAAATGTTACTTACACCTTCAACATTCTTTCCTGTATAAAAAACAGCATCTTTCATATAGTCAAACTTCCCCGCCATCTCATCAAACACCAATTTAGCCGCCTTCGCCGCCTCCTCGTTACACCAAACGTCAACCGTTCTCGTCAAGGTGAAATCGCAATCAATATTCTCCTTCTCAATCACCTTCTTAATCTCAAAGCAATGATCAATCTCAAATTTGGCAACCTCCGCCCCCGCATCCTCTCCACCGCGTTCAACAAAAGTGGGAATATGTCCGTATAGATCGGGACGAAGATGGCCACCATTGCGACCAGTCGCGCCTGAGCATGCCCCTCGTGCCTCGAGAATGGTGATTGTCTTACCAGCAAATGATGGCTCGTTGAGTAGGTGATACGCTGTACTGATACCGCTATATCCCGCGCCCACGATTACCACGTCGCTGTGCTCTGGAATTTCTTCTGTGGTCCGGTGATCGTGTAGTGTGGACGGTTCGCTTTGCCAGAAAGTTTGTGTTGGGTTGGCCACGGGGAGGTAGTTGTGAGAGATACTGGTGGCCTTCATGGCATCGGAGACAGCATTGATATCCCCCATCTTTGCGGTCACTTGATTAAAGGTCTTGGTGAATAGATGTTCCAGGAAAGATCGATGAGATGGTGGAAGAGATGGCAATGAGTTTCAAGAGAATGTTATACAAAATTTCAAGGGTGAATCGTATCACAATGAGTTGGAGCTTTGCCCATATACACTTCACCGCTTTGCTGCTGCAAGATCGGAGATCAGCGTTGTGGTGCAATTCGGTGTCCGAGCAATCGATAACCCGCGGGTAAGGCTTTATCTTTATCCATTACGAATGATCGATATCGCCAGCTTGTGGTCTGTTTTCAAGTAGAGTTGGGGGTTTGCCCACGACTCGAGGAGAGACTCGGCCTTCTTATCAGATCGTCTGTTTCGTACCGAGCCGAGGGGTGAGGTTTCAGGGGTTTCTTATCACTGAACAGGGTTGGTTAGGGCCTTGTATGTTCCCTGCACGCCAACGTTACTCTAGGAACGGCGTAAAGCTTGTCCCTGACGGGCAACTAACGCCCCCAGTTCAAGTGGAGCACCCTTTCATTTGAGGCGATGAACACCATCTTGCCAATTCCTCCCAGCTCCAGGTGTGTGTATCTATTGAAGTGGACACACGCAGAAGTTCCCCAGGTATTGGCTCTTCTAGGCAAAGCTTCGTTGCGCAATCGGTGGAGATAGGTCCTTGTGTCCAGTGGGCAGGATCCTCCCCAATCCTCGGTGAGATTGAAGGATAGGGGGCCTGTTGAAGAGATTGAACAGAGTTTAAAGAACCCACCCACGCCGATACAACCTATCAAAAGTTGAAGGTTTCGAAGCATGTCTTCCTTCTCGTACCCAAAGTGTCATCTGAAAGATAGGAGAAAGATGGAGAACGAGATAAGCTCAAGTGACAAGCTTCTATAACAATGCTTGTCACGTCCTGTTTCTTGTGTTTTTCTTGGTAACGGTCTTCCCCCGCTGAACTTGTACACTACTTTCAACATGGAAAAAGCAGCAGAATCCGGTGTCTCGCTTGGGGGCGAGAACAGCTCCTCGACTGAGAAGACCCCGCAGGTAGCGAGCAAAAATGACTACGAACAAGGGGATGTCGAGCATTGTGTGGGCAATTTCGACGAGGTCATTGAGGTTAGACAGGGCTTACATCAACGACATATTCAAATGATTGCGTTGGCTGGAACTATTGGAACTGGTCTCTTTCTCAGTTCAGGGAAAGCCATCGCTCGAAGTGGCCCCCTAGGTGCTTTCCTTGGATACTCGGTTCGTGGATTTCCTTTTCGTATTTCCTTCTAAAACATACAGTATGCTCATACTATTCACTACGCCATTATGCTAACTTGTTGAATAGGTTGTCGGGTTTGCAGTGGCCAGTGTTGTATTCGCTTGCGGAGAGATGGGTGCTTTGGTACCCCTCAATGGAGGAATCGTTCGATACGCAGAACACTTCTTCGATCCCGCACTCTCTTTCGCAGATGGATGGAACTTGGTCTACTCATACATGATGTCTATCCCCGCCGAAATCGTGGCGGCCGCCGTCTTAATCGAATTTTGGGTTACTGTCAACAACGCTATTTGGATCACTGTGTTCGCCTTTCTCATGATCGTCACCGGTTTGCTCTTTGTAAGAGTTTATGGAGAGCTGGAATTCGGATTTTCTATGCTCAAAATCATGCTCATTGTTGGAATCAACATCATGGCCCTCGTCATCACTTGTGGTGGCGGTCCAAATCATGAGACCATCGGCTTCAGGTACTGGAAGGATCCAGGACCTTTCGTTCAGTATCTTGGCGTTGGTGGGTCTTTGGGACGCTTCATGGGCTTCTGGACGACTCTCAACAATGCACTATACGCATATTCTGGAATTGAGAACATCACCTTGGCGGCTGCCGAGACTAAAAATCCAAGACGAGCAATCCCCCAAGCGGCAAAGCGAATCTTCATCCGAATTCTGCTCTTCTACATCTTGAGTATATTCATGGTCGGACTCGTTATTCCTTCAGACAACCCCAACCTTCTGCATTCTACCGGTACAGCTGCTCAATCTCCATTCGTTATTGCAGCCACTCTTGCTGGTATCAAGGTTGTCCCCTCGATCATCAACGCTGTCATTCTTACCTCTGCTTGGTCTTCTGGAAACTCGAGTTTACTTGGTGGCTCTCGTGTCTTGTATGGTATGGCTGTCAACGGCCATGCTCCAGCCTTCTTCAAAAAGATGAATCGTTTCGGTATCGCATACATGTGTGTCGGACTTTACGCAATCTTCATGTGCTTAGGATACATGACTCTTTCGGCATCTGCCAGCGAGGTCTTCAATTGGCTCCAAGATATCGTATCCATCTCAACCCTCGTTAACTGGATATCCATCTCTATCGTCTACCTACGTTTCTACTACGGATGCAAGGCTCAAGGAATTGATCGACACACTGAGCTTCCATGGGCATCACCCTTCCAACCATATGCTACCTGGGGCTCTCTCACTCTGTTTCTTCTCCTGCTTTTCACTGGTGGTTACAGCACATTTATTCATAATCACTGGGATACCGAGACTTTCGTCTCATCATACATCAATATCCCTCTTATTATCGTCCTCTACTTTGGATTCAAGTGGTACAAGGGTACTAGTATTGTTCCTTTGAAGGATATTCCAATCCGTGGTTTCCTTCAAGTCTGGCACAATAACCCAGAACCTCCGGCGACTCCTAAGAAGGGATGGCAGAAGTTGAATATTTTGTGGTCTTGAAAGAAGTGTGTGATGGAAGTTGTACGTACCCTTGGGTGTTTGATTTTGTTTACCTATTTTCAATGAATACTATCTTTACAAAATTGTGCCTCTTTATGACAAGTTTAAGAATAAAGTGAGCCATAACTCTCTCGTTCAATACTGATGTCTTGATAGTGACCGGGAGGCAGAGCTCGAATGCCCCCTCGTCCGTACCTCCAACCAACATTTGTCTCGTCCGATCCGAAGAGTTCCAGAAATTTCCAGCGGAAGTGAATAATGGCGAGTATCTCGCATGAGACAAGGATCGATCATCGAAATAAGCTTTGTGTTCCAGAAGATGGAAACTTTATCAAAGTTGCGCAAGAATGGGGGAAGAATGTTGACCCAAAGCGACCCGGTACTTGTGGCAAAAAGGAAGGCTAGGTACACAAAGTGGGATGGGTGCTCCAGGATGTCGCGTCGCTGGCTTATCTTGAACATCAATTGATAAACTGGGGAAGCTCCGAAGATGGGGGTTTGGCAATTTTGATGTTTGTCAATATCTCGATAACGTGACTCACTGGTAATTGTTGAAGTGTTGGGTGAATATATATCAATCTAGGGAGCGAGTGAAGGAATAACTTTGGTGCGCCCTGTATTTGACATATCGCTCTCTATTTCAACCACCTCGGCTTTCTCAACACCAACGATCGAGACAACTAAATACAACCTCAACTTCAAATCCCAAAACTCAAACCTATCATACACAAGATGACCAAAGCAAAGCATATCGTCTTCGACGTCGTCGGAACCTGTGTTTCCTTTGACGCATTCTTTGATAAAATCGACGTAACAATCGGTCCCCTCCTCCGCTCCCACTCCATAACCCCTCAATTCTTCGGCTACAGCTGGATGACCGCCTCAGAGCTAGAATTCACCTTCCTCTCCCTCTCAGAACGCTACAAGCCTTACAAAGGAATCCTCGCCGCCGTCTTCTACCGCACCCTCTTCTTCGCCGGCATCCCCAACGCCCGCTCCCTCATCACAGATGAACAACGAGATGCCTGTATCCAAGGCTACTCAGAACTCAAACTCCGCGATGGCGTCAAGGAATGTTTTGAAACTCTGAGAAATGGAGGGTTCACCATCTGGCTTCTGACGACGGCGGATATTCCACGGGTGCAGGGCTATTTTGAGAAGGGTGGTGTGGAGATGCCTAGGGAGAATTTCATTAGTTGTGATAGTATTGGAGTTGCGAAACCGGCTTTAGGTGCTTATAGGCCGGCGTTGGCGAAGTTTGGGGAGGGCGATGAGAAGTGGTTTGCTGCCGCGCATATGTGGGATGTGAGTGCGGCTGTGAAGGTGGGATTTAAGGGGGCGTATTGCACGGTTTATGAGCAAGATGCTTGTGAGGAGATTTTTGATGAGAAAATGGAGGTTGTTGCTGATGGGTTGGCGGAGATGGCTGAGAAGGTTGTGAAGCAAGCAGCTTGAGGGATGGGAAGTTGGTCATTGGGATGCGTGTTCAATATCTGGGAAATGGAAAATGGGAGCCTGTATGAGAATTAGACCTTCTTCGGTGGAGCAAAAACAAAGTGGTAATGGAATGGGCTTAATGTACCTCCTCTCTGAACCCAACTTTTATTTTGTCTTGAGAAAAACACAGGTTAGTATATAGATTGTAGCTTTTTTCTAATACCTTTGATAATTGAAGGAGAGGTAATCAATCATCTTTTTTTCGATATTTACCCTTACCGAGTTGTCTGTATCCCTCTGAAAATTAACAATCTATCTTTCTTATAACTCCATTTCCTCAATCTCTGCTCCTCAGAGCAGCAACATATTGAACATATTCCTCTCTATTTCTTGCTTCAGTCTTCTCCTTCTCTCCCAACAACCATTGTACATATCCCCCACGCGTTGGATGGGCCGCCAATCCATTTCCCAAGGTAGCAACTTCCCGAGCATATCGAGCTCTCCGTACTTCTTCTATCTCCTCCAACCCTTGCAGAAGTCTTCCATGCACTGGTCCTGGATTGGCCGCCAATTCATTCTCCAACATAATCTTGGCAAAAATATACCCACGTTCCTCATCCTTATCTACGTGGGTCATGGCATAACTGACGATGAGAGGTGCCAAAATATCCATGGAAACACCAAAAATACGATTTCCCTCCCTCTTTGCAGCCCCAGATGCCTTGAGTGAGTGAGATTTGTGGCAGACTGCGTCACCAATTACTGGGGGCTCCAAACGCATCAATTGTGCAAAATTCTTCGAAACAAGAATCATCAATTTGAGAAAGAAAACGTCTGCGTTTCGATGGTTTCCCGTGCGGCCACCATCAATGTCCCGACCAAAGACGTAGGCGGCGACTGCGAAGCGTGATGCAGCTTCGGTGAATCTTCCCCTCGAGTGCATGGCCATGCCTTCATTTTTTGCCAGTGTTGCTTGTTGGAGGGAAACTCTGGGTGACATCGGGGCCTGGTTCATCGATGTTTGGATCTCCAAATAACGCTACAAACCAATTCCTCCTAAAAGCTCGATTTAGATGAGTGATAGTGTACTTGGGGGACTAGGGACCCTTCTGAGGCCCTTCACGCCCTCGAAAATCGTATGTTCTGCCGTAGAAATTCCCCAGTACTGCTTCGATATGTTGAAATGCAATGCGATGTGTGTGAAGGGGACTTGTCTGTTGGCGGACGTGTTGGAGAAATGGTAACCGTTGATCATCATGAGGAGAAGAGGCAAATCCTTTGCTTGCATAACTGTAAAAAGGGTGGGAAGGCCGTTGTAAAGTGCGTCATCTTGCTTGAGTGTGACTACAAGAGATGCATTGGTGATTGCGGTAGTGATTCGTTTCATTGGTATTGCCTTCTCCAATTGAGATATGAAGCGTGCGTTCTGCATAACTAATGCAACGGGGAGGATGCTTTGGAGGAGTTCATCTCTGATTTCAAGTACCGTTGCCATGAGGGCCGCTGGTAAACGTGGCTCCCAGGTTTGATTTCCGCTTTGGCGATCAATGCCAGCGTTAACAAGATACGTGTTGATGAGTGCACTGCGAACAACTGCATTGTTGATGAATTAGTTGGCGGCGGCGGAGATTTCTGGGGAGACCATTGTGTGTCTAAAAGGTAGAAAATCCAGAGCTTGTTTTACTTACGATGAATGTCCAAAACAACGAAGAAATGTGCGAGAGTGCGGTGGGGGAGGTATGGTGGTGCAAGGCGCAAGCAACAAGTTTCAATGTGATGCTGTTGGAGGTTAAAGAAAAAAGGAAGAGGAGCCGGTAGTGCAAGTTAGAAATTGTAGTGGGTTAAAGAGCACAAGTCGACATCAGTTGAACTTATGTCGACGCCACCTAAGGTTGGAATTTTTAACCGGTAATTGCGTCCAATGTCAACATATGAACTCCTATGTGACATACGTATTGATCCTATGTAAGACAGTGCAGGACTTGTCTTTAATTGAGGTAGAGTCTGGGGTAGAGTCTTGTTTGTTTACAGTGCTGTCAATAGGGGTTCGGTTAGCTAGCCAATTACGACTACTGAAAAAGTAGAACATCTTCGTTCTATGAATAAGTTATTGTCAAAGATATGTTTACCTGAATGGTATTCAATCAAAAACGGTATACAGGTAGTTCAAAAGAATACTATTCTTTAAAGGTAGTTACTGTACTGTTTGGTTTATGTTACACTGTTGCTTGATTATGAACTTCTTGAATAAACTTCAACGAAATGTGATGTTCCAATTAAATTAAGATTACAGTGTTCCTTTGAGACGTTTGGGTCATATTTATTTTTGTATTTCAACAATTCATTGCATTGGAAAGTCTGATGTTGCTTTATTGGAGTTCGTTATACTAATAATTTGAGAAAAAGAATATTCTTTGAATATACTTACTAGATTCCCAACTATATATCGTTGTATTCACTAACGTTTTCACGTCTAAAGACTCTTTTGATAAAGTATCATATATATATTAATTCAAAGAACATTGTTCTTTAACATTACTTGAAATATAAGATCTTTATATTTTCTGTTTAAAGATTTCTAATCTTAAAGACATCAGTTACAGCACCCTGGATTACGACGTCCTAAAAGTAGAAAAGTTTAAAAACAACTAAATCGCAAATCACAAATAGCAAATTACACAAAGGTGCTATTAGGGCCAAATTTTACAAAGCTACTTGGGAAATTAGCTGTCTACTTTTACTGGCATGCCCTTACCACTAAACGCTTACTGTAATACCCCTATAAACTCTCTGTTATGCCAAAGGTAATATAAAAGAGGAGGAGAAGCTATAGTAAGGAGGGGACACTAGAGAGAAATAGTACTGAATATCTTTCCTAGTTTGAGAGTCTCAATAATATCACCAGCACTTCCTACTTTGCTAGATGTAGCTGTCTGTACGTACTCGAAGCCAACATTGCCTACTTAAACATCTTTCCTGACGACATATCTGAGATTGAAGCGAGGTACTCAGGGGCACAGCTTGTTTGTCTAGACTGCTGAACATGTTAGTGATAAGCATATGGGTGATGGAATATAAGGTTTGAAACTCTTACCTGCCGACATAACTTGAAGTAGAATCGTGTTACTTAGGGGCACAACCTTGATTGCTAAACAGGTTGATAAAAGGTTGGTGATTCCGTCAAATTCATGTCTAAGGTTAGGTGGAGTCAAAGAAAGGGGAAATCAGACATTGAGGTTTGCGGCCCTTCCTACTGACCTGAGGATTGTTTTCCCCTCACGATTCTGACCATGGAGCTATAATCAGTCCCTAAACCGTATTTATATGACCTTAAAGACGAACTTCTACAGTAGCATGTTAGTAGTAGGGTGTTGGCGATCGGATGGTGGTGACAAGGATAAGGTTGTTAGTAAAGAGCATATTCGTGATGGGATTTACTTATTTTGAGCTTTGTACCCAGCTTTAGGCCTAGAAAAGGGGGCGAATGAATTCATAGATTAATTGAGTTTTGGACATCGAAATACATGATGTTGATTTGTTGTTTTGATAGGGGTTGTCGCTTAAGGCCTACGATGGGTGCGAGCTTAGCCCTTTCCCACTTTCTCCTCTTCTGCGGCGTGTTGGGTTTTCAGCAGATCAGTCTCGAATTTACGTACAGTCAAAGGATTGCTCGCGCTTCGCTTCGCAGATAATTGGAAGCTCAACAGTGATTCGTCCCTTTATTAAACTAGGACCCAACATGATTGGGCTAAGCCTTTTTATCGTCCTTTTATCCCTCTCGTTTCTGCAAGATCGTCTTCCCTTCTCGTCTACATAAAGAGAGTAAAAGCTACGGGCCAGAATGTTTGATGGCTATAAGATCGCCAGCCCACTATAGCCCAGGGCTGTTTGACGAATTAAAGCATTGGAATCGCTCACCAAAGGCCTTGCGACACTGAAGTGGGCCCTATTATATAATCGCAGATTCTGGGCCGAAGCTTCCACCCTCTTTAAATATTCTTTTTTGCTGATAGTTTTATTACGCCTTGTACCAACAAACTATGTCACTACTGCGTTACTGTACCGAGTTTTCAGAGGCGTCCTCCGCAGACACTATATAAAAAGAGATATCCCTTCCAAGTTTGAGGTGCACGTCTTAAAAAGTGCACGATTTTACTCCACTTTAAACGAGTGCACCTACTACAATGTGGTTGATGCCATTCTCCAAACCCACTTTCTAAGCAATTGAGCCTCAAAGAGTGCCCAGTTTTACCCACTTTTAGGCGCACGTTTTAAGAGGTGCGCCTCAAACTTGGAAGGGATATCATTAAGCTAAAAAACGCCAGTCCACGCAAACACAAACCTCACATTTCAAACCACAAACATACGCCCAGCAAAACCAGCAAAAAATGACTGATTCACATGCAACCCCCCAATCATCATGCATGAGTGGAATCTGGGTTCAAGGTCGTGGAATAGTTGGTGGTGATTGTGTAAGTCAAAAAATATGCAATTGAGAAGTTGGTAGGGGGGGGGGAGGGGTGAGTATTTTAAGCAGCAACTCTGTTTTCTTGAGTGATTTCATTCAAAGGTCAAGGAAAGGAGAATAGACTACCATGCCACTTCTCGCTTAATTTTTGCCTACCTTTGCCCATGGCGGCGTTTTCTAAGTTCTCTATAACATAGTGGACAATCAGAAGTCCAATTTCCAAAATCCCTAATCCCACAAAGAACATAAAGGCGAACAGAGGTATTTCCCACTTACCTCCCCTGCACCTCTCCACACAACCTCAACTCCCTCCCCCTTCACAAAGACAAAGATCCCCCTCCCAAGCCACAACAAGCAAATCCACCCACCCATCATAACACATTCCTCCACCACCTACCTCCATCTTTCCCCTCGATCTCTCTCAAAAAAAAAAAACTAAGTTAAAACTGCCCACCACATGGCTGGCTTGCTTGACAAGTAATTTAATGTTGGCGTTTTCCTCTCCCTAGACAGCCCTTGCAGGTTCAAATATTGGCTATAGAGAAGAGTCTTGCCCCATAGGCCAGAGAAAAGCATCAGAAAAGTCTGAGTGCCTATGTTAGTTTTAAAGAACATCATCAACCACCTAAACAGAAGTCAAGATAAGTAAAACAACTGGTCACAAACTCCGCTCACAGTCTACCCAAAAGAATAGCTATGTATCAAAATCACATAAAATCACAGCAAGTAGAGGAACATCAAATTGGGCATGATTAGTTGCATTATCATGGGTAGAGTAGAGTAGCCTTTTCTTCAAAAAGCTCAACTAATTTACAAACCACCTGACAAAGGTCAAGCAATCATGCAGAAGGGCACCGCGCGTGGAGTCATCCACCCCCTTTCATAACCATTTCGTTATCACCCACACCCATCCACGACGCAAGCGGAAAAGAAAAAGAAACACGCACGAGTATAAACAACGCAATGAGACCTCCCCAGAATCCGCCTGCCATTAGTTACCCCCAGAATGTATGTTTGACATGCCGTGCCATGTCGGGTGGATGGTCGAGTCGAGCGGGCGCTCGCTCTTGGTCCTTTCCATTTACATTCATCAGTCCAGGCTCCCTCCCCGAAATAATTAACCTCCCCGGGCGTGCTCTCCTCCAGAAAACCGAAAATCAAGCAATGAAAAGAAAAAAGGAAAATAGGAAATCATGTGTAGCAAAACATGTATCTCAGGTGACAGAGGGTCTGCTCTGAATGCTTTCGAGATCGATCGTGGAGACGAAAGTCGAGTGGTGCAAGCGAGCTTGAGTGACCATGTAACCTAGTGCTTCGTGACCATAATGTAACTAGCTATGCCGAGTGTTGTGTGAAATCATGTTCTCGTGTGACATGCCGCAAGTGTTGCATTTTTTGTTCCGAAATTGGATGTAATGACATCGGCATGCCGTTCGATTACTACGATCAGGCTGACAATGCTCACTTCGAACGTGAGTAGTCAGGCCAAGATCGTAGCTGCTCGAGCCATTTTGGAAATCCATAAATCGAAAAGTCGCAAGGAAAGTAAGCATAATGAGATGAGTTGTTTGACATGTCGAGCCATTACCAAATAGATCGCCGAGAGACGTTCCGGTATGGCCAGCGGTGAGTTGAGATCAGTCAAAGCGAAACTACCGGGAGTCGAAATCGTAGAAAGTCGAGTCGATCGGGGGTCTCGCCCAAGGAAATAAATCAATACCACTGTCCAGGTGGATCCTCTCGCTTCACAGGTCGGTATCCGCCAGAATTATATCCAGTTCCAGTCGCTGCACCTTTCGAAGCGGATCGCAGCCTATTTTCGGAGACTATAGCGTCAGCCATCCAGTCAGCATACTGTTCTCCTCGCGGCCAGCGTCATCGAAGCACACTAAACGCGAAGAGGAAAAAAAATCCCTTACAAGGAACCGGAACTAGCAAGAAACTCACATCCTATCACTTCCTCCAACAGCACGGTTGGTATCTGGAGTGTCAACACCAGCACCGCTGGCTCCACGTTCAATCACCTTGCGGCGGGATCCCGAGATCGCACCAGGCTTGGATGCACTAGATGCATGTTGAGGGGCTGCTCCACCGGCGGTGGCAACGTTGGTTCGTGTACGAGGCTTCTCCTCTTCATCTTGGGCGGGTTGTTGACCAGCAGCTTGGGCAATGGCCTGAGCATTCTTCTGGTATTTGTAAACGGTCCAATCAAAGACGTAATCATATTGGAATCCCTCGCGGACAAAGAGATCACGGAAGATCTTTCGGAGGTAAGAGTAGTCGGGCTTGTCATCGAAACGGAGGGATCGGGTATAGTTGAGGTAGATGGCGAATTCGTTGGGGAAACCACGGCAGAGGACTTCGGTGGGGGTGGTCATCTTCTTCTCCATGATACGGTCGTACTTTTGCTTCTTGGTGGCAGCCTTCAATCCTTGCCATGGGAGGGATCCACGACAGAAGTAGAGCATAACGTAACCGAGGGACTCCATGTCATCACGACGGGATTGTTCTATCAAGTCAGCTTTGTGCAATGCCACTATGGATATGGGCCCACATACCGACCCCCAAGTGAGTGTTGATTGAGGCATAACGAGCGGTACCTGTCAAGTTCTTGTTCTCACGGTATGGGATGTGGAAATGAGTCTTGGGGTCACGGTACTTCTTGGCCAAACCGAAATCGATGACGTTAACCTGATTACCACGCTTGCCAATGCCCATAAGGAAGTTGTCGGGCTTGATATCACGGTGGATGAAGGATTTGGCGTGGATGTACTCGATACGGGAGATGAGTTGATCGGCCAAGAGAAGAACGGTCTTCAAGGAGAACTTGCGGTTGCAAAAGTTGAAAAGATCCTCCAAACTGGGTCCAAGGAGATCCAAAACCATGGCATTGTAGTCACACTCGGTTCCGAACCAGCGGACAAACGGAATACCGACACCTCCAGCAAGGGATTTGTAGACGCGGGCTTCATACTCGAGTTGTGGGTGCTTGGCCTTGACGCTCTCGAGCTTGATGGCAATCTCTTCACCGGAGATGATGTTGGTTCCGAGGTAAATATCACCGAAACTACCACTACCAATCTTTCGACCGATACGGTACTTGTTACCAACGCGAAGATCCTACAAGGAAGACGTTAGTACCCCGCAACCATCTTGGCCACGCATAGAAGCGGTCGACCCATGTGTATATAGGAAAGGAAAGAAGAGGGAGCACAAGGCTGAGAGAAAGGATCAAGGTTATGACTCTTCTGGCAGCCGAGCACCGATACAGAAGAGGTAAACAAAAAGGTGCTCGTAGAAGGCTGAAGAAAGGGAGTATAAACCAGAGGATTGGATTTCGACTTGGAAGCGGGTGGATTCACCATAGTAGTCATCTTGAGGTTGGACGATGGACTCTAGGTATCGGAGGCACCGATACAAGAGTAGATGTGTGGTTTGTTGGAGTGTTAATCGGTCGACAGAGTAGATCGTGTGGGGGAGGACGAGGTATTAAGGAGGACTAGAGTTGAGGAGGAAGATGTTAGTTGTGTTGTTTTGATTAGGTGGTGGTGGTGGTGGTGGTGTTGGTGGAGGTGGTGGAGGGTCCCAGTCAGGCTAGCGGAGACCAAGGAAAGGCGCTGGGGAGGAAGCGGTGTGGTTCAGGCCCGCGTTCGAATGATCCAAGGTGAATAAGGAGATTGAGGCGAAGCATTCGATGCTCGTAGAGTCGTGAATGTGTGCTTGTCGGGTGGGCGTTGAGACGGGAAGAATTCTCGAGGGGAATGTATGGTATGGGGAGGGACGGAGTATGGGGGTGGTATTTCGGTACGTACCTGGTGTTGCTTCAAGGGCGACCTGTAGCTGGCTTCTGGGGCCGACCGAAGAGGTGCTCGAGGGATGAGAATGGACGAGTGGTGATGTTGGCAGACGATGATGAGTAAATGTCCTCACACACTGGGTTCGTCAACCAGGTCGGATGGGATGTCGGGATGAAGACTTTCGTCGTCGAGGGATTGATGGTGGGGAGAGTCCTTGATTGAGACGGGAGCAGAAGAGGATTGCAGACCTCAGACTGCACTGCTGCTCTCTCGCTTGAGCCTTTAGCGCAGAAGGTAGGATGCTAACCTCTTTGGGACGGCGAGTGGAAGGTGCACAGCAGCTGCCAGTGCGAGGATCGGATTCCAGAACTTCTGAACTGCAGCTGCCTTTTACTCCTATTGTTGACCCAATTGGAATTGTTGGGAGAACGAAAATAGAATGGTGATTCCGAGAATGCGGGTTGGTATTCACTTGTCTTCCACAGTCCTTCAATTTGGTTGTTTTGTCTGTTGGTGGCATCAAATCAAGGCTTTGTCTGGGCCAACTGCATGCATAATGAAGCCAACCGGTTTGCCCTTACTTTCCAGAGTGACAGACAGGTCTGCTAATGAAACCTGTTGACGCTACACCTCGGGTTTGTATAGCTATCCTCCCATCCATTTTACCTACTCAGTCTAACCTCCCAGTCTCCCAGTCTCCCAGTCCAGTCTCCCAGTCCAGTCTCCCAGTCCAGTCTCCCAGTCCAGTCTCCCACCCCAGTCTCCCACCCCAGTCTCCCAGTAATCGAAGCTCCTTATTTCTCCTTTATGCCCCATCTTCCCCTATTTCAATCCACTCCAAAGCCTTTCCTGATGTCGTCCCGTTGAAGCCAAGCTCCTATGCATTACGACTGAAGAGGAGTCTGGTCAGGAGTCAGGCCGGTGCTTCGCCTGCTCTTCCGTCCTGACTTAGCAAAGGGCGCACACATCTCCGAGTGCGAAGGTTAGAAGCAGAGCCTGATGATGCCGTCGTCCAAGCCTGAAAGAGGGGCACAAAATTGGGGGCACAAAATTGGTCCGCCCATTCCTATCAAAATTCAGCTGCTGACCGCCACAACTCCTTCTCAACAAATCCCGGATTTCCTCCAACCTCTCTCTCTCTTGTAATTCCTCCGGCCACATGAATTTAATTTTCTAATTGAAATTAGAAGGTGTATTGAGCTTTGTGCCTTGGGTGCAAGCGAAGTTTAGCGGGTGTCCGTTCATCACAGCCTCGTCATTCCAGCCCAACTGATCGCCGCAGCCCCGGTCGTCGCTTCTTGGGCTCTCGAAAGATATCCCCGAGCGCGCTATAAACCTTCAATCCTTGCCTGACGTCGGCTGACTTCACCATCCCAGGGCACTGCAATGCAGTTTATCAATCAAACCCATCAAAACCTCGTCCATCACAATTCATACTGCACATCCTCTCGGAACCTCAAAATGTACAGAATAAAAGAAGAAATGTTCAGCATTATAAGCTAATATGGGATGTGTACACCCCCCAGGCCCAACGCATTAAGGCCACCCGTTTCAAGGAGTTGCCTCGTTGCGCGATTAAATTACATTTGGCACCGACGATTCAAGGCCCAATGATCCAACCCCCCGAACCGACCATTTCCGTCCACCGCACCGCCAATATGGTCACGAGGGAGCAGTACATCAGTCTAGGCATACTCCGACATCAGATTCTTGCATACAAAATACACCTCACGGAGGACTCATCAGATGCCTAACTGGTAGCCTGACTGGTAGCCTAACTGGTAGCCTTACTACCCATAGCCCATAGGCAACGGCAGGCGCTGGCGGTTGCAAGCTGATTCGAATGCTTGATGACAGTGCAGTGTGCTTAGGTAGGTGGCTGGCTGGCTGGCTGACATTTCCCCAGACCCAAACGGCCCCAGAGGCAAGACAAGACCAGGAAAATCAAGAAATGGAAGACATCACAACCAATCCTCGGATCCAATCGTGACCGAGGAAGATGAAGTAAGATGCCGCCTCTGACAAGTCAACATGACCAAAGTACAATACAATACTTGCCTACATACATGCCCGTCTCACCTATCACGAAGCGTCGATATTCATTGTCATCCGTTCAGACAGTCGGCTTGCCCCAATAATGTCAGCATACCCAATTCCTCAACCCGAAGAACACAGCCTCGTCTCCAATACCATAATCAATATCCTGATACCTCCGTATCTTCTCCGCATCTAAAGAACGCCCACGGCCTGGTCCGCTGTCAGCCCTCAATACATACTCGAGTACAAACACCATCCCAAACCTCCAATCCCAAATACACACATGTCAACGAGTACGGAAGGGAATACATATCTCCCAATACCCAATACTTCTCCCCTCCAATCCCACACCCAGCCCCGTCAAGTTGAGGCAAGCCAGAGAATAAATCCAACCACTCGGATCTACTCCCTCCTCTCGCTGGCTCTGGGCCCGCTTGGCTTCTAGAAAACATGCAGCAAGAAGAAGGCGTGGGCTGGATAGCAAAACCAACGCATTACTGCATCTCCATTCCTTCATTTTCTTCATTCGTCTCCTCACATATTCCCTTCCCGTCCTCTCCTCCCATTCGTCCTCCTTCTTAACGTCTTTTTCTTCATTGGCTCCTCAAGTGGGATGTTCAAGCTCACGGCTTTAGAGGTTTCTTATCCGTAGAAAATCGGGGTATAGTGACATTTATCCAGAGAAGAAGAAGTGATCGTCACCGGGTTGGTGCGAAAATAGACCACCAGACCGGTAGACTTTCTAGGGTAAGGTGGGGGGTTGATATGTATGTCGTGATTTGAATGTGGTTTTAATGTGGTTTTAATTGCTGCTTTGGGAAGGTTCGTAATTCTTTTTCTTTGATTTGAGGAGATTTTGGGCTTGGTCATGTGGCTGGGTTCTCAACGAAATGGAAGGTACTTGTGCGGTTGTGAAACTAAGAGAGGATGAGTTGGGGTGTTTTGTTTGATTGTCTGAGTTGATTGATATGTTGCGATTCTGATTTGGGTTTGGAAGTATTGTTTTGGGATGGAGAGAGGGGGGTGCTGTCACGTTTTCGGAGCTGCCTCGTGACTAGTCGGTCTTGATGAAAACTGCTTGTATTGTTGCAAAACTGAGAAATGATCGTAGGACGGGATATTATTGAGCTTATTCTCTTCTCTCCATCTCTTGAACACTTCTCGCGCCAAAATTTGTTCTATTTGGGTTCGAAGTTACTTTATCGAAAAATGGGTAGCTGTAACCATTGATGGTCTTAAGCTAACAATGTTTGTCTCAAAAGTAAAAGCTTTATACCCTAACCCACAGCAACCAAATCTCAATATCACCTCTACCTCTCCCACTTTCACTTCAACAACCCCCTTTTCCAAAAAACAAAAAAAAAAAAAACAAAGGAATTCCAAGCACGGATCAATTATCAGAAAAGAGAAAACTACCCCATAAACTACCTCTTCGAAATCAATTCTCAAACTCGCCACCAATCAATATAACACCACTGTTGACATGGGGGAAGGAGCCTCTTTTGAAATGATAGCTGCGAGTATTGAGATTGTCTTTTACTCTGTAGATTTGTGGATATGAAGAATCCGTTGAAGGAGAACTGGGGCGTTGTCTTGTTTGTAGGTTAGAGGAAATGAATGGGGGATGTGGAATTGACGGTGAGAGGGAAATCGACGGCAAATCTCTTGGTTTTGGACATGGTTGAGAGGAGTTTTTGGGGGTTGATATTTGCTGCATTTCTTGAGATAGGGAGAGAGAAATTTAGAATGGATGATGTGGTTGATGCTTGGGGACTTCTTTTTCTATCGAAGGCGCAATTGCCTGGTGTTTTGGGCCTGAGCCATCGTCAAATGGAGAGGGAGAGGTTTCTAGCTCCATCTCGGTGGAGTTTTCTGTTGACAAGATTGGAATTTGAGGGGGAACGGAAGAAATTGAGGCATAGAAGAAGTATATGTTGAGGGAGGGCTGTTGGAAAACATATCCTTCCCCACTAATTTCTTTTTTGCTTCGTTGATGTTGAGTTGTGGTAAGGCTGGAAGGTGCGTGTGGCTGTAGGCTTTATATACCCTGTGCATATCTTTGCTCTGTTCGAAAGGGGTTCTCTCAGAGGATATTGATTCATATGATTTCACAAACAAGGGTCCTGGCCCCTTTTTTGTCTACCGTACGAATATTCTTTTCCCTCGTAAATCAACTCCTTATTGAGACAACCAAGCTCTCTCTGTTGGATATTTTACCCAGAGCAAAAGAAAAACAATCTTGTAAGGTATCAAACACGACTAACTCACCTATCTACCTGACACAATAAATCCTTGCTAGCAAATGTAATTTCATTTTGTGACCTCTGGCTTTCTAGGCCGGAAGGATGGAAGGGTGGCAAAGTATAAAATATCCTTGACAGATGGAGTTTTTCAAAGACAATGCAATCACTCAGAGGTTACATGTACGCATTGGTTCTTGAAGTGCCTAAAGTTTCTTTCTAGCTGCTATATGTGGCTGGGGCTTCTTTGCTCCAACCTACGAAAATAAAAGTACCTACAACCAGCGTTCTCTTAATGTGTAATTTCTGAATGAATAGGGGTGGTGGATTCGACGGTGAGAGAGGGCTCGATGACAATTGTCTCTTTCCCAAATAAATTCGCATTTTTGGGAAGCAATTTTTGGGGTTGGTACACATAAACTCTTTCAGCTGAATACTAAATTTCTGCTCTTTAATGAATTGCGATTGAAGTAGGCTAAGGACTTACAATGCTCACGTTGTATGTGTTGGGTGCAACGCCATAAGCTTCTGTTGTGCTGGATTTATGACATCACCTGATTTTTTTCATTGTTTATTCTCATAATGAACTACTGTTTGATTTACCACTTCATCGCCAGTTTTATCTGCTATGTGATCAGCTGGTATGATCACTAGTGTTGTGCTAAACTCACCATATCATTATATCATCATGATATCATTATTATACCGTCATTATATCATTCATTCATTATGATGTAATAATCATTCACTCCTTATATATAGACCTTAGATAACTCCCTACACAAATCAATCAATTCTCCATGACCTACAGTACTGAGGACCTTCCCAACTTAACAGCTTCATAGTCGAGATCTTGAGAAGTTGACATGATTTAAATAGTTGAGTGATGGAGAGGAAGATGGATGTTGCGTTGTGGTTTTCCATGTTTGGTAAGGGGGTATGAGTTGCAGAGGGGTCGGGTACTGGATCTTTCTACTTCTTCTTGGGGCTTGGTGGTTTGTTGGTGAGTGATTTGCTCAGAATGCGCAAATACCAATACCCTCAACTAGGACATCGAGTCTCCTTCTATAAGCACAAATGTAAACACAGTCAAGGAAGTCGCGCGACGATCAAAAACACAGCACCTTTACTTAGTTAACTGGTCATGAAACAATGCGTCGTGTTAAGATCAACCTCCAAAATGAATGAGGGTTTCGATTTCGACAGTGAAGAATATTTTTTAGGGTACATCTTTCAGACCAAGTTTTGGGGACTAGATTGTCTTTGGAGACTTGGAAAGTGCCCTGAGATATTGGAGGATTGGAACTTTGGATGAGTGATATGGTACTTGGTGGAAGGCCAATTGGAAGACTCTTTCCTTCCACCCTATCGTATGCGTGCTCGTTATTGTTATGGTTGAATTAAAATCAGTGGAAGGTGGGTTGGCCGGCTTATACCTAGCACCTCTTTTTCCACTCGTATGTTCTCCAGAGGATGCCGTTTTATGAGAGTTGTTGAGTGACGTTGGGGTTGGGTGGGAGTTATTGAGTGGTTTGTTTCAAGCTTTCATATGGTTGAATTTGGCTTTACTTGCTTTAGGGGGTTCTAGCACTTGAAACACACACGCACACCCCCCCCACCACCCCCAAAAGTAAAATTCAACTAAAATATAAGCCCAGATTGACAGACTTCTATTTCTCTCACTCCCCAGTATCTTCATGCTATTTAAACACACAAACCTCTCAACTTCCCCACCAAAGCCAAACAACGACGGGGAAGGTGTGATATTATAGGCTGCTCCAGAACCGATGGTGGTAGTTTTTGAGAACTTAAATTACCAGCAGTGAGAATTTAAAGGAGAGTAGGTAGACAATCTAGAATGTTTTCTCATGTTCTTCTTTTTACGTGAATGATGTCTACTTTTCGACAGTGAGTGAGGATTCGGTAGTACTCGAGTCCAAGAAACCTTATTCTTGAAGAGAACAAAGAAAGTACCGGGATCATTTGGCTCCTGAAAACTTTCCCGCCCTGCATATCTTTTGTCTTCAATTATCCCTCTATCTTAAAACTCGTTGATTCCGAGTCAGTAAGTGAGAAGTCCTCTGATTTCTTTGCTTTCATCAGTTTCATGTCTCAATTTTTTGAGAAGTTGCTTGCTTTATATTTCACAACCTATGTTCTGTTCCTCTCAAGACTGAACCTCAGCAGGGGATAAGCTGAAGGCCTTTATTTCATCAAGCTCGATTGTTTTACAACTATTATTTGACGGATAATTACCCTCTTCTAGCTTGTTTTATTGGTTAGTGTCATTGGTTGTAATTCCTCAAATCGTTGTTTTATTATTTTGAGTTCAAATCTTCCAGCTAACAACGGAAGTTACTCCATGCTATTGCCGACCACGAAAGTAATCGGGAAATAAGCAAGAGTTTCAGAATGAGAGTTTGTGAATGTGGAATCTTGGAAAACTTCTTATTTGGATTATAAAAGACACTCGCTCGCACCGAGTCCAAGATTGATTTGACGAACCAAATGAGGATGGCAACTGAGGGTGCTTGCGGACGTTAAAAATTTAGCTACCCCAGCTTTTAAAGAACCCAGGAAGTCATACGAAATGTTGTTTGCCTCTATACCCGAGGGATGGTAGATCGGAGGAAAGGTGTTGTTTTGTAGATGACCTTCCTCGAAAAGCTGGCTAGTTCCACTATTGGTGGAGGCCTTTTCTAATTCGGAAATATCAACATTTAAGAATGAACTTGATGGGTAGCTAAGACCTTTTGATGTCAGGATCCTTATTTTGAACTGCGTCTAGAACGAGTTCCAAACCCCACGCCTTTTCGAATCGAGACTCTCGCTGTTAGTTGGCAACTTGGTGTTATAAAATGAGCTACACTTTGTTCGGAATATACTTTTCATTTCTGCATCGTTCTTACAGTGTTTATTGTTTCAATATTGAAATGTTGGCCACATTATCTCTAATTCCGAAAGAAAAGTTTGTTATGTTGAGAATGCGAGAGTATATTTACGTGAAAAAATGAGAACAACAATACAACCTTCAATCCTCTGAACCAATACTCTTTCCAATAGGTTACTGCGGCCAGCCTCGTCTCTGAACTTTTCAACTTATTACATCTCTTCTCTCATCCTTTGAAGTAAAATATAAGACCAACAACTTCTCATATCAAAGTTTGGTTCAAAGCAACCTCACAATCCCCAAAGTGTCCCATTTATTGAGACAGGTGGCACTCGTAGTTTTTTCTTCATCTTACTGCTAATATCATATCTTACCTTTATAAATGTTTTGATTGTAGATTTACTTTTTGTTTCTTCTTTGAACACGAACAAAGTTCACATTTTGACAATAGAGGAGCATTCGGCGGTAAGAAATTCTTACCAAAGAGAGATGGGTGGAGTTTTTGGATTCGTGCTTGAGAAATTTCAGAGGTTCTGGTTTCCTGATGAAGTGGGGTGTTGCGGTTCTTTGGTTTCTTTCTTTTGAGAGCAGAGGTACACAAAGATATAGTCCCTAGTATTATAATAGAGTTGAGGAGGGTCTGGTAGACAGTTCTTGGTAATGATTCGTTTGGTCATCCTGATGCAGAAGAGAAGGGCGAGGAAAAAAGCCATTAAAGCCCCACCGCCCCTCAAAACCTGCATGGAGTAGGGAGCGAGAATGGCAACCCTTAGGAGTTCTGTAACTCCGTCATTTGATATCGAGCGAAGATGAAATTTGCAAGAAGAGGATGTCACAACTTGGGCTGCAATGGCCCATGATGTGTAGGCTTATGTTTCCGGAGTCGCAAAGTCGTCAAGTAGCTAATCGACGGTGTAGTGTTCAAGAAGGTCACTGTTGCATGTTATGTGTTGGGGTTTCAGCAATTAACCAAACTTTCTTAGTAGCAATTTTCAGGGAACAATTCTTCCCTTCAATGAGATGACTTCGCTGTTTTGCCTACCGTTTCTAAATGCTTTCGCCTCAATGTAATTGTTTTCCCGTTTGAAATAACGAAGCACTTTGACTTTGAGAGTAACGTAGTAGGGTCGCTTCGCAATCAATTCAAGAGTGAACCCCATTTGGAAATTTTGACTTCTCTAGTCTTTTACCCTTCTATGAACCAGTTAGTTTCACCCATCTTGCAATGAAAGAGATAACGTGTTATTCATTCTTTAAACCCTTAACATAAAAAAAGTTCAGTGAATCACTGTGTTTTGAATCTTTCAAAATAATTGTCTTCTAAGACTGTATTTATGCCGTGAATTTGACAGTTGTATGATCAGAAGCTGACCAGACAGGACATTTAAAGACCTCGCAGAGGCTTGAGAAAAATGCACAAGAGCCATGATGAATGGCGCGGTATGCACATGTGTGTGCGCGTTCTTGTTCCATGAAGGGGAATAGGATGAAAATGGTGGAGCTGCAAATATTATGATAAACACCGCATTGAAGATTCATATACATCACTTAACAAAAATCTAAGAGACAACCGAAACTTAAATTCTAATAACAAGAAACTACTCGACAGCAACAAGAGAAGAAGAATTTCAACCAATTGAAGAGTTTCCACCTATCCTAATATTTACAATAAAAGGCAAACGCCTTTACCTATAGAAGGTCACCTTCTTTGACAGAGCAGAAAGTTAAAGGGTTGAGCCTAGTCCACATGCCCAGACTCGTATTTTTCTGCTGGTTGTTATCCTACAAATATATAATTATTTCAGTTAAAGCAGGCAGGATATAAGAAAGCTGTGAGATTGTAGGAGTTAAGTAACCGCCCATCATCCCACGTCAGTAAAACCCATCTCTAGGACTTTTCTTCTCCTATTCTCTTTGCCAATCTTCACCTGTTCTCACCTGAAACCTGAATGTTTGAAACCATTCTATATGCTTACTAAGAGGAGTAAATATCTTGATCTTCCTTCTTTTGCTTTCTATACCCCCAACCAAGAAACCCACAGCGACAAACTCTGAACTCTATACCCAGGGAAGGATTCCAACAACTCCCAAGTGTCATATAAAACCACCCCCCCTCTTACACCCTAGGAAACCAATCGCGGCTCCAAAGCACAGAAAGAAGCTCTTGATGGATGGGGGAGCTTTGACCTAAACTAAAGCATCTCACCCCAATACCCCCAATTATATTGCAAGGCAATTTCAAAGCCAATACACTATCCTAAACTCCCTCCCCTCTATCTCCTACTGAAGTTAAGCGAATAGAAAGAAATATTTGACAACAAGAGTTTACTCGACGGTAAAGGATCCCAGTTAAATACATCCTGAGCAGGCGTCTTAAATCCAATAGACTCAGAGGTGAAAAATAAAGCTTTTTCCCTCCCTGACTTCGGAAAGAGAGAGCGCTTACCCTAACAATAGAAGTATCCAAACAACCACAATCAAGCATTTTTGGTGACAGTTTGGTTTGACTGTTTTCGATTCTCTAGAACCTAGTTTCTCTGGGGTTTTATATCACCTCCCCTGTGAGAGTCGGTGCTATCTAGTTTATCTAGCCTTGAAAATTCTGTGCACAAATAATTCCTCGTCCTTTTGCACCGCAAAAATATCTAGCATCTTCCATTGACTTAATCTTGAAGCAGCAAAACCGACAATAATAAACTTCCCCCTTGACGCTCAAGAATCTCTTCCAAGCATCCTCCCAAAATTGATACCCCCCAAACATGTATATCCGCGCATGCTGGGCTCAATCCTTCTGACACAGCAAAAATGCCTAACAGCACTTCACACTATCCTATCTATCTTTGGCACATCTCAAAATGGAATATAAAAACTGAGAGACACATACAATTTCTCCAGTCAAGGAGAAAGAAGACTAGGTTTTCCACGGAATGGGAGTCTTGGAAGTGACAAACGCGTTAGAGTGAAGGAGGGAAGTCAGACATACACGTCTATTGCTGCGGTAAATTTGGAAATTTTGACCCTATCTCCTCCATCCTCGGACTCCTGTTCAAGTTAAGCGAATGAAATCGAAGACTTCGACAACAAAACGCTACTCGACAGCAAGATACGCCTAACCTTCAACGAATCAAAGACTTTCACAGACACCCTAGAATCAAAAAACGTGAAGCACGTCCTCTCCATTCTTATGGCTCATACAAAGCTAGTAGCACGTTCTTTCCACCATAAATCGCAACCACATATATCTTTGTTCTGGTTGTTGGTCTCCAAGAATGCTTGGTGAAGAGAAAGCTTCCAAGTACTCAAATACAGTATCTACAGACTCCTGTAGACCATATGGCAACTGCATGTGAATTATTCAGCTGGAATCTAGTTAGCAAAATGTGTTCATGGTATTCGCAATTCTGTACTCATCAAGTGCGGGAAAGAAAGTGTCACAAATAGATATCATTCATTGCTTTTCTCTACATCATCCTCAATCACGCTCCTTATTTCCCCGCCCCTCTTCGTAAACTTCTCTTCATCCTCGTCCCTCACCACTTCCCCGAATAAATAAATTCTCTCGCATCTATGCCTTCCAAATCGCAATCACTTCAAGGACCCAATCTCTTAGGAGTCCTAGGATAATCGGCAACCAACTGCACACTAGGAAGATTCAAATACCAAGCAACAACCCGATCAAGACCAATACCTCCACCTCCATGAGGAGGAACACCCACGGATCTAAAAACATCCACATACTCCTTCAAACCCGGTTGATTAGGGTCCAATCCCTTTGCCCGAATGGTTGCCTCAAGTTCATGTGGTAAATGCAATCTCTGACCTCCTGACAAGATCTCCTGGCCTCGCATCATGAAATCGTATGCGTTTGTGACCTTGGGGTTTTCTGGGTCAGGCATAGCGTAGAAGGGACGAGCGTCAACGGGGAACTTGTCGAGGACGTAGAAGTCAGAGTTGTACTTCTTGCGGATGAGTGCTCCGAGGGCTTTTTCTTGTGCGGTGGTCATGTCTTCGTCGTCGGTTACGTTGGCGAATTCTGGTGGGCCTTCAGCACGGAGGAGGGCTTGGCCTTCGGCGAAGGTGAGACGGACTTCCTTTCCATTCTCTGGGAGAAGGAATTCCTCAGAAGGATAGACGGAACGGACGAGTTCGATTTCTTCTCTATACTCGGAAGCCAATTTGCTGAAGATGTAGAGGAAGACACCTTCAAGCATGTGCAATACTTCGTGATAGTGCTCGTCGATTTCCATTTCCATATCGAGACCCATGAACTATTTTACTGTTAGTAACCTTTTGAGGTCTTGATGAACAGTACTTACTTCAGTCATGTGTCTTGGTGTGTTGGAGTTTTCAGCTCTGAAAACTGGGTGGACACAAAAGACTCTTTTTCGACCACCAGCAATTTCAAATTGCTTATAAAATTGAGGTGACTGTGCCAAGTAGGCCTGCTTGTCGAAATATGGTAGTGCGAAAACATTGGCACCACCTTCTGAAGCAGCACCAATCAAACTTGGAGGATGGAATCTCTTGAAACGACGAGCTTTCAGGTATTCGCAAAAGTAGTCTTCAACAGCAATTCGGATATCGGCAATTGCTTGACTGATAGGGGCTCGTTTGTGCATAGCTGGGTTGTTGAGATGGGTAGAAAGAGCGGCTCCTGGAGCTCCTTCTGTGATGCTCAAGTCTAGGTGTCGATGTTAGTAATTTCCAGAAGAATAAGGCGGAACCATACGTACTCTCAACAGCCTTCTCAACATGCTCACCCACCGCCTCATCATCCAAATTGGCAACAGCTCTCCCAGCAGCCGCAAGTCCCAAACCCAACATCTCTGGAGCCGGAGCAACAAGGTAAACCTTGGTAAGATGCAGCTCATAGTTACTGACCTTACAACTCTTAACCGGCTCCAAAGGTTTCTGAACCGTCGCCTCCAACGACACAAAACTCTCCAACTTCAACGCCCCAATCCACTTAACCATCTGCTTGCTCACCGGCTTCCCCTCCGCACTCGCAGCAACAACCCCCTGCACCGTCCAATTCCCCTCCTCCCTCAACTCCACAAATGCCATCTTGGCCCCCTGCATCCTAGCATTCTGAATCCATCCCCTCAACTTAACTGTCTTCCCAATATGTTCCTCTCCAACATCTCTCAAATGCACGATCCCCGCCTCAATCTTCTTATCCTTAGAGACCTCGCCGTAATTCTCCTTTGCAAGGTCCTCCGACGCAGCTGCGGATTGTGTGGCAGCAGCAGCCTCGCGTTCAGCAGCTTTACGTGCCTTCTCTGCCTCCTTCTTGGCCTTAGCTTCTGCCTTCTTCGCGCCTTTTTTGGATTGTGCTGCTCCTTCGCCGGCTTCTCCCTCGACGGGCGCAATGGCGGGGTCGGTGGGGACTTCCTTTGGCTGTTCGGACGCCATTTTCGGATTCGATTGGTGTGGTCAAGGTTTGATTTTATTCGTAGAGAGGAAGGGAGGATATGTTGGGTTGTCTCCTGTTGTATAAATAGGAGTCGTGGACAACGTGTGATGTTGTGGAGTCAGGTTATGAAGAAATCACACCGAAGAGGTGGGAGTCAAACGGCCTGACCCCTGCTGCCAATGAGGGGTCACATTTCGAGCCTCGCCACAAGGCTGAAATACGGTATCAGGAGATATTCAATTAGTGAATTGAAGCTCGATCACTCCACTTCTAAATGATCAAAGTGAGATATGAAATATAAGATCAAAATTAAGACTCAATTGGTAATAAAGTGAATTGCAATTATTGTATTCATTAGAATGCACCATCCATCGCTATGCGCTCACAAGTTCGCGTCGACCCCGATTTACTAACGTACTATACAAACACAGCAAATACGACCAAGGCAATTAATCATTACTACACCACTGTAACCAGCTTTAAAACGCCATCAAAGGAACTCAACATGCGCAAAGCACTCCACCACCAATTCCAGTACCATATCGTCGTCTTGATGCAAAAACTATCCCTCCCTAACTCAATAAAGCAGACCTCGCACACACATTGTGCATTAACTCCTGGGAAAAAGCACACCCCTCGCTTAACAATCAAATTGAACTTTGCCCAGTGCAAACGCTCAGATAGAGTAATCGTGTGCTTGCCCTCTCTTCTCGGAACAGGTGAACAGGTTGATATGGTTATCTCCTCTTGCTGCGCAAGCTAACATCATACGGTGAGGATGGAAGGCAGTGGCTGCGATAGGGCTTTGCCGAGCTTGATGAAGGAAACTTGAGTATGGCTCAACCCGTGACAGCTCCTTGCCACTGAAGTTGAAGACCTTGACAGTGTGATTGCCAGTTCCACTAGAATTCAGGTTAGCAAATGAGAGATTCAATGCAAAGGGGGTAAAAACTTACACTGCAAAGACAGGAAGATGCTCATGTGTGCTGGCTGTCTTCAAAGTATCGTTGGTTGTACGAAGCACACGCAGAGGCTTATCCATTCGAATATCCCATAACTTAACCTTTCCATTATGACTTGCGGAAAGAAGCTCTCGTTGTCCTCCTCGCTGCATATGTACGCTCTTAATCCAGTTCTTGTCCGTATCATCTTTCCACTTCTTGACCATTGCCTCAGAGGGTTTGTTGCGCGCATCAAAAACACGCAAAGCCCCGTCACCAAAACCAGCGATGAAAAGATTGCCAGTCATTTGATCCGAAGTCAATGAAGTGACGCAAGAGCCTGATCGAGCATTGATGTCTACGACACACATCTCGGGTGCAGCTGCCCAAACTCTGATGACTTTCACATCACCAGCCACGAGCAACTTCCCAGACACTTGTTGCCAGTCTAGAACCATTCCGGAGTTAACATTGCTGGGCACAAGGTGCGTCAAAGCTCTCCAAGCAGACGCGACCTCGATCTTCTTACCCGAGTCGTAATTTCGGTAAATTCGAATGACTCCATCAGACGATCCAGTGAGCAAGAAAGCTTGATCATCTTCATTGATGAATTGAATATCACTGATCTTCGAGCCCTCCGGATTTCCATTCGAGAATCGACATAATCTGTCCTGCTTCTTCCAATCCCAGATACAGATGGTGTCCTTGTCATCAGAAACGGCCAGATGATCCTCAAATTGATGAAGCGTCATCTTGGAAGGCTGACTTTGATTGTTGATGAATCCAGATGGATTGGTCCACTTTCCGGCTCCAGCCGTCTCCTTTTGGGGTTGGGTGTCACGTAGGATAGACTCGTTTCGAGATCTTCGCCAAAGACGTTCATTGTAGTCAGTGCTACCTGGTTCCTCGGCCTCATTTGGCTTCATCTGCGGTTCACGGAAGTACTCGATAGACCATTCCAAGAAGGTGCTCTGCAATGGGATCTGGGGGGGTACAGACATATCACGAGGAGTGAAGCCGCCAGAATTGGGCTCTTTGGCGGCGTGGTAAGTCCCGGGAGTTGTCGCAGTATCATTTGAGTCCGGCGGAGAATTGAAATCGGCAGGGAGCCTAGAGCGTAGTGGAAGAGAATTTCGCTGAGTGCCAGGCGATCTCGGGGGGTGTCGTCCGGAGTCGGTAGGGGAGTTATCAGAAGAGCCACCAAATGGCAGAGTAAATAGATAGCTAGCCGTTCGCTTCAGAAGCCCCGGTTGAAAGCTGGGAGCAGATGTTGGCGAGTCTTGACGCATTGGTGTACTAGGGCGTTGGTTCGCCTGTGAGTTGGCTGTAGAAGGTCTTGGTGCTCGGCGATGGATCTCATCAATGAGAGTTTGAGCTGGGCCGCCAAGTGGTGACTGTAGCATGGAACTATGGACCCAATCGACAATGATAGTGGCATTTCGCTGTACCTCTGGATGAGGATCAACAGCCATGATGAGTACGTGCTTCCAGACCGCGGCAAAAATTGAGTTGTGAGAGAATCCATGTGCTGCAGCCTTGATTGTGCCGTCCCGGTTGCGATTAGAGGCTCTGGCATAATGGAGACCCATCTTATGATCTAAACCATTATCTTGGGGTGGAGATTGACGATATTCTCGTTCCTCTACGAGCTGCTCATATGCAACAACAAAGAATTTGCTCTCATATCGATGAATGAACTTTGAAAAGTATACCAGAAGCTCTTTGCGAACCATAGCATTGCCGTCGTAGGCCATTTCCATGACGGTCCATGATATGGATTCTTCAACACGCGCGACCTCATCAGTCAAATCGGGAATTCCCAAAAATGTGGTCATGGCATAAAGCATAGCCGCCCGAACCTCGCAACAGACGTCACGGACTAGAGTGCAGAGCTTTGTAGGGGCATTCTCCCGGATACCTCGCCACTTTGCCTCAGGAAGGTTGTCCCAAAGCTGGCTTATACACAAGCATGCCCATTGTCTCAAGAGAGGATTATCGCAGTTTTGAAGATGCATCAGACAGTGTGTCATGATCTCAGCCTGATTGCAGACCATCTGTCCCTGTTTGTAACCATTACAAAGCATGGCAAGAATGAAAGCGCACATTGCCTTGTGCTCGAGACTATCCACGACAGGAAGACCTTCGTTTGGCTTTAATATGTTGGCAAAGTAAGTGTATCCAGAATCCTTCAACAAGTCTGTTTGACAAGTGAGATCAACGGCCAGAACACGGGTCCATATAAAGACCATGACTGGCTTGAGATCGGTTGCGGCGGATTGAAGTAGTTTCAGCACATAGGGGAAGATGCCGATACTGAGAGCTAGATTGACAGCCCAAGGTCCTAGGTCAAGGAATTTGCCAAGAAGAATGAGAGCTCTGACTCGGTGTTGCTGACTGAGAAGGACTTGGAGAACAACAGGGAGTTGATCTGGTGCTTTGTGTTCAACAGCGCCCTGTGTAAGATAGACCTCGAAAGCAGTTAGTTGTTCCGTGAAGAAACCCGAGTTCTGGAATTCGTAGTCAGGCCGAAGACCTTGTTCCTTCTCCTCTAACATAGGCAACTGGGCGAGGGCCATTTCGACCGCGAGATCCCAGCTCTCCCAAAGAGGATGTTGATGGGTATCAGGCAGTTCAGGGAATGACTGAGGATGGCAATTATAAGCACCCATGATTCGCTGGGATAGGAGGAAATTTCTAAACAGCGCTGCTACCATGAGATCTTGTCGGAAAAACTTGCGGAACAGGGGTCTAGGAAGAGTAGTCCAAGCAATGGTATCCGTAATAGCAGTGAAAATCCAATTCAGCTCTCCAAGGGGTGTTCTTCGCTCCTGAAGTCTGCCGGGTAGCTTCTTAGCTCTCTCGGGGGTTATTGAAGATGGCAAAGGATTCTGCAGTACAAAAAACCACAAAGCCATTTCAATTGGCGTAGTGAGACAAGATGTGAAGACATCGGCAGGGAGGAGGGGGTTTGTTGGGAGACTCTCCTTCACGCCACAAGCCGCCAAGTGTATATATGGTTTAAAGCTGACCGCGGGATACGTAGGGTCTTTGGCTAGAGCATCTGCCTCTTCTTGCTCATGCTTCTCAACGAAACGATGGAAGTTATTGAGAATGTTGCCTGCATCGGAACAATCCCATACGAAGAAAGTGGGAGCGGCGAGCCATGTCTGAAGGTCGTAGAGGGAGATTGGGATGTACTGGGTGTAATTTTTGTTGAAGACCCAAATTTCTCCCGAGGCTGTGGGTTTAGGAACACCATGGCCGTTGTAGTGGAACAAGACTCGTTCGTCCTTTGCATTTCTTCGGAGTGATACGCAGAATTTTTTGGTCTCCTCCACAGAGGGGTCCAAGTATTGCTTGTATCTCGTTCGGATCGCAAGAGTCTCGTACTGTGCTTGTAGGGATTTGCCAATAGTGTCGAGGGCTTTTTGAACTGGAGGATGGGTGGGATCTTGCCATGCCTCCAACTTCGCTCCTGGGATTGTTTTGAGTTGGTCTGGTGGTTCAACTCCAATGTTCAAGCATATCGCTAGTGCCGCAGAGACAGTCTTCAGGCGGTCTTTCATCCGCCAATCTTGGAGTTCGTAGCCTAAAGCTTTGGGGTTTCCAGTAGTCTCATGTCTCTTGTCTGTAAAGTACATGTACCAATTCTGTTTTTTCTTCCAGTCAGCATATGTTTCTATACATTCTTGGAATTTATGTTCAGGAAAGTCGCAAGGCAGGCTCCTCCGACGTGCTGCAGTGCTGTAACCAAAGGTCCTAATCTGGAGACGACATTCATGGTCTTCCCAGCCCCAGACCCAACGCTCATCATTAGGGGTCCCAATCGAGAGCAAATCGAGGTTTTTGGGTTGGGGTGAATCCTCCATTCTGTCGTTTGTTTCCGAAACCACAATAGCAGAGCTCCCTATTGTTCCCAGATCTCGAGATGCATCGGGCGGGCACTACCCAATCGGCAATCTCTTGAGCCGCAGGCCCAAGACCCAAAGTTTATAAGAAAAGGAAAGTACGACCTACATTTGCAAGTTGCGAGACATATTCTTCCGAGGCATAATGGTCTTCAAATCCATGTCGCGCACCCCAACCTTGCCACTCCTCTTCCTCTTGTGAATCTACTTCCTCTCCTCTTGGTCCAAAATCGCTCTTCGATCGCAATAATGGTTTCGGTCTGTGTTTAGTTCTCTCTCTATCTGATCCTGATTGCTCATTCTCTGCGGTACCCTCAAACGCCGAAGTTGGTCGCAATTGCAATGAGGTCCGACGGTCTCTCACCGCATCATTTCCTACTCCTCTTGGTGCTATATTTCCAGTCGAGGCTGCTGCTGCTACTCGTGGGTCAATTTCCGATTGGGAAGCACGGTGTCCGTTGACCACCTGTACAGGGTCATTACTGACGGCTGGTCTTGGGATGACCGGGCCCGAGGTGCCATTCTGTATTGGTGGTTCCTGTCGCATATGCGATGGACCCGAGGCTGTATAACTTTGCGGGCGAGATTGGTGGGGGGAAGGCATGTTTGAGGAGAGAGGAGAGGGTCGTTGGAGGGTTTGTCGGTGTGACCCAGGCTGTTGAACTGCTACGGCAGTCATCGTCATGATGGTGGGTAGAGAAGCTAACTCCTCAAGGCTTCGGAGTATTCATCAAGTTGATGGTGTATTTCAGCCGGCGGGAGTCTAGCGGAGCCTCAAGATGAGTGCGCGCTTGTGGAGATAGATGATCTGATTCAAATTTCAAACTATGGGTGACTGGCAGTTAGAATAGCGCTCTAGATGTCACGTCGGAAGAGGCGTGGAGAGGTTGTGGGGTTATCCAACAATCAGCGGGAAGGTGAGAGAAACTTACTATCAGATCGGCGCGATTCAAAGCCGACTTCAAATTCCAGTTTCCTTCAACATGCGGTGTGGGCAATATCGTCAGAGCTGAACAAGGCGTTTTCAAGGGCAAAATAGAGTGGTGTTGCGTCCTCACTTTTCCAGCTTGTCAAGCATGCACCTGCAAGAGCACAAGCCAAAAAGCATCATTGGGTATGGAGGTGAGAGCCGATGAGAGCCTCATCTATCCACAGGGAGGCCAGGCTGAAATACTTGTCCAAAAAGCGGCAGTCCAACTATATTCCAGTGAATGGCACTACGTTACCGCATTCAGAAAAACCAGCGGGTTTGTGGGTCTATAAGAGAAAGTCTATTGGCATGAGATTTATGTTATGCACACATTTCTTATGTGAATAACAATTTGTTTGATTCTGATCTATGAAGGCATCTTGAACATTGTTGGCCGCTGTGAGTGAGTGCCGCTTTTCAGATCCCTTTTGTCACAGGGTGTGGCTGAAGTGTGGCTTGAAATCGGAATTCAACGCCTAAATTCAACAACCACCCTGAAGATAGTTGGAAAACAATAATGTAAGTCTTAATCTGTTCAATATCCAAAGCTGACTTTTTTAAAAGTAGCAGAAATATCTCAATCACTTGTCAGCCAATTGTATCCATCCATTGGCATTATTTAAGTTTGGTGCTGTCATCCTGTCATACCTCTGTCATACTTCTGTCATACCCTTCTAGCCGCTGTGCCAGAAGGATTCTGCGTACATCTTACAATTAATTATTAGCCTATATCCAATGGCATCATCAACAGAGAAAACCCTCACCACTCTTCTTGTAGTCGAGTGATTCAACATTATTAGATCTGCCCAGTTACTCTGAATTGTTCTGAGCTGAAGTGCTACTGAGATAGGGACTTAGGAGTACCATCTACAAGTAAGCAAACCTTGACTTTGACTCAAGGCTTCATTTCACTTGCTGCAACTTGAGTTGGGAAATCAAGATATCAATATGTAGGAGCTTTTCTCTGTTTCGAATAAATTGGAAGGGCTTGACTAACAAATCAAACAAGTGGTTCCTATTCGCTTGAATATGATCTCGCTTCCTTTGCAACTTCGCAAGCAATATGATTTACCAATCAGTATTTCTTTGCCATACGTAAATACCTGGGGTGTTCTCAGCAGGAGGGAAGAGCTAGGGTTCTAGAAGATCTTCCCGTCAGCAAAACCTTCCCCCCGAGCTCCTCCCCTTCTTGACATCATTCGCATCTTCTTGATCATCTACCCGAGCATGATGGTGTCAGATTTTTCGTTTCCGCTTCCTTACTTGCACCAAACGGGATCTTGCAGCCACTATCGATAACAAGAAAACCGTAACCCCCAAATGCCTGAGAAGCAACTGGGCAGCAACTGGGGAGTTTGGAGGCCATTCAGCCAACCAACCCCCAACCTGACCCTCCCGATTGCTGATTCCCCAGATGCACAGAAAATCCGCTCCATGCACGCACGATGTAGGTGTGTATTTTGGGATGCAGATGCTTGCGTGCAGAATCGCTCCTTGAAGCCGATAGGAGCTGTTGTCGGTACCTACCAGCGCCAGCCCACCCCGTTGTCAGTTCCCCTCTCGCGCAGTTATCCACCTCGCCTTCCTGAATTGCATATGGGGGCATAATCAAGCTGCACTGCGGTATGAAATGTGGCCGGGGGATCTGACCACCTTTACTGGGTCGGCTTGGACATGACATATGGCTCTCGTGGCCTCTCGAAGGGCGGGCGCCAACGAGAGGTTGTTGATATTCAGCCCCGATTGACAATGGCCACGGCAGTGCAAGTAATAAAAACTCCGAACGGTCGTCTCTGTAACATGGTCACAGAGAGGTATGGCTGTGCTGGGTGCAGATACTTCGCGTAGAATGACAATTGATGGGATAACGGTGACGGTGACGGTGACGGTATTGACAGACCTCTTGACGTTGAAGGTTATGATAGCAAGTCATATAGCAAATCGGACATTTGGCTGGCACGCGCCAGTTGGGAGGCGAGAGCGCCAATCTTGAGAGTGCCCGCACCCGCAGTTAGCGGCCAGTTTGAACTCAGGGGTTGCTCGTTGGAGCTGCTCACTGGCTCCCCAGGCCAGGCACTCGTAATTCCGACCCCATACAAATATTATATCGATAGAAAAGAATAATGCATTGAAAGAAAAAGCAGTTTGGGATTTCCCCAACAGTCTCTCTCCTCTCCTCCTCTCCTCCTCTCCTCCTCTCCTGCCCAGCTTGACCTTGATGCTATTCATAGGGACCAATCTAGTGTGAGACGGCGGTGTTCAAGGTCCTAAACCACGGGAGACCTTCTCCTGAATCTTGACCCTCCAACCCAATAAATGTGGCCGCTATCGATAGGAGGTTAGGTACCGGCACGTCGCATTTTACAACCGCGAGCCTGCACTTTTTCTAGCAGCAACATCCTGGGAAAGCGCAATTTACATTTCGCACGCCCCAACTCTTCCTCCATCCACAAATTCACTCTCACCTATTCACGACCTCACCCTCACCTCCTCGCTCGCCTTTGCTGTTGCTGGAAAGTTGCTATTCTCGATCACTCGCCGGACCGTCGTTAATGAGGAGTGACGATCGATCCGCCCGTTAATCACAAAATCCCCAGCCATTCCAAACACGGGGACCAGCGCTCAGACAGCCTCCTTTTTCAACTTCTCCGCGCCTCGAAACTTGTAAGCACCACCAAACAATCTCGTCCTTCCACCGATATCAGTACATTCACAGGACGCGCGGGGGACCGCCTCGGATGGCACGATGGCATTTCTCTTCAAGAGCAAGAAGAATGCTGAGAAAGCCCAAGCCACGAGAGATATCGCAGGATCGCCAGCATCCAATGCACGCATGAACGAGAAGGGCGCCGTGCAAGCGTCCACGCCAGGAAGCAGTGTGAATAATTCAATCACGTCGCTTCAAGGAGGAGGAGGAAATGCGACACCGAGTCCGGAGCAGGTGAATGGCGGTCGACGAGCACCAGTATCAAATCCAGAGCCATCGCAGGATTTACCTGTAAGTTGCTACAGTTCATCCCGAAAACGAATGGACAATGCGCGACCGCTAGTGGTCAAGTGAGAGCGAATACTAATCTTTCGCAGTTACGGAATGGTGCGAACACGAATCGACCTCCTATGAACTCGAACCCAAATGCTTCCTTATATCCATGGTCCCGCCGGGAACTGACATATACTACTTCACATCCAAGTCCATTTCCTCGATATGGCGCCGCTGTCAATTCAGTCTCCTCGAAAGAGGGCGATATTTATTTAATGGGAGGTCTCATAAACAGCTCGACAGTTAAAGGCGATTTATGGATGGTAGAGGCAGGAGGAAATATGGCATGTTACCCATTGGCAACGACTGCGGAAGGGCCAGGGCCCCGAGTCGGTCACGCCAGTTTGCTGGTTGGGAATGCTTTTATTGTTTATGGTGGAGACACAAAGATGGAGGACTCAGACGTCCTCGACGAGACATTGTACCTTTTGAATACTTGTATGTTGGAATTGTGCTACTACTTTGCGATATACTAATCAAAATAGCAACCCGACAATGGTCAAGAGCCGTACCTGCCGGGCCTCGACCGTCTGGAAGATACGGACATTCGCTGAATATTGTTGGATCGAAAATATATGTGTTTGGAGGTCAAGTTGAAGGATATTTTATGAACGACCTGGTAGCGTTTGATTTGAACCAACTACAAAATCCTACCAATCGATGGGAGATGCTCATACGTAATACCGAAGAAGGAGGACCACCCGCCGGACAAGTACCTCCTGCGAGAACGAATCATTCCGTCGTAACCTACAATGAAAAACTCTACTTGTAAGTTGTACAGTGGTGTAATTAAGATTAAAATCTAACTTTTACAGATTTGGAGGAACTAATGGGTTTCAATGGTTTAATGATGTTTGGTGCTATGACCCAATAACTAATGCTTGGACTGCTCTCGACTGTATTGGATATATTCCTGCTCCGCGAGAGGGCCATGCAGCAGCGATTGTAGACGACGTAATGTATATCTTTGGCGGACGAACGGAAGAGGGAGCAGATTTAGGTGATCTTGCAGCATTCCGAATTTCGACTAGGCGATGGTACACTTTCCAAAATATGGGTCCTTCGCCATCTCCGCGTTCCGGTCACAGTATGACAGCATATGGGAAGCAAGTTGTTGTTCTTGCAGGAGAGCCAAGCACAGCGACTAGGGAGGCATCAGATCTTTCAACCGTATATTTACTCGATACAAGCAAGATTCGTTATCCAAACGATCAACAAATACAGCAAACTCCATCCGGCGAACGTGTTGGAGCTCAGAGACGACCAAGTGGTGGGGACAAAGCTGGTATGGGAGCCAACCGTGGTTTAAGTTCCCGGGAAGGTTCTTCTCTTCCAGAACCGAAGAGATTGAATGGTCCTCCTCCACGAGAGAATGCGCCGGGACCTCCACATGGACGTGGTAATGGACAGCCTGGAGTTAATGGAAACGATGTGAATGGTGTCGCGCCGGGTTCAGCGCAACCTCAAGGTCCTCAGGCTCAAGCACAAAATCAAAATCAAAGTGGTCAAATTTCTCCTCCTGCTGGTTCCAAATTACCAAGAGTAGCAGGACAACAGGCTCCATCGGGCCCTCCTCCACAGCAGCAGCCGCCAGCAGCCCCTCGCGGACCACCTCCAAGCGGGCCACCAAATGGACCACCACAACAAGCAAATGGGCAAGGTAATGGCAGAGGGAAGCCCCCGGCAAGACCAGAGAGGGGTTTCGGCCCTGCTGTTGATACGTCGATTCAACAGAACCGAACAATGTCGCCTGCGCCTAAAGAAAGTCCACAACGGGAAAGCCCAGTAACCAATGGGCACCGTACACCAACTGGTCAACAAAAGGGTGTATCTGAAAACGCGCCGCCAGTTAGTATGGGAACTAGTGGATCTATCAGGTCGTCATCAAAGTCAAGGTCAATTCGTCAACAAGGATCGGTTGACAGCACTAACGAATCTACCATGTCATCTTTGAGAAACGTCACAAACCGCGCCAATTCACCACCTCCTCCATCCAGACAGCCTAGCAACCCCCTTAGCCGCCGAAGTTCTGCACGGAATTCCCAGACAGTTGCTCTTCTCAAGGAATTAGATGCAGCCAAAAATCGAAATGCTTGGTATGCCTCTGAGCTTGAACTAGCTCGAAAATCTGGTTATACGCCAAATCCTTCAAGTAGTCCAGCGCTTGATCAGAGAGCAGCTGAATCCTTTGATGACGATGACAAGCCGTTGATTGAAGCTTTGATTGCCATGAAGCAAGAACTTACCAATGTTCAAACTTCGATAGATAAGCAAGCCGTCATTGCCGCAAAACAAATTGCGGAAGTTGAAAAACAACGGGATGCCGCTATTCGAGAAGCCGTATATGCCAAAGCCAAGCTAGCGGCACATTCTGGTAGTCAAAGTAGTACCCCTCAACCGGATAGCGATGCTCGGGATTTGGGCATATTGTCAAACGACCGTTCAACAGACATCAGCAGAAAGCTCGCAGCAGCATTAGCAGAACAGCGTGATCTTAAAAATGACATTGAGATGCTTACAGCTGAGCTCGAATCTGAAAGGCGTGGTAGACAATTGGCAGAAGACTCTCAAAATTCTGTCCAAACTCGGATGTCTGAATTAGAGGCGTACAGACAACAGAACGCCTCCGAGGTTGAGCAACTGAAGGCTGAGCTACACGAATTCCAAACCAAAGCCCGCGAAGAAGCAATTGTGTGCTCTGAGGCCGTTGCAGCTGCGCAGCTTCTACAAATCGATAAAGACGAACTCGAGAAGAAGTATAACGAGGCCGTTGGTTCGTCGAAGGACCACAGCGAAACTTTTGACTCCCTTAGAGAAGCTATTTCTACTTCTGCTGATATGAGAAACTTGTTGGAGCGAAAGCTTAATGAAGAGAGGTCTCAGCGAGAAATGGTCGAGTCTAAGCTCATGCAGCTCAGATCAGAGCACGAAACCCGAACTACAGAGTTAGAGGCTGCTTCCAGACGACTTCAAAATGCAGAAGATTTGGCTGAACAATATGAAAAGGAGGCCCAGACTCATCGACTAGCCGTTCTTGCAGGTCTGGACAGAGTTGCCACCCGTGATCTTGGTTCTCAAGACTCTGCTAATGAAGAGCGGTCAGCCGCTTTGCAAGCACAAATCAATTCTTCCAATGCCCTGGTTCGAAAGTACCAAGCAGCAGCTAACACCGCCTCGGAGAAGTTGCGCAGTGCTGAGGAACGTATTGCTGGTCTAGAAGCTTATCAAGAGCAAGCTAGCAGAGAAGGCATGTCCATTCGCAAGCAACTCCAATATAATATGCGAGAAGTCCAAACTCTTCAAGCTGCCAACTCTGAAATGAAGCACAAATTGGCGAACCAGCAATTAGAGACGAATGCTGTACATGTTCAGCACAATACGCTCAAGGATATCTTGGGCGAGCGTGGTATAAGTCCAGCTGGTGCTGCTCGAGTTCGAGGACTCTCCAGTCCCCAGTCTGGCCAAAATACCCCTGATGCTTCTCGTCTTCGCGAATTGGAATACCAGCTTACCGCTAGTAACGAGGCTCACCAAAATACCAAGGCCATGTTTGAGACGCGTGAGCAAGACGCCGAGGCCACTTATCGGGAGAAGTTGGGTCAACTTGAACATGATTACCAGTCTGCAGTTCATTATGTGAAGGGCACCGAAAAGATGCTCAAACGCATGAAGGATGAGCTCGCCAAATACAAGAACGAGAACAAGGGCATGAAAGAGCAGTTAACTGAAGCCGAGGAGCGTGCATCCAAGTCTGCAGCACCAGCTGAGTGGGAAACAGAGAGAGCCTCATTGAGCAAGCAGGTGGAAACGTTGCAAGCGGAGATGAAATCAACCAGTCAACAACTTGAGCGCCAAATGGGAGAGGTTAGAAAGGAGCTTGATTCTGTACAGCATGAACGAGACACCCTCAAACATGCTCACGAGGAAACACAGCGACAGCTAGATTTGGCTCAGCACGCAAAATCCGAGCTTTCCCAGCTACAACAAGAAAACACCTTGCTTGAGCGAAGAGCCCAGGATGCCGAGCAAAAGGTATCATTGCTCTTGGATCAGGTCGAATCCTCCGTCGACAACTACCGTCGCCAATCTCGACAACCCGAACCGATCAACACAAATGCCGCTGCCTCCCATTCGCGCACAATCTCTGCCTCTGAAAGCGTTTCCGAAACATCCTTGTACGGCGATGGTAACCGTAATTCCATGGCTCTCGACAGCCTTGCTAGCGAGCTCGAGACTTTACGCACACATTGGGAGACCACCAACAAGAATTATCGTCTGAGCAATAACTTTGAATTCGATGATCGATCTCCATTGCCCAAGTTGGAAGAAGGCAAGGAGGATGATCTCAGTGGTAGTCTAGCCGACTGGCGAAAGAGACTTGATGCTGAGGAGGCGGCCTCGATGAGTCGAGCCAATAGCACCAATGGCCCATCTGGTGCTGGGAGAGAGATGAGCCCGAGTGGTAAGGAGGTCGGAGTTGGCACTCAGCATACGGGTGTCAACGTCATCTAGTCTTTCTTTCCTCGGGTTTCTCTTCATCAAATTGGATCGATCGACTTGTCACAACAAACACAAAAATGCGAACCACGATATTGGAGTCAGGGTTGTGGGAATAATTTAGAAAAGAAGCGATGCGATGGTTTTTACTTTTTTTTTTGTTTTTTTGGCGAGTAATGCATAATACTGCCACTGGGGAAAAACTCTCTCTTTGTAGAAAGAATGAACGGGGACAACACTACCTAGCACAGTTTTTTTGGTGGTGTTTTTTTATGTTTGTTTGTAATGGATAGGGAGGGGGACAAAACACACAGCCTTCTTTTTTTGTGTATTGAAACTGGGTGGATAAAGCTGGTGTTGCATGTTCTTTTCTTTCGAAGTTTTCTACACTTTTTCTTACTCGAGGGATAAATGAATACCTCGCTGGCGTTGTTGGATTACCTTACTACCTTATTGATTTGATTATGGAACTACTTCTTTTTCGATGCATTCGTTGGGCCTATTTTCGGTGGCTGACCCTTTTTCCTTGTGGTCGCTTTTTGTTGATGGATTTGCTTTTTTTATGAATGGATGGGGATGTTTATATATTGATGATTTCCCCTGCCTATTTGTTTTCATTCTTTTGTAGCCTGCTTTACTTGTTGTTTTTGTTGTGCACGGTTGGTTCTTGTGGACTGGCAATTTACATTTGAATAATGTACTATATGATACAAAGGTCCGACTTTCCTTTTTGCTTTTCTTAAGTGGGGGGGGTTGAGGGTTTGATGGAGAGGAGGTTGGATTTTTTTTCTCTCTTTTTCTTTTCATTTGTGGAGGCTTCTTTTTGTTTGGGGATTGGGAGGGGATGTTGAGGAAAGAAGATTTAAGAGGAGGTGAAGGAAAGGGGTAGGGGAGAGGGAGAATAAGGAATAGCGGTTTATATAGGATGGGAATTGAAATGGGAATTGAGATTGATTTGACGTTCTTTTGTTGTGAGTGATTTTGTGAAGTAATATTTTGTAGTATGATGTCGTGATTGATGATGTGAAGTGTGTATGTGTGCGGTTCGGATGAGTAGTGAGTGAAGCATTTTCTTGTGCCATGGGGGTTACAAGGCTTCCACGAGTGTCCCTATATTTCTAGAGAAATGAAGATGGAACATCTCGTTTTTCGAGTCTTGGTTGGGTAATTGGGGAAGGCGGGCTGGGCTGTGTTGAGGTCGGTTATGGGTTCAGGACATAATATCTCAATAGTGGTGATGTGTAATTAGGAGTCCAGCTCAGGATATATAGGCTGAACTTAGTACCCGCCTTATCTGCTTTCGTAGATATAAAATCCCACCAAAGGACTCCGGAGTCAATGCATCAACAAAAGAAGCCGCACTCCAACAAGTGTATGGGACTCTGGTGAGTGTTGTGTACACTTTCGAAGTCTAGAAGATGATTTTTTCTGTTTCGTGGGGAGACTTCGTTTTTCTTGCTTGGTTGGTTGAGGAGAAGGTTGTAGAAAGGTTTGGTTGGTGGGAAGGGGACTTGTTTTGTTGTCGAATCCGTCTCTTTCGTTCGCTTGTGTGTTGGATTGAGTACAGGATAATGGGGTCTCATACTTTTGCGGTGGGCTTCTGCGAAGATTCACGAATGGTTTGTGGTTGTCGATGAGGTTCTCCAAGCGACGGCCTGTAATTCAATACCATGGATTCTATAATCGGAGTATAAATAGAAGCCTTTGCTATTACTCGTGCCTCACAATGTCCTCCTCACTTTTACTTTTAAGGCGATACACGAGACGATATTGCCGTGGGAGTTTGTGAAAGTGTTCTGTTCGTTTTGAATGAGCTTTTCAATGGTGGTGAAAAAGGGAAGCTAGTTCTTATTAACGGTCTTTTGGAGGATCCTTGTTCAAAGGTGGAGGAGTCCTAGGTGGTGTTTAACTAATTTGGTGAGAGATTATGTTATGTCCTGGGGATATTCTATGCTTCCGTTGTCGTTCTATAGCCAAGCCATCTTGTGTCGGCTTTGAGGACTTCTCAAGAGGAAAAGGAAAGATGGTATTTAATTTTCTCTACGTGGTGATCTGGTTCTCGGAATTTTAGCTTAGGAGACTTGTAGTAACTTGATGATCAAGAAAGTGGGGCAAATAATTAATGCTTCTCGTCTCTATGTCACTTCCAATCTCAGACACTCAATCTATCCAATGCATTCTATACCCAATCTTATTCCTATCACTCCCTTCAATCTCCTCCCTACTCCCAAAAAGCAACAACACAATAATCCTACCCACATCCCGATTGCCACTCGCATGCACAGCCGAATCATTTTGGCCCCACGAAAACCTAATGATATCCCCCACTTCCACCGTCTCCAGATAATTCTGTGGGTGCAGATGTGGTTTCCTAAGTGCTTGATTTAACATCATTACATTCTCTGGCTTCTCGGGAGTCTGATGGTAATCTCGGAAGGTTTGGATTGTGGGTTGAAGGAAATGAGGGAGGGTGCGAAGGGGACTGATGATGTAGGTTGGTTTTCCTGCGAATATAGTTGCGTAGATGGAGTTCACGTCAGTGGAATTGGAGGGTGGATAAAGGTTATTGTCGAGGTACCAACTCGGTTGGCGGGATTCTTTGCACTCCTCCTCAATTTCGGCACGGGGAAGGGGGCATTGATGCTGATTAACATTCGCACAGCTTGGGGCTCAAAATCTGGTTGTTTGGCGTTGATCTCTTCTTGTGCTGGGTTATTTTGAGCCTGGACTCGGGCTTGGGCTTGGAGAAATTTCATTTTATGGTAATTCATCGAGGACTAGTGGATGCTCGAGTTCACAGCGTCATAAACTACCCTTTTTGTAGCGCTGCAGTGTCTATGGATGAAAGTTGTAGCGAGCTTTGTTAGACGGGTCTTTCTGAAGTCTCCTATTTACTCTAGTTCTACTCGTTGGTTCCCATTTAGTTCGCGTATTCCTGCGGGGGTATTCGTGCCGTTGTGGACGTGGGAGTTGTTCAGTGCGCTGAAATCTATGGTTGTTGTGCTGAGGCTCTTAGTCGCGCGGGTAGATTTCAGTTTGGTGAAGGTACAGATGTAGTTCCGTAGTTGGTTTTTGGGAGAGTTGGGATTTGCCATTTTTGTTTTCGTGCGACGGGATGGAGAGATGTGGTGTGTGAGGTGATGTTGGATATGAAGCTTGATACTTTTTTTCTCCTAGAGCCAGCTTGCTTTGCTGTGGGGCATTTGGGAAATCCTATTTTGAATTTCAATAGATATGAATTGGTTTGTTTTGAAACTTTGCGGTTCTTGGTATCGAATGTTCTTAAAGACAGCCTGCTGCAATGCTCCATAACAAACCCCTGTCTTAGAACAAAATGGGAGAAACAACACGGCCTTTGAAAGGTTGGGACCTTGTATTAGCACAAAAATATGAATGATTTCAGGGACCTGAGCATTCTCCAAGAACAAAGCGACTTCCTCACCTGATCACATTTTGTGTGTAGCAGAGAAAAGACCAAACCCAACGTAAGAATGGTGCTTATTTTTAGAGACGGAATTGCATTAGAATGAGAGATGACTTTAGGCTTAAATGTGAGGACGATGGTGGAAATAGAAAGGAGTGCTAGTCCAATATCTGCTCCTAATGCACTGAATTCTTATAGACAGTCCCCACTTAAGAACCTTCTGGGATTTCTCGAGGTGCAAATTTATAGATGGTATGTTTGTATGGCGATATCTTACATTGAATCGGGATAACTTTACTGGGTTTGTCTTGTTGACATTCAAGTCAGATATAGTTAGTTTGGATAGCTTCTGAGATATTTCTGCTTCATGAGATTATTTTTAGAGACTGGGTCGGGAGTGGCATCAGAATAATTGAGTTTATATTGTTGAAGAGAGCATCGTTACATGAAAACCCTATCTGGTTACAAGTAATTGCTTACCCTCTTCCATACTTATTTTGAGAACAAAAATAGCTGCGATATCTTAGTGGAATACTTTGCAACTATATAAGCATATCTTTTTAAGGTAAAAACCAACTCAATTGTCCCTCCTGTATTACAAGACAGGGTTGATGATGATCATTCCTTCCTTTCTTATGTTTAACCAGTGTCCCAGCCTTCTAACACGCTTTCTGGTGCTGTTTATTTTGTTCTGAAAGTATCAATTCTGTTTTAAGTCTGTTTTTGAAGTCAGAACATGGTCTTCGCCTTCTGACAATCCTTTTGTTGCCCCCTTTTGATCTGAGATCGCTATCTTTTCTAGAGTTGCCTCGAGAAGCCGCTTATTTAAGAACAACCCTTGATACCAAGAATATCACAGTAATCTTAATGGTAAATAACTTGGCGTAGCAGCTTGCGAATTCCCATTTTACATCTTGGAAGAACATCAAGCCTCACATCTGAACTTCTCATCCAACAACCTTCTTTTTTACCTAACTTACACATAACAAAAATGTCTGGTTCTAGGTCCTCCAAGGAAAACCTCCAACAATACACTTCCCCCTTCGCCGTCGTAAAGTCAGGTGGAACGAATAGAAAACTACAAGATGCAGTAGTCAAAATCGACTCTTCCAATAATACCACCCGTCAAGATGGAACCGACGAAGGGGAATTACGGTATCACCACAGCAAGACAATGCAATACCGGTACGTTGGCGATTATGATTTCGATTGCTTGAAAACCCATGCCATAACTTTCCTCCAAAAACACTGCTCCGCTGCCAATACCAACAAAGCTGTCATCTCATGTATCCACCGGTCCGCACAAGACTACAGAAACATGAGATACGTACGAGCCCAACCCACAACCGCTACATGGCTAGCTTTCGAACCAGAAGTATGTGCTATGATAATCCGAATCATCGAGGCCGCTCCAAAATAGAACAGGGTTATTCAAGATGCTGATTGGCATCTCAATAGTCGAAGAATTTACGTCCCTGACCACTCAGAAAACGTAAACAGTATCTACGCTACTACTCTCCTTGGAGAACCTACACTTATCTTCCGGCATGACTCCACCTTGCATCCAGGTCTTCAAATGTCAGTAAAAAAGTTTCGAGAAATTTGTTCTCCTTCCGAGGGAGTATCTCAGCCGAGAGCTTCAAAAAACGAATTTCCGGCCAGAAGAGTATTTGGAAGACATTGGAACGGGGGATGTTATTAGGTTTTTATGGGGCCAACCTGATTCGGTGGTTCATGCAACAGGGTCTGAGAGTGGGAATTCAGACCAGATCGTTGTGTTGCTTATTTTCGGGTGTGTCAAGGAAATTGGGCAAAAGAGTAAGTTTGGATACTTCAAATATGGGAACTGAGTACTATGTCCTGATCCTACCGAAAAGGGATGGAGGAGACTTAGTGCTTTCCCATTTTGCAATAAAAGGATTTTCTATCAAAATGAAACATAACTTATTTTACACCAAAATCCACCTTCACATGTCCCTCACTTTTTCTGGTGGACGTTCTTTTACCGTAAAATCTCAGATAATGGAGTCGTACTTTAAAACTCCTCTTTAGAAAACTTTAGAAGCTTATCCTCTTTGACACTACTTTCTAAAGAACTCAATTTGGGTTCTGTTGGAATGCAGCACTTCACACAATAATATATTTCCAAGAAGCAAGAGTGAAAGACTTGAATTCCTTGACCAGCTCTACAAGAGCACAATGCATATATATATACAACTTTGCAATAGCCATTGCCGCATCCATTTACTGAAAATTTTCTGTCTCGGCATGCCCGACGGGCATACCGATATTTCCTTAAGTGGCTTGATATAATAGATATCACCGTACCTATCAACAGGATCAACGGTCATGACGAGTACTCTGAGTAAAGGCCTAAAAGCATCAAAAAATCCGGCCCTAAGTTCAAACAAATAACCTTCAAATATAGAGTGTGGTGGGATGATAGGAAGGATTCAAAGAAGCAAGATAATTTATGAGCTTTGAAAATCGAAGAAACTAACTCGACAAGTTGTTGTATTATCACTATGTGCTCACTTCTTGTCCCGCCCCCCAAAAAAGTGGTCGTCGACCTAGCTACTTAAGGGGTCAAATTTGAAAGAGACCGAGTGGTGGAGTAGTGGGTTGTGGGCCAAGCGAGTCGCACCTTTCTTTCTCTGCGATCTCGGCCCCTCACACCTTGACACCTTGAGGTCGCCCCTTCCACGAATTCTTCTCGTCCTTAACTTGACGCCTCGCCACCTTGGCCGGCGAAGAGGTTGCACTTTCCCTACTGTATATTATCGACTTCACGCGACACCTTGTGATCGTGGATACCGCAGCTCGACCTCGACACCGATTGAGCTGGATGGGTCTAACCTCTACCTAGGTCCACGCAACGAATAAAGTCTTCGAATATATTCACAATAATTGTTGTTTTCTATAGATATTATACCCTTTGAATTATTTAAGAATAAGGAAAGTTTATAGATGAATAGTAGTTGTTTATTTGTAAATATTCTTTATGTTGGTACGACTTGGTTTGTGATAACCATCGTATATCGTACGTCTTGTAAAGAGGTTTTATTGATTCATTGTTGTGCTAAAAGAGGGAGAATTGAAGCCCAAAAGCAAACATCCATAGACGCAGAATGGTCACGTGTATAACGCAACGGACCCAATAAGGTTGTAGCAACACTTTATTTATTACTAATTTAGTAGTAAGTCTATTAAAAGGGTAGAAATCTATAAAAAACCCTTGAATTAGTATCTGCTATAGCTAATTTAAGCTAGTCTCCACCTTTAGAAAAATTATAGTTTAAGAGTAGATTATAGTAAACCCTGATCAGATATAAAAACCCTTGTTTTACTAGTAGAGAAGGAGGGGATCAGATGAATAGAAACTATTTAAAATATATTTATTTATGCTCTATTGTATAAATAAAGTGTTGGAATATTATATACTTATTTAATATTTATAGCGAATAAATTATATTTTATTCATCTATTCGTTACGCAGACCTACCTCTACCTACCACACGATTTAAATTCTGTAAAGGCGCCGCATATATAAAGGAATTGTCTTGACCGTAAGTAAATCGAAAAACATCCCGCTCCCCGCAATTCTATCTCAAAGACAAGTTGTCTTAGACAACCTGGAAAAAAGCATGTATGGGAGGGGATTTGGGGGGGGGGGGGGTAAACGGGGTCGTGCTGCCCACTTTGAGCCTCTTAGCGTGGTGGCCCTGAGAAATCGAGCCTGGAAGTCGAGAAACAATATGGATGGAGCCGCCTCCAGTGCCGTTGAGGAGAAACAATAATTAAAGAAGAAGCTTCCCTCCAAAAAGAAAGTGCCTTTGTTACACCTCGGCGAAAAATAAGATTTCACCTATCTGATGGGGTGCCCAGGTGGTGCAGTCTTGGTTTCGATAGTATACCCAAGGAATCACAATTTGGAGGGGGGAAACGCGGAGAGTTGAAGGGACAGGATTGCCTTATGATTGGAGGTGGCAAAATAAAAATATCTCATCAGATTGATGTATTGGTAATATGTACATATACTGAAACTCATGTCCTTGTAGCTCCGTAGTCATTATGGACCAAGGTAAGTCGGCTTGTCATGAAAAGAAACCCACAGCCTAATAATCTCCCCTAAATCCTGCAAAAGCTCAGCTTGGATCGGACAATCTAATTGATCGGGATTCCAGCGAATAATATCCCTTGTTTTGATATTTTCAAGATAATTCTCATAATGGAGCTCCGGCCTTGTGGGGTCCAAGCTAGGAGCGTTTATCAGATGATCATCCTTCCTAGCAACAGAATCCCAAGCTTCGACCATCTCCCGAAATCCAGAAGGTAGTTGATCAACGGGACGAATTACCAGTGTCGGCCTTCCCAATACAGTTACTTCATAATGGGGGCGTTTTTCCATACGCCAAAATGTAAAATCTTTGTGCCAAGCTGGTCCTTGATTTTCTTCCTCCGTTTGGGTGACAAATTTTTCTGGGACTCCGCCTTCGACTTGTATGGTGAAGTAGCATCCCTTCGGCTGGAAATCTTGAGTTGGGTCTTCCATTGAACGTTTGTGCTTCTTGTCCATGAAATTGTTTTTGCAGCTAGTGAGGAAGGTTTCAATCGCTTGGCTGATATCGTACTTGCTTGTTGCACTACAGTTGTTTTCGAGCAAATCGGTCACAAGATCGACTACTTTGGAGTGATCATATTCCCCGCCGCATACAAGAGCTAGCGAGCCCCCATGGCGGGTTACACAAAATTTAGTAGCTGATTTTTGGAGTTCAAGTGTTTCTTTGAGGTACATTTCGTATGCAAATTCTCCTTCGAGATTCTGCTGAAGGAAGACTTTAGCTTTTGCTAATCCTCCACTTGGCTTCACGGATCCAAGAATGACGAAGGGAGAATAGTATAGCTTATGTGGATCGATCTGGTGGTTGGATCGATCTGGTGGTTGGAGTGTGAAGATGCCATTTTGGTCGCGAAATGTTGTTTGGTTGTGGGAAGATAGAAGTTGATAATGGTAATTTAGGGAAACCTGCCGGGGGGACTATTGTTTTATAGATTTGCATACTCTTCAGCTCGACAATCAGCGGGATTCATTAGTGTTGGCTGAGTTGAAGATGAATGGCTAATTAATGTGAATCCTGAATGTCAAACCAAATAGAGCTCTACATTTTGGCGCAAATGTAACTATTGAGTCAATATCTAAAGGAAAGGGGTTTTGGTGCTTTGCTACTGAATCTCCTAAAACCATTTGTGAATAGACCAGAATTCATATTGGCGATAAACACTCATTTCAATACCATGAGCCAGGGATGAAACTCGTTTCGGTAGAAAGCAACATTGGGAATTGAATCAACCGTTGTAGGTGCAATCACTATTCGTGCTCCAATGGTGTGAAAAAGGGTGTTGACAATTTGTTCCAAACCTCGCTTGGCCAAGCACATCCAAGTTGTTTATTCACTTCCACAATCTGCTCCCTGTCTAGTCTGTCTTTTAGCGTATGAGCTAAGCCTCTTTCGGTAATTTCTCGAATTTTGTTGCACATCGCAAAAGCTACCTGGCATGATTAGCGCCTATTAGCGCGGATGGAATTGAGGGGCTTTTGGTTGAGTTTTACAATTACGCGACACAACTACGACTGGGACAGGGGACCCGGAACAGGATACGTTAACGGTAACGCTTTAAAGCACCAAGCCGTTGGGGCACCGTTAATTATTAAATCACTTCGACTCTATTCCTATTTTTCGTACATTTTTATGATTTTGTTGTGTTGAGATATACCTTTTTTAAAAAGGTGATGTTGTCGCTAGGCCCTTCAGAGCACCTTACAGGGCGCAAGCCTATAGTGCCCATACTTTAGACCGCGTTCTCTTGTGCGATAAATATCCTCGGAAATATCCTCGGATATCTCTTGGAAATTTTGCTCGGAGATGTTACTCGGAGATTTTACTCGGAGATTTTACGGACGTATTGGACATATTCTCTCTCGGAAATACTCTCTCGAACATATTCTCTCGGAGTTATTCTCTCTCGGAGTTTCTCTCGGAAATACTCTTCTCGGACATATTCTTTCTCGGACACATTACTCGGAGGTATTACACGGAGGTATATCACGGTCATCGCTCGGAAATATCACTTACTCGGAATAAGCATAATCGGAAATATTTCGGAAATATTATTTGGAAATTACTCGGAGGGATTACTTGGGAACCCTGTAACATCCCCCAGAAAACTGCGTAACCATGCACCTCAGGCGAGGGGCTGGGCAGGGACCAAATGAAGCCTGAATTACCGAACTATTTTTGTTTGCGGCCGCGGAATGCAAGCGGCACCACCACGGATTCAACAACAGGGTTCGTCGATATTACTCTTCTTAAATACGTGAAACTTATTAATCTAAAAGCTCCGCTATTTCTGCTTCGATTCATGTTTTTAGTATGTTTTTCCAACGACGTTGTATCAAATTATACTCCGATATAGAAGTTGATGTTGTCGCCTCCAATTTTTGGCTGGCGACGATGACACGCGCTTACTGAGAAGGCTCGCATGGGACAGTAACTGTTGGTAGAGACGGCAGTAAATATTAGAATTGTACCAGCCTACCTAGCCCGTTTTTCCTTACTATCTAAGGTAATCCGAAGTAAATAATTTAGGTCAGGTCGTTAGAACAATTAAGTCTCATTGTTCCAGTAATTGGGGTATTAAATTGTACTAGAAAACTGGAACAAGGAGCCTTTACAGCTGTATTTTCTGTCCACCGCGAAGAAGAGTCTCTCTGACACAACATGGCATTTCATTTAAAGCCATGAAGTGTGGAAGGGGTTTGGGCCAGGAAGTGGCTCGTTGAAACTTACATTTCCAAGCTTCTAAACTTCGCACCCTATGCCTCCTCTTCATCATCCTCATAAACATCATCAACCCAATCTTCCCCCAAAGGATCATCAAACTCAAAGCCCGTCTCCACAGGAATCTTCCCGAGCTTACTCTTGTCAATTTCCCCGTCAATCAAAAAAGTCTCGTCAAACTCCAATTCCAAAGGATCATTCTCATATATCGAATCGGTATCATCATCATAATCTGCCCATGCACCTTCAGTGCGATCTGTTAGTTCCAAAAATAAAAGCTTGCAATCTTTCACTTCTCCGTTGGTGATAGAGTAGGAGACATCTGGGGATTTGAGCATAGCGATACCGGCTTCGACATCAGAGTCAACGAGATAGATCTTTGCTCCTTGGTTACTGTTGGTGTAGGTACAGACGACCGGGAAGAAGAGGTTATTGTAAGGGTCAATTGCTGCTAGCATTGAAGGGGATGAGGTGTCGTAGGTGAAGGGTGTGAGGGCACTGGTAATTCATTAAGTTGGCTCAAAGGGAGTGAGAGCTGGAGGAAACACTTACACGTAGACAGCGGTGTCTGGTAATTCGTCTTCTTGGGAGACTCGTAATCTGGACACACCGGTTTTGGACATGGTGTTGTTGTAGTAGTGGAGGACTGCGCCACTTGGAGCTGAGAGAACGATGTCATCGGAGCCGGCCCAAAGTGTGGTACATGTTTCGTAGTAGTTCAAGTCGTAGTATGTCTCATTCTAAACAACCACAGAATTAGCCATTTGACCTAGAATGGGCATGAGAGCTCAACTTACAGTTTGCATGTACACATTTCCATCATTGCACGACGAGAAGAAGTATGCGCCGTCTGAACCCTGAAGAGCAATTGTGCTATACCAATAGTCCCCATCTTGACCAATACTCAAAGGGACCTCGGGGTTAACCCGTTCGACAAATCCCAGATCATCTACTGTGTTAACAACGTAAGGAGTTAGGTCGAAGTAAGCATCGGCTCCGTTGGTGGTGGCATTGGCGGAAGCAGAAATGGCGGCTTGTCTCTTCGTTGTCTTTTTGCTCCTACTGGGTGTCAGTAAGTTTCATTGCACAAGGATAGAAGCGTGACTTACAAATCAATACACCAGCTCTTAATCCTCAAAGGAGCCGAAGCATGAATAGGCAAAGCCTGATCCTTGAAGATCTTAAAGCCATGGAAAACAAAATTGACATAATTTCTAGCCGTGATGGCTGTTGAAATTCCCTTGCATCCATCAACTGGCTTCATACCATAGTCGACTTTCTTCGTTTTGGGGTCATAAGTAGCCTGGACGGCAACAGTTGCATTTGCTTCGAGTGTGGGAACTGTCTCGATACCGATGGACCCTTTGCAGGCGGAACAGGGTCCGACTGTTAATGCGAGCTCGAGAGCTACTGGAATTCCGAAGCCCGCTGTTAACTCAAGCTTTCCCTCAGCCTCGAAACCCGGAGTAATGGACTTGGGCATGAAGCCACTCTGCTCGAACTTTTTGGTAGCAAAGTCGTAGGAGAATTTTGTGTTTTCGAACTTAATATCGGCACCTATGGGAAATTTTAGTATTTAACTTAGTGGTAAGAAGTGTTGTCATTCTCTTCGCCACCCTTTATCTTGTTGACCTTTTATCTTGTTAGGCGAGATACTTTGGGACAATCACAACTATTGACCGAGAAAGTTTATTACAATCAAGGAATCAAGTTCCTAAATCTCCTAAACCTTCTCGAACAATGAATTCAATTGTCCTAGACTATTTCAGATGATGGTCGGGCCTGTCACGTGACACACCCATTTCCTGACGATGTAGGTGACCAAGAGCAAGCAATGGGTTATACTTACGAGCGTGAATGTTGCCTTCCATTTTAGCTCCTACTTTGAAGCTCTAATCAATCTTGGGAGTCAGCATTGCCATTTCTAGAATTATTTTTGAGAAAAATGAGGAGGAAACGGGGTTGTAAGAGTGACAAGGTTGTTTGAGGAAACTACGAGGAATGAATAACTCGGAGAATACTTACTGTACCAATGGAGACTATTGGGCCGATGGTGGCAAAGCCAAGGGTGAAAGGGGAGACGGGGATATCGTATAAGTTTTGTTTCCACTCATCTGAACGTTCCCATACTGCGAAGACCCCAATTCCTACGCCGATGGACAAGTTAGGAATGTCACCTTGAACCTTTCCTGCCGTTATACCATTTTTCACATCGAAGATACTATGATGATGTTAGTATCTCAGTTTGGTAGGAGTTATTTGAAGTGAGACCAACATGGAGCCCTTCGTGGTTAGAGATCCGGTGATCCCACATTGGACACAGTAAACATTAAGGAATTTGCCCTTCGTCAGAAGTGTTTGTTTGCGGCTTCCGGATGGACGGAGCTCCTTCTCAGTAGGGCTGGTTCCCCAGGACTTGATGAGGACAGCCTTTCCTCCCCATGGTGATTCAACTATCAAGTAGGTCAGAGAAGGATCCCAAAATATGTTACTTAAATATGCATACCTCCTTTAGCTCCTTCCTTGGGATGACAGGCATCCTTCTTTTCCTTCTTGTCTTTCTTTGCTTTGGATGCCTTCGTCTTTCGTGGTGTTGCTTTGGATCCGGAACTTGGAGCTCGCTTGGTATTTCCGCTAGCCTCACATTCTGTTGATGGGCGGGGAAGAGTGACTGTAGAACATTAGATGTAAAACTTTGAATGCCTTGGCAGAATCCTCAACTTACTATCGCGTGGCTCCTCATTGAGAGGAATCTCAATCGGAGTACCCTTAAGAAATTCCATCAAAGTCTCAACATCGCCCTGAATATCCTTCACCTTATCCTTAAACTCGTTGAACGTCCGATCAAGATCCTTCTTAGCCTGCGACACAAAATCCTTTACTTTAGTCTCGACTTGCTTTGGCACAGCTTTGATCGTGTTGGCGAGAGCTCCCGCCGCTTGAGTGGTCTTCTTGAACCCATCGTTCACTCCCTTGGCAATGTTTCTTCCCACCTGTTTAGCCTTCTCCTGGAGTGCGTCGAAAAGTCTCTTGTCGAGGAGGGAAGTAGGGAGGTCAGAGTTCTCATCATAATTGAGACCAATATCGGAGATCAATTGTGCGAAATCGAAATGCGACAAATTGAAATACCCAAGTCCTGAATCCAAATCGTCATCAAAATGGTATCCCAAGCAGGCTGTGGCGAGATTATATTTGTTATCGACAGGCGCAACACACTTTGGTGTAGCTGTAGGAGCTGTCGATAAAGAGGTCGAAGGAGAACCAGAACCAGAGCTACTTGGCGATCCAGCAAAGGTTCCCGAGGGGGTTGGTGCACCACCAGCGTAATTGACAGCCTGGCTGTTGTAATCGCCCCACTGTAATGCAATATTGTTTGTAGCATCGTGAATTGAGCGAGGGGTGCCATTGGCGATTGCCGAAAGGGAGTTGCCATCGAAATTGATGGCATTCGTCTCGTAGTAGCAGCGCTCGTTCTTGTCGAAGTCTCCGCATCCTGGAGTGTATGTGATAAATATCAAGCCGTCTTTCCCATTCCAATTGTTGGCACTGTGACCGAAAGCTGCTTTATTGGCGAAGATAATGACCAGATTGCCCGATGTTGAAAATTGGACGCTCGAAATGGCTGCGGAGTGATCGAGAACCACGGTGGGGAGTTTCCAGTTCGGTGTGACAATTGCAAATACGCCAGCACCACCTATATAAAGTCAGTTTAAACCGATGAACGACTAGGAGATTGGGAGTGGAACCAATGTTCAGACAACGTACCGGATTGTGATTCCTGGAGGTAATGAAGAGGCTCCCCAGAACCAGACTTTACAGGAGTGAGGTTCTCAACCTTGTTAACATCGACAGTGTCCGGGATAACAGGCATCAAAGTTGGAATTGCTCCAAATCGAGAGGTGGGGAACTCGTAATCGTCAGAGAAAGATGCAGAGGCGGTTGCAACACCATCGCTAGAGACCGGGGTGGGCAAAACATCAGGGACAGATGTTGAAGAGTTTGATGTTGAATTCGAATTTGATAAGTAAGAAGGGGTGGAGGTGCCTTGAGAATTCGATGTAGAAGATGTACCATTGGCTCTTCGATAATTATGCAGTTGAGGATGCCCAAAAGCAGTGCTCGTGAGGAGCAAAACGGCCCAAAATCGCATGGTGGTAGATTAAGTAAAATTAAGCAGATAGTATTAAAGGAAAGTTCAAACGACTCTTCAAAAAGAGGAAACAATTAATGAGTGACAGAGCCAAATTGGCAAACAAGAACGAGTGTGTAGATGATGGAGGTGACTGAGTATGCAAGTAGAAAGCCTACCTTTATATGAAAACAGCGAGCGAGGCAACTCCTGAGCCCTGCAGAATAGGACACTATCCCAACATCGTGGCCCTATATGCAATTCCTTAAAATGATCAAATTGAGAATAGTACGGAAGTAGGCCAGTTCCAGGTTCCAGGTATAGATTTCCCAGAGAATTGACAAGTCATGCCGGCCGTCAGTGCCAGCTACTTTGAAGTACACCTGGAGTATAAGCATTTGTGGCGTAGCGGCACATTTGAAGAATTGGAAATAAAAAAACAAACCAATATTCTGCGAGAAATATTGCACGAACAGATTTGCGAAGCGCCCAGGAGAGCCTAAGAGAGATGAAGAGGCTTCGGGAGGGGTTTTGGTGGCGGGCTGAAGGCTTGCCGCTCATGCTTTTTTCAGCTTGAAATTGAGTCTAGACCACCAAAGTACTGGCTACTCGTTTACGCATGAGCGTCCTGCAGAAAAGTCAAATAGAAGGAAGACGAGAAGATGTCTTACTTTTGTAGCAGTATCGCATGTCCTCCGCGGACTCGAGCGGACGCGATTGGTTGTAAAACGAGGACCGCCAGACCACCAGCACAGTATAGGGGAAGTGGCTAATACACATTAACATCTTCTACTGATACAAAATGAAGGGGTTGTCTGTGAGACTTGACCTTCTAAACCATCTAAATAACTGACTGTGACGACCCAGTTTGAACTCCATAACTTCGCTCAAAAGACGCAATATTCAAAACGCACTATTCCCCATATGCAGAGCCTCCAGACTATTCGGTGACAGCGTTTCCACCCGCCTTCAATTCTTCCAATTTTGCAGTGCTCTTCTTGAAGTATCCATCCAATCCAAAATCTTGAATCTCTGCTTGCTCTCCCTTCAATTCTTCAATGGAGTTTGAAATCCAATCAGTAACCTTCTCTCTTCTCTCGCGAGCCACATTGTTACGATTCTTGACCCACGCAGCCCTCTGTCTATCGATTGGCCTCTCTGTTGTTTGTTCGTCCATCCAGTTTTGAATTCTCCTACATCTGCATCCTTTGCTGTCCAGTAATGTGGGACCTTAGGCAAGGAGGAATCGGCATCGCTTGCGTCGTATTCGAGACCGTCCATCGTAGCGATAGCTTCTAGCATTAATTCATCAAGCTCCGCATATGCATCCTCGTGCTCTCCATATCCACACATCTTGATCGACGCTTCGAAATCTCCGTGTGTATGAGGACCGATATAAAGGAGGTTGACTGCGAGTTTCGCACCCTCAGGACCCAATTCCGTACGCTTCTTGACGTTTTTCGAGAATTTGGTCATGGCCTCTGCATAAGTATCTAATGTAACGGATCTGCTGTTGGGTCCCATCTTCTTGACTCTCGCATTCAGCCCGCCGACCTTCTTATCGACATCGCCAATTATCTTTTTGTAGAGTTGCTGAGTGGCTTTGCTTCCGTCTGTCTTCTTCGCAGGTGTTTTCTTGGTGGTTTTTTGCTTCTTGACTGGCTCGTCTTCGGACTCGTCCTCCTGGAGCTCGACTGGTGCGTTTGTCGAGTTGCGTTTGCGTTTTTGGGAGTTGGTCAGTTGGTGAGTCTGCAGCGTTGAGTGAGATTGCAGACGATGGCTTCAGCCATTCAGTGAGGGTATTTCATTTCGACATTGGGGGTTTCCGTGTGGGTTGTCGAGATTTCAGGCTTGGTTGAGGTTGAGGTTCGTTCTCTGGGGGAACTCAGGGCATGTTTCAGGGGACGCGCCCTAACGCGCCACCAATTCCACAAGCACGTGTTTTCTTGTTAAATGGCCGTTAGATTGAAGGTTCCGATCGATTTAAGTTTGATACGATACATTGTTTTTTCGATCTGATGAAATTAAAACCCTTTACTCCCGAAGGGATACCCTAGGTATAAAGAAAAGTTTCTTCATTTGAGCTTCTTCCTGGGACGACCTTGCTGAGAAGTGTCACGCCAAGTTGGCGGGACACATTCCGGTATCCAGCTCCAATTTTGGTGGGCGATACTTGGAGATGCATGAGATATGCTTGTTTTGCTGTGTGCTGCACCGGTACTGTACCTTGCGGGAGTCGAGGGACTGGGCAACGGGGCAATGGGCAAGAGTTCGAGGCTTCATTGTTGGGGGTTTGGAAACTGTTGCAAATTTGATATTGGAAATTATTTATGGAACACTTGGAGAGAACGATTCATAACAGTGTTCCAACGATTCAGTGGCATCTTTTTTATCCAATATTAACTTCTTTGGTCTTATTTTACTTCCTAGAATACTCACCAAACATACATCCTTACGGGGCAAGGTCCCAACCTCTATGGCGACAGTTTTATGATTTTTCTTTGTTGCAGATTTGGAGCAGTAATTCTGAGGGCTGGAGTCATTGAGATCATGTTGTTGGATATTCTCTCGTCTGTTGGTTTCTTTGTGAGCTTCGTTAGACCACAAACTCCTTTCCTTAAGCGAACATTTCGTGTCTTTGTTTGACTGTTGGTAACATAAAAAAAGACTTTGCCTGGAATAACTTCAGTTTTTGTAATTAGAATAGTCGCGGAGTATATAATAAACTCAATCCGATCGAGTATTCTTCATATTCCCACTCCCCACTTCACATTCTACGCATACGACAAGCAAGCTCAATAACTACAGCCACATTCACTTCTCAACTTTTGCTTTTTGAGCTTCAATTCTAACCATTAGCCTTACAATAAAGTAACAAAATGCAGCTGGTCTGTATCAATCTATTCGCTATTGCCCTTTTCGTGGCGCTGTCCAACGCACTCCCAACGACAGCTTCTTCTGTCAATGGCGGCAATCTCCTCAAGCGAAGAGGTGATATGCCAGAGTACCCTTTCAAGACTATTGTAGGGCTTGGATGTACTGTAGCGGGCCTTGGTTGTATTGTCTTAATGATTTTTTTCAGAGATGGACGTGCTTACTTCCAAAAATGGGGTCACGACTTCTTCAGACTTTGTGATAAAGTCATCAACCTCTTCAAACAGTGTTGTGGAGAGAAAAGGAGTAAGGAACTTAAGAGTCAACCAGGAACTAGACGCCAACCAGAAACGACTCATTACGTTGTATCTAGAAGGCAGAGCAGCGACACAACTCGGACAACTGACTGATGGGCGAAAATAGTCTTTTAATCTATTTTTTACCTCTTTTTTACTTTGAGGCATGGTTGTCATTGGAATAGTTTTAGTTAGAGCGTTCTCACACTTCTAGGAGTTTGATTTAGGGTATTAAATATAAGCTTCCTGTTTTTTTCGATTGTTCTATGTCGCTGGTCTATATCAAACGTTTTTAGAGCGTACTTCCATATAAAAACAAATCAAACCCTGTTGCATATTTTCTGACCCTTTCTACTGGGTGCAAAAGCAGAAGTACTGAAATAATACCGAAATTTTTTCACGTCTGTTTCTCGAAGATAGCCTCCTCTAGTATTGTAGTATGAACTTGTTAGCATTTCCGAAAACCTGGGGGCGATTGCATATATATGACTGCAGCTTTTAATTTTTGTACTCCCTAACGGCAGACATGATTGAACGTCACAGAGGGAAATGTTATTTAATATGTTGCTTGAAGAGTCCAGTGTTTAAATTACCACTTGTGTGTGAAATAAAAAGTAGTTATTAGTTGAATGATTAGTGAATATAAGAGCCTGTGTAATCTTGCACCAAAGGATGACTAGGTTACACTACATAGCCTCAAATGGTTAGCAAAATTATACGAATGGTTGATGATAATTGAATCTCGTTACTCTTCGTTTACCTAAGTCTCATGGAGCAATGATTGCCTCATAGTTGTACCTGGCGTCAGAATTTCTGGTAGCTACTTGAATACCACTTGCTAGTGCTTTCCGGGGAACCACCCGAGGCCAATAATTCCCCAGCTGAAGAGAATTTGCTTGAAGATTTTGAAAGCCTGTATCAGTTCATCGTTGTAGGGTCCCCTAAGATGGAATATTTTGCAAATCTTACGTTTCTTGTATATTTAGAAGATAGCTGGGTGGAGTTTATGACAATGAGTTATCAAAATGTGTAGCTTTCGGGATTCCCCGATCCCCGGCCCGATATTCTTGACTCAACTTACTGACTTTCTTCAACGTTGACAAAAAAAGGCTTAACCTGACACTGAACCGTTTTCATTTAAAGTTTTCCTAGTTTTCCCAACTTTCCCATTCCCCGGACCAGGAGTTCGTTCCCGGTAAAGGTAGGAGGGTCCAATATGTCCAACAAGGTCAAGCCCAGATCAGGCGGACATTCTTAACTTTCTTGTCGACCTGGGTGTCCTGCAACATTTCCATGTTTGGCTTGATATCGTCACGCATGGGATGGCAGCTGTCAAACGGGAAAACGCGGGGGTGGTGCTTGCATGAGCGAGGTACTACCGGTAGTTGGTGTGACGACTTTGTTCGATCGACGCTAGCCTTTGAAGAACGACCGAGAGGGTCAATATTCGTACTTGGCAACGGGGCTTGTGTTGCGCATCGTACAAGGGAGGTTGTGGGAGGCAGAACGGGAGATTTCCATAGCCAATAAGATTCGCGATTGTTGGTGAGGGGTAAGGTGGGGTGTTTGTTTTGGGTGTCTCGCAAACATCACGTAAATTTGGTTCCACTTATGGTAGTTGTCGTATATGTATGTAATTGTAATTAGAAGTTTTATGCCCCCCCTTTTTTGTTGAATTACCAATTGCTTACTTGCAGTTTTCGGAAGATCACTATAAGCGATGCTTTTCCCCCCGCGTCGCCCGCGCGTTCCTCAACCACTCCAATTTCCACCTCCATCAAAGATGTCAGACTCCAAGACATTCCCTGGTCTCTCACTCGAGGTGACTGTAACCATCGCCCCAGAAAATGTCGACAAATTCTTCGAATTGTTCCGTCCAGCATACCAGGCTGTTATTGCCGAGCCCGAATGCACTTTCTTCGAGGTTTTTGTCGATCCTGACCAACCAGGAGTAATTCACTGGGTAGAAGGCTGGAAGAAAGATAAGATGTGGCTCCTGGGGGTACAAATGCAAAAAGACTATTATACGCCATATTTGGCTGCTACAGAGCCAATGTTTATCAAGCCACGTAAGTTCTGTCTTCAGCTTCAATGCAGTCACTTTTACGAGGTGGGGGCATTAGGGGAAGCTAAGGTACGATGGAAGGACTTAGTGCTGATATGATGCAGGCGAATTTAAAATATTTGAGAAACTGCCAGTCGAATGGACGCATGTCAAGCCAGAACATTACACCAAACCATAGGGTACATGGAAGCATGAAAGTGGAAAGGGTCCTGGGGTGGCTTGGGAGTGTTTATGATGTACAACTATTTCGAAGCAAATTTTAGAAGCAGGCTTCCGGACAGGTTTTCAAACAAAAAGAGCTAGAGCTACAATAAACATTACATTTCCGACTCCACCCCTAGGGTTTGGCAAACTTCTTCTGAAATCTTGACTCCCTCATCTTCTCACATGCAATATTCCAATCATTTGTCCACTCCTTATGAAATGGTTGATATCCCAACAATCCTCCCATCCATCTGCCCAGAAAAATTGACAATCCCATAGAAATGGTTTTTGCAAAAGGTATATACCAAGGGAGAGAAAGATAAGAACCTCCAGCATCAAACATCTGTCGCTCTTGTCAGCACTCGAAGTTAATATTATTTCATCTCAGAATAAACTCACGCTCATAACTTGTAACAAATCAATACTTTCTCCCCCCAGTATCACTTGGTCCTGATACCCATACCAATTTTGGAAAAACACTCCATCCAATTTATAACTCTCCTCAGAATCAGTGCCACTCAGAATAAACTTGGTAATTGGCTCATCTGAAACTAGAGGAGGATACAATCTGTGATTAGTCCAGGGTTTCACCGTGAAAACTCCGGATTCTGGCGTTATGATGGTCTCAATTCCATTAGCTTCAACCGTGAGACTGCCTTGAATGCACTCCATGTATTCAGTTTGATAAGGGTGGAAATGCAAGGGTGGTTTTTGATTGGAGAGGGCGAGCAGGCGGGGATGATGACAGTTGAACTCGACCTCGAAAGCAAACGCTTTGCCCGGATGTTTAAGGAAGGTAGTAGTTATGGCGCCTTCAAAGCTGCATTGTGTTAGTTTAGGGGAAATCGATGTGATCGTAGAAATTTACGCTTGAACTACATTCTGTCCCGCAGTTGTGAACGCTGGTTTGGTAGGCGCCATTTTGATTGATATTTTTTTGGTTTTGTTTGACTATGAAGAGAAACCACTCTTCTACGACAGACCAGAACTCTTGAGATTTAATATCACTTCGTTATGTCATATGATCATGATATTTTCCGGTGACATTTCAATCATCTTCGGATATCGGAAAGTACAGATCCACTTATTGAATATGGGTTTTTACCAAAAACATCAGAGCGTCTTATCAGCAGACCCTGCAACTCCACCAGGGGAATTGACGCAGGTAAGTGGGTACCTCGTGAACTCTATTTTGACGCCACCAGACTTATGGAGCAGGCTTAATGATTGCATGAGACAGATGCAGAGTATCACATCCTACACCAGAATAGAGTTTCGGAGGGTACTAGGCCTTTTGGGGGTTTGATTTGGACATTGCTGCGCCTACTTGCATGCCAAACATTTCAGAAGCACGAGGCATTTAGCTTGCCTTCCCCTTAGCCAGTAAGCCACGTCAACACTTCTCCTTTAGATGCAATCTCGGACTCGAGAAATCACTCAAATCCTTCCGGGTACTTACGATACAATCGAGATTCCAATGTAATGATTTGCAGTTAGAATTACTTATCGTGTTATGTAAAAAGGATATTTTGGCGGGTGGTGATCTGGAGAAATCGAGCATTCGCCTAATCAGCCGAGACAACGTGTGTAGATCCAGGGTTGAGACAAGAGAGATCGTTTGAACTCTGGTCATGATGGGAGAATATCTCCAGAATGGGGGTGCCCTGTAACCGTTGCCAAGAAGTGATAATCGCCAAGATTGCTAGTGGAAAGGTATATTGCTAGGATATGCCTCTGTAATCTTCGCGACATGTCGACCTTCATGGTCGAACCATGCTCAAGTTTACACTGGAACTTGTTGTTGCAAGAACAGAGTTTGGCACCTGAAGGTTTACAGCCACCCATTCGTCTTGAATAAAAATATTGATTAATTGGTTTTTATCAGAACAGCTATATCCCCGTTCTTCCTAATAATTACATAATGCGTGTTCAACCAAGCTTGTAACCACCAGTAACGAGCTTCTGGAAAACAAGATTTGGATCGTACTTCGCTTGAACAGCTTTTAGTTTAGCAACGTTCTTAGCACCATAGCTGGCAATGACAGGCTGGCCACGAGCAGCATCGTTCATGAACAAATAGTCCTCGTAGTTTCCTAAACTCTTAGTAGCGACGTCAATTTTTCCGAAAATGCTGGCTGGAACATCAGTTGCTGCTTTGGTGTCTGCTTCATTCCACCAGGCAGTATCAGAGACCATCCAGGTTTGTGAGACCGGGTTGAGCCCAAGAGCATTTCCTCCATGCTCAACCCCGTGTCCGGCTACAGCCGCAGAAATTGGCTGAAACCCGACTACGATTGATCCAGCTGTGAGATTCTTGAGACTGGCGAGTTCTTCCGGGTTCGTGATGATCTTGTAAATCTTATCATACACTTTCTTGCTTGGTCGGAAAGATGTGGTGTGGAAGTCCCATCGAGGGATAGCTGGCAAAACAGCCCCTGACATGAACTTGCTAAGGCTTTGTATAGCAGTGGTATCGAAAGTGGTGGAGATATTGTAGAATGGTGCAAAGGCTTCCGGGGCAACGACAGGATCGAGATAGACAATATTGAGGAGCGTGCCGATAGTATCGTTCGTTACTGCAGATTGCAGCATAAGATTGGCCTTCGGGTCCTTATTCGGGTTTGCTTGGTAGATTGCAAGCGCATCGAGGAGTGCTGGAAGCTGCTCATTGGAATATCCTTTGATACCTCCCCAGACATTACCTTGTGGAAATGTGTTTATTGTAAATCTGGTAACAATACCTAAGATAAACTTGTCAGTACGAGGAAGAATTCGTTGGAGTTACGTTGCTTCCTTACCGAAATTGTTGATTCCTCCTTTCAGCGCCCAGAACAGATCAGTGTTTGTGGTGTTGTTAGCATTGACCAACGATCCATTAGCTAGGACAACCTCGAAGTTAACGACGTTATCACAGGCCAATCCGTAGAGGTCAGTGAGGTATGAGAGACCACTTCCTAGTATGGATCCCCCAACACCGATTCCTAAGATCCTTCCACCAACAGCAGTGAGATTGAATGGGTCTAAAGTGCCGTACACATCACCCCTATTTTTGTTAGTATTGACATGGGGGTTGTTTGAAGACGAGAAAAATGACATACCATCTGTTTCCCGAAGCTACAACTACCTTCCTTGTGGTTGGATCATAGGTCACCTCGTTGATGTTTGCCATATCAATCAACACTCCATCATCAATATTAGCGGCATCTGGAACAGTCGAATGTCCACCACTTCGAATTGCAAATTTCGTGTTGTACTGCGTGAGTAATTTGACTGTGGACTGAAGCTCTGCTATGGTGGCCGGGATAATGATGCAAGTTGGTTTCTTCCAAGTACTTTGTGACTGAGGGAGGAGCGTCAGCCTTTGAATTAAGGTGCAAGAGGAATAAACCTACCCAGTTGTACTCTGACACCGAAGTGTAACTTTCGTTGGACTGCAAATACGTATCCGCGTTGAAAGTCTGGCTCAAAATCCGACAGGCGTTGCTCGCAGCATCTTCCGCCAATGCAGTCACCAGCAAAGAAGACCACATTAGAAGTGAAGAATAACCAGAAACCATATTGTCAGTTGTGATGAACTTCGAAAGGGATGGAGAGGAGAGAGAGTAGAATCACAAGGCGACATTCGGGGTATATCGACATCTTACCACAGGGGAGATTAGGCGAGTTCTCACTTAGAGCATTCCACCACCGTTGTTGGTCAAATTATGATCCCGAAAGGAAAGTGTTCTTTCTGTCTGTGCCTCGGAGGCTAGGTTCATCTAGGCAAAGACGGATCTAGGAATCTTTCTTGGGCTAAAGGGAGTGCCGGAATAGGAGGCTTCGTGTTCTTGGAAAACGGCCTCACTCCACAGCTGTTACTGGATCTAACTCAACTGCCGCGAACATGGTGTGGAAGCAGGACTTCTCCTTTTGAGAATGTACTTCGTATTGCCCGACTGATTTGAGATCTCACAAATTTAAAATTTTACCTATTCGTGGCATCTGTTCGGCTGTAGAGCCAGCCACCGTTTTTGCCTCTGAAGATGGTATCTCGAACGTCTTAAATTGCCCCTCTTTTCAAAGTTCAGAAACCCTGCAGCTATTAACCGAACCCCTGTCATCTCGAACCCTAGACATAATCACTTTAGGCGAGTAGCCGCCGCGCTTGAGCCTTTGTTTTTGGCCCCACGATTGGGGACCAACGTTGGGAGGTTTTTTTTCGACCAGAACAAGTTTTATTCTGGTAAACTAGAACAAAGAGTTTATACCAAGCCAATGAGGTAGAAATCCGAAATGGGAACTGAATTATTATGCAATTCTGACCAAGCATGCACGTGGTAAACGTGCAGGAGATATTTTCCGGGTGTTACATTGACCAGCTTGGAAGTTGGTTCAAGTTCCGACCAATCAAATGACCCAGCTCGCCTACAAGGTACCAACAAGATTTTAGCACGTGGTGTTCTCACAATCCATATATATATATCGTAATGCTTCATATACGTAATTTAAAACCCTGTCATCAAGACGGCAGTTGGCACTCGTAAAGACTTATTGTTGCCCCACCGGATTTTTCCAACCAACAAAATTGATGCTTACAACGAAAGATGCCTGTGCCGTCGACGGTGGGTAGTTAGACCGACCCCAAGAACATTCTCAACTGACACCTCCGACTTCATTCATTTTTCAACGATTGACTCGACCGCAAAATGTCTATCATCATCACGGGCGCAAATGGTTCGCTGGCAGTTCCCTCTGTTAGCTACCTCTTAAAGAAGTATCCAGATTACACCGCCATCTTGACAGTACGAGATACTTCCGACTCCGATCCAAACACAGCGAGGCTTAAGGAAACAATTGCAGAATTCCCCAAAGCTACAACTTCGATCAGAAAATTAGACCTCTCATCACTCTCTGCAGTTCAAGAATTCGCCAGCACCATTTCATCCGAAATTTTCAGCAAAACATTACCCCCCATCGCTGCAATCGTGTGTAACGCCTACGTATGGAGTATTAGCAGTGGATTAAAGCTCTCACCGGATGGATATGAATTATCCTTCGCAGTGAACCACCTAGCACATATCGCACTCGTTTTGCGATTACTCGGCAGCATGAAACCCGATGGAAGACTCGTATTTCTTGCTAGTGATGCTCACTATCCTGGTAAAAATGGATTGGAAAAGTATCCCCCTGGAATCCCAGACGACATTGAACTTCTTGTGAAGCCAGAACCAGATGTTGCAGGTCAGGAAGTTGGACGAGGATTCCAACGATATGGCAATTCGAAATTAGCGGTGGTAATGGGCACATACGAGCTAAACAAACGGTTGCAACAGGTAGGAGATTTGAAACAACACCAATTCCACTGAGATGGCTTTCTGACTCGTTATAGGACCCAAATTTGAAGGAAATCACCGCTGTTGCCTTAGATCCTGGTGGACTTCCTGACTCGAAGGCCATGCGCTCAGGTGTTCCTGGTTTGTGGAAATATGGAATGAAGGTCTTGGGAACACTTCAGCCGATCATGAAATATGCCATTCCAACGTTACGCTCTACCAAATTGGCGGCAGTGGACTTGATTGAAATAGCGGTTGGCAAAGAATATATTGGAGCCCGCGGCTATTACGAAATGTCGAAGCCTGGTGAGAGCTCCCTAGAAAGCAAGGATGAGGCGAAGCAGCAAAAATTGTGGTTGAAGACATTGGAATGGGCGCATGTGACGAAAAGCGATACTACTCTCACAACTGCCTTTTAGAAGTACTGTCGTAGTGCAGAGTCACTATTTGCTGAAACTGGAGTTGGTCGCGGTGCTGTGCAAAGTTAGGGTAATAAGTGGAGCCTAAATTGTTTAATATAAATGGAGTAAACTTGAAAACCCATGTCCTCGCAGACTTGTGTGTGGAGAAGGTGACGAGTTATACAAGGTTATTCCCTATCTCGGTGGAAAGTTGTCTCTTGGGCTGTTCTTTGCTCGGGTGGCATCTTGCTGAAAGTTATGGCGTATATTTTCTCCTCTGAAAGTGTTCGGAATCCGGAGAGCCCGCTTTTTGAACCAATTCTAACCTGAAGCTTAGGAATTTTCGGAGCATGAGCTAATTCTGTCGACTAGGCACTTGTCGCCCCACCTATAGACAATTTTGGTATAGACATTCTCGGCTATTGACCTCCCTTTTGATGAGGATCATTCCAAGTTAAGCTCCTTATTTCGGTGCTTCCATTTGTTGTCCGCTCCTTACAAATTCAGTGCAAGCCCAACCCATCCCGCAGAACCCAAGATGCACTTTGAAAAGTACACCCGAAGTGGGCTCCATTTTGTGAGATAAGAATTTCAATTACCGCAAGGGAATGTACCTATGCCCCTAAAAGCACAAGCCTTCCGTGAGCGTTTTAAAGTGGTCGTTTTGAATCCGAAGAGTAGATTTATATCAGCTATTATTTTGAGAGGAATCAGTATTGAAGACAAAGCTTTGAGATTGTGATTAGAAGGTCTTGCGAATAAGCAGTATGCCAAAGCCATGAAGTGTTTGTACTGGGGATCGTGGCTTAATTGCCGTTCAGATCTTGTACACGTCCACTAGAAATCACTATACAGGAGAGTCTAAGGTTGGTCCGGCATTCCCCTTAGTGTTCTTGGGAGAATATCCTAGCTTTAGGCTCGAAAGAAGCCTGTACTTGATCTAATGTAAATTTTTGATGCAAGTCACTCTTGTGTTGAAGCACCGGACCCGAAACTCTGTCCCCTTGTGACCCACCAACTTTGAAGAATATCACCATTGGACGGAACATAGCTCTCTCTACCCGATGAGAAGGATACAAGTGGGTCTTTATTTCTCTTTCTACTTACTTGCAGTCCAACTTGCAGTTCATCTTGCTATAAACTTGCAGACTCTCAAACAGTTCCCTGGGACAAATTTCATTCTTCTTGTGCGACGAAAACAAAATGGGAATCTCTCTAAGCAAGAATCCTCAAACGGCGGTCGCCAAGACCGTAGACAATCTCTGGCAGTTGTCTCGATTTCACACTCGGGAATCATGGCTTGTTGTTTTTCCAGCTAGTAAGTAGATCTCCCAAACTTTGTTCACAGGATGATGGAATAACCATGACTAGTTTGGGGGTTGGCTTTCGCTGTTAACCAAAGTCATACAAGTTTGCCGGCATCGAAGCTCCATTTGGTGTTTTCAAATTGGCTCTGCATGACTATTTTCCATGGATCATTTTGCACTTGGAAGTATGTTTATGATATTCCCAACTGTACCTTTAGCTTCTTTACTGACTTACTGCGAAGTGATGTGTGCGATATCAACGTGGACAAACAAGTCGCGCGGACCAAAAATCGACCTTTGGCTTCTGGACGTTGTTCGATAACCACTGCTGTGATATGGTTCATCGCTCAATGGATTATAACCGACTATTTGGTTTACACACTTCTCGGGGCATCAGCACTTAAGGTCTTCCACCCATGGTGTCTGATCGCTACCATATATCCTTTCATGAAACGTATTGTTTCCTGGCCACAGTTCATTCTAGCTCCAGCTGTCGCTGGGCCTGCATTTGTTGGCTGGAGTTCTATCACTGGAAACTCTAATATCGAAGGTGCACTGCCACTTTTCATCGCATACTCTGTCTGGACTGTGTACTTTGACACAGCCTATGGCTTTCAAGATATCAACGATGACAAGAAGGCCGGTGTTGGCTCGCTTGCTCAATTCCTTGGGCCAACATTCATCAAACCATTCTTGGGACTTGCTGGGACTGTCACAATCGGACTTCTAGCAATAGCGGCAACGAAGGCGCAGTTCACTCTACTGTTTTGGATTCTTGGTCTCGGGATTTGGGCCGCCAGTCTTCCGTTTCAGTTTAACATGCTTGACCTAAACGACTCAAAGTCTGGCGGAAAAGTATTCGGGTTCAACATCAAGCTTGGCCTTTATATCAGTCTCATTGCCTTGACAGAAGCGGGCATGAAATTTCTCAAGTAAGGGAATCAATTGAGTTGGAGTTGTAGGGTAAATCTGACTGTACTGCGAGCACGACTGCAACAATACAAATTGCCGAGAAGATGGAAATAATACCGCACGATTCAAATTCCTGCATGAAATGTTGCACTTGTGATCTTAAAATGACAATAAACCTAGCAGAGATAACTTCACCTTCATACGGAGGTTACATGGGCACTCATGTTGAAGTGTCAACCGAGTGTTGCACGTAAACTCGATCGATTCGGACCCTCGCATACGGCACAAGCCCGGATTCTCTTGGGCTTTCGATAATCTAGGAAGAGCTTACCGAATCTGACATGACACGGTTAGCGTTGCCTTGGAGGGAGTTCTTGAGATCCTGACAGTCCGCTTCGCTTCTTGGAAGAGCCAAATGGACAGTTGAGAAGAGTGGAGCGATTTCTGCAGTTATTTCAACCCCATTGGCGATTTACGGAGCACGTGTAAAAGTCTAATCCGCATTCTCCGGCAACTCATCTTTTCTGATTTTGCACATGCGCTTTCTATGTGACAAAGTCTGGGGTGGAACTTGGAAGTTGAGGATTCCTTGCAGAAAATGTCCGCAAGTGTCAAAGGATGGTGGATTTAAGGTTTGAAGCACGCAAAGTCACAGACCTGCAAACTGCCCACGATGTTCGTTCGAACATCTTGCTTTCATGAATTAGAAGAACCCCCAGTAAACTCTATAACAGGATACGGAAGGTGGAGTAAACAGATAGCCGAAAATTCCCCAGAGAAACCTGGATGGGGTCAGCCCCGAATCTATCACATCAGCTCAATTTTACCTATATGCACCCGAGTAATGTTGCCTACTTTGTAAAAGAATAATTTGGCTATGGCACAACTCAACTGTTGCTGCAGCTAATTCCCTGGTTGTTATCTGAACTCATGTGTCATGAATATTCTTGGGTAAAAGGAGGGGCAAAACCCCAGCTTCGGGTGGGGCCCATCGATCCTATGATCCCTCTCAACGTTGTACAACCATGATGGCTGAATTTCTGTGATCACTAGGATCAGGTTATATCCGTGCAACCTCGATGCTTTCTAGGCCAGAAAACTTTAATAAAGAGAAATTACTAGGATAAATCCTCCCCCACACGCGCCGTCACGTCTTCCGCAATTGGCATGCACGAAATTATCCGGTATCACAAAAACACTCAAAGGTAAGCGCGCCCTATGCACACCAAATGATCACTAATTGCCCCGCGGCAGTTGGAGATGTTCTCGATTGATGTTCCTTCATCCTGCGTTTTAGAGTCTGAGCGCAAGGTGTTGGCTCTGGTATAGGAATGTTCTCACCGAGAAGTTGGCGAAAACCCTCGAGGTTTTCTTTTTGAGTTTGGGTGACATGTTTGAGGAAGGATTCTTGGTGGTGGCTGCTGCCTCTCCTATCCTGCCAGTCTCGCTTATCGACCAACCCCCCGTGCAAACAAACAGGGGAATTTATTATGGAGACCAAGACTTCGTGAGTGGACAAGAATAAGACATAAGCCCCCCTATAAGCTACCTTTTGAAATGCAGGAAAGGCCAGCACGCGGCCACATCTCAAGCTACGATCTACAGCAGCACGGTCTTCTGTCCCCAAACTCCTTCTCTCATTCAGAGCATACCCCACACACGGAAAGGCAATCATGGCGGCATTAGCATCCAATATCACTCTTTCCCCGCCGCCGACGATAGTTGACGACAGCCAAAAGGATTACACTGTTGCTGTCGTATGCATTATTCTGGGAATAATCGGTTCAGGATGCACGAGTTTGCGGCTGGGCTTCAGGTGGCACCAAAGAGCGTTTGGCGCTGATGACTGGGCGATGTTCGTCGCATTAGTCAGTTAAATCGTAGAATTCAATTGGGGAATTCGACTAACATTGGTATTGTAGCTTTTGTACATTGGACACACGATCATGGCAGGTTATGTAAACCTGAACGGTGGAATTGGAAAGCCGCTCTGGGTAGTGACTTATCCAGAGTTCATTATCTGGTTTAAGGTTAGTAAATCAACTTCCAAAGCTTGCGGTGATGAAGCCAATTCTAACAAAGAGAAACAATTAGGGAGTGTTGGGAAGTGCTTTTCTCTACCCAGCTATGACATCGGCAATCCGAGCCTCAATCGTCCTCTTTTACCATCGAATCTTCTCCAAGACCGTTCCAAACTTCAAGTGGGCAGTTTACGTATATCTATCTTTGACAGCGGGTGTCGTCATTGTGTTTTCTATCTTGCCAGCAACAATTTGCCCCAAGATCACCTCTGCGTGGCAGCCATTTCTCCGTCAGAAAGACTGTAAATCGGATTTATTCTACGTCAACACTCAAATCTCGCTTTACAGCTGCAGTGTTGCGTTTGATGTCATCCTACTGTTCATGCCACTTTACCCAATCACCAAGTTGCAAATACCAGCGAAGAAAAGAGCTGGAGCTCTCGTCATGTTTATGCTTGGCTCATCGTAAGTCACTCAAGTCGCGCCTAAACATCGCAAGTTCAAAAGGCTAATAACCCAAATAGAGCATGCATTGCAGTGTCCTACAAACTCGCAATATTCATCATGCAAATGGCGAAATATACGCACATTGATCCACGCTGGATGACAACCCAACTATCTCGCGTAGTCCCTCCTCAATTCGATGCCTACGGATACACATTTTGGATCCCATCTCAAGTCGAGCCTACAGTTGCCTTGATTGGAACGTCACTTCCCGCAATGTCGCAAGCATTGATGAAATTATCACCACAATTCAAGAAGTTTATGGCAACTGTTGGAAGTATCCGAGGAACCAAAAGCTCACAGGGAACCGCGACATTGGAGTCCAAATATGAGAACCTGGAGAGTCCCAGGGGCTATGTTAAGGGAGACAGCGAGTCGCAGATTGGCCTGAGAGCAGCTACATACGAGCTCAAGAATATCGATGAGAGACGCATGGGACGATGAAAATATGCGGGAAATGCTGATGATATGCGCAGGAAGCTTTGTGAAGATGATGTTATGTTAAACGCTTAATTATTTTCTTTTTCGACTTCTTTATTTGCTCATTTTTCTTTTTAGATCTCTGATGGAATTTTTTGTTGTATCAGAGGAAACATATGTAAGAGACATGGGCATTGGTTCCCGCACACTTGTTTTGAGAAGCATTGTGCAACACAGTCTAGGGCTATTGAGAGCATTGAGTGAGAAGGTTTCAGATGATCGGAGACAAAATCTCTTGATTCTACTAAACTTGTTTAGATAATAGCTTCTTTGAGACTAGTTGAGAGGAAGGTGGATTAAGAGCAGCACTAAAACATGTAAAATAAAACAGAATATTAGATAGAATAGAAAAAACTCAAAATTGCGCTTATAAAATAAAACTGACAGCTAGATAGAAGAAGAAACACTAAAAACCTGTCCCCTCTGTTCGAAATTGTGCCTTCTTCAGAGTCGAATTTTTCATAGCAAAGGAGGAAACACACTTGTAAAAGAAAATCAGACTATCGAATAAAATAAGTGTAACCTAAGGGACTATATAGTATTTGATCAAATCCTTCGGAATTTCGGCTTCTGCGGGAGAAGCATTGTGCAACACAGTCTAGGGCTATTGAGAGCATTGAGTGGGAAGGTTTCAGATGATCAGAGACAAAATCTCTTGATTCTACTAAACTTGTTTAGATAATAGCTTCTTCGAGACTAGTTGAGAGGAAGGTGGATTAAGAGTAGCACTAAAACATATAAAATAAAACAGAATATTAGATAGAATAGAAAAAACTCAAAATTGTACTTGCAAAATAAAACTAACAGCTAGATAGAAGAAGAAACACTAAAAACCTGTCCCCTCTGTTTGAAATTATGCTTTCTTTAGAGTCGAATTTTTCATGGCAAAGGAGAAAACATGCTCGTAAAAGAAAATCAGACTATTGAATAAAATAAGTGTGACCTAAGGGACTATGTAGTATTTGATTAAATCCTTCAGAATTTCAGCTTCTGTAGGAGAAGCATTGTGCAACACAGTCTAGGGCTATTGAGAGCATTGAGTGGGAAGGTTTTAGATGATCAGAGACAAAATCTCTTAATTCTACTAAACTTGTTTAGATAATAGCTTCTTTGAGACTAGTTGAGAGGAAGGTGGATTAAGAGCAGCGCTAAAACATATAAAATAAAACAGAATATTAGATAGAATAGAAAAAACTCAAAATTGTACTTGCAAAATAAAACTAACAGCTAGATAGAAGAAGAAACACCAAAAACCTGTCCCCTCTGTTTGAAATTATGCCTTCTTTAGAGTCGAATTTTTCATAGCAAAGGAGGAAACACGCTTGTAAAAGAAAATCAGACTATTGAATAAAATGAGTGTGACCTAAGGGACTATGTAGTATTTGATCAAATCCTTCGGAATTTCGGCTTCTGCGGGAGAAGCATTGTGCAACACAGTCTAGGGCTATTGAGAGCATTGAGTGGGAAGGTTTCAGATGATCGGAGACAAAATCTCTTGATTCTACTAAACTTGTTTAGATAATAGCTTCTTCGAGACTAGTTGAGAGGAAGGTGGATTAAGAGTAGCGCTAAAACATATAAAATAAAACAGAATATTAGATAGAATAGAAAAAACTCAAAATTGTACTTGCAAAATAAAACTAACAGCTAGATAGAAGAAGAAACACCAAAAACCTGTCCCCTCTGTTCGAAATTATGCCTTCTTCAGAGTCGAATTTTTCATGGCAAAGGAGGAAACACGCTCGTAAAAGAAAATTAGACTATTAAATAAAATGAGTGTGACCTAAGGGACTATGTAGTATTTGATCAAATCCTTCGGAATTTCGGCTTCTGCGGGAGAAGCATTGTGCAACACAGTCTAGGGCTATTGAGAGCATTGAGTGGGAAGGTTTCAGATGATCAGAGACAAAATCTCTTAATTCTACTAAACTTGTTTAGATAATAGCTTCTTCGAGACTAGTTGAGAGGAAGGTAGATTAAGAGTAGTTATTTTCTTTTTCGACTTCTTTATTTGCTCATTTTTCTTTTTAGATCTCTGATGGAATTTTTTGTTGTATCGGAGGAAACATATGTAAGAGACATGGGCATTGGTTCCCGCACACTTGTTTTGAGAAGCATTGTGCAACACAGTCTAGGGCTATTGAGAGCATTGAGTGAGAAGGTTTCAGATGATCAGAGACAAAATCTCTTAATTCTACTAAACTTGTTTAGATAATAGCTTCTTCGAGACTAGTTGAGAGGAAGGTAGATTAAGAGTAGCGTTAAAATATGTAAAATAAAACAGAATATTAGATAGAATAGAAAAAACTCAAAATTGCACTTACAAAATAAAACTGACAGCTAGATAGAAGAAGAAACACTAAAAACCTGTCTCCTCTGTTTGAAATTGTGCCTTCTTCAGAGTCGAATTTTTCATGGCAAAGGAGGAAACACGCTTGTAAAAGAAAATCAGACTATCGAATAAAATGAGTGCGACCTAAGGGACCATGCAGTATTTGATCAAATCCTTCGGAATTTCGGCTTCTGCGGGAGTTGGGAGTTTGAGCCGACCGAAAGAGAAACCTAAAGGAACGGTCAGCATTACGAACACTTGAACTAGAGGGGTTCAATCCTTTGGATCATGCAGGTTTGTCATTATTTAACCCACTATTTCCTATCATATAGACATAAGTCCGAAATCAATCCAGAAACGATGGCGTAGAAGCATGAAATGGGAAAAAACCCCCTCCATTTCGAGCTTGGTGGTAACCCGCCCCTCATTTCTTTATATCCGCTTTTAGCTTACCTAGTGGGCGGGCAAGCTGATTGATGAACGACAGGGTATATTCTGCGAAGGTTGTATTGCCAAGACCTCGCCAAAGCGTTGACCGCGTCGGAGAAACGTGCTCTCGAAATCCTTAAAGATGAATTGGTACCGCCACTTTTCTAGCCCTTTTCTTTAAGCATCAAACATCAATCTTCTTGTTCTTCCCTACCTTCGCCATGCTCTTTCCAACGTTATTCGTCGCGGCCCTTCAACTTGGAAGTTGTTTGGGGTTACCACAACTTCGTCGCGATAAAGAGACAGATCTTGTCGACACCAGCATCGCTGACTTTGTTGCATCTCTTCAGATCTCGGATGCTACGGCTGAGGAGATCACTTCCACTTTAGCTGCTAGCGAAGACCTCACTGTACTTCTTTCCAATGCCACTGATATTACGAAAAGGAATCTCTCCTCGAAACTCGCTCCAGTGGCATGCGCGGTCGCCAAGTTATGCCTTGGAAGTGCTGTCGTACAGGCCTCGTCCCAGTCATTGGTCGAGGTTAACTGGTACGTACCCATCTACAGAATTTGGGCCTAGTCTATAATTTAACCTCTTGATCAGGTCTCAAGAGTGCTGGTTGACACCACAGTGCATCATATCACCTGCATCAGCAAGCGATGTGTCAAAGGCAATCAAGACTCTCGGTTTTCTGTACATCAAGTTCGCCGTCCGTAGTGGTGGACATTCCCCAAACCCCGGATTTTCCAGCATTGGATCTGAAGGTGTCTTGATTGAGTTGAGTAACTTGGACCAAGTCACACTAAGTTCCGATAACAGTGTCGCCTCCATTGGCCCCGGACAAAGATGGGGAACTGTCTACGAGGCTTTGGATGCTTCCGGGGTTACAGTCATTGGTGGCCGTATCCCATCCGTTGGAGTTGGTGGCTTGATCCTCTCGGGTGGACTGTCTCATTTCTCTGCTCAATTCGGTCTTGCTGCAGACAACGTCAAGAATTTCGAGGTAGGTGGCTTGTGCTTAGATCAGTCTTCAATAATATGAGTTTGGCATAGAGACTTACACGAATGGATAGATTGTGCTTGCAGACGGCTCAGTAGTTAACGCAAATGCGACTGCCAACATCGATCTTTTCTGGTCTTTGAAGGGTGGTGGACCTAACTTTGGTAAGTGCAAACTCTGATCAATCTCAATCGATCGCCTCTCGACTCCTATCATCGACTAATAAATCTGGCAGGAATCGTTACCAAGTATGATCTCTACACTGCCCCGGTTCAAAAGATCTGGTACACTGCACGAGTTCATCTCGCGTCTGACGTCCCAGCACTTCTGGCTGCTTTTGCTCAATACCAGGTCGAAGGAGCTTTGGATGAAAAGACCTCTGTTCTATTCCAAATCGGGTTGGATACATGCATGGTGGGATTGGTTTACTCCGAGGAAGCTGTTCAACCAGCTGCTTTCGATCCATTCTTCAACGTCGCTCCAATCGCACTCTTCGTCCCCGCACAAAATGGTACTGTGGTGTCCTTCAGCGACACTCTGGCTACTGTCTTTACTGACGTCGAGCAACCGCAAGGAAACCCCGTCCCCTAAACAGTTTCCATTGACTGACTTCGATAACAGACACGACTACCGTGGTGCATCCAGTCTAGTAGACCTTGACCTCTACACAGAGGTGGAAGCATTCTGGAGAACACAAGCCAGCGCTGTCCGCACAGCAACCAACGCAAACATGACCTTCACCTTGCAACACATTCCCCGGAGTGTGGTCACCAAGGGAACCGCTAGAGGTGGGAACGCTCTTGGAATGGTAGACAGCGCACAACAATGTAAGAAGCACTCTTCAACCTTGAAGGATCAAAACTAACACTCTCAGGGTGGACTACCATTATCGATTGGTCATCTGAATCCCAGGACGCAGCTGTTCGAGATCCTGTCATCGCCGTTGGAGAGCTATGGAAATCATCTGGAACAACTCGGGGATCATACGTTCCTCTCATCTACATGGGCGACTCTTCTAGAGACCAGAACCCTCTCGCAACATATGGAACAGCCAATCTCGCCAAACTCAAGGTTGCTGCTAAGAAGTATGACCCTAAGGAGATATTCCAGACTTTGCAACAGAGTGGTTTCCTGCTGTCAAAGGCATGACATGGAGATGATGAATAAATAAATCATGAGTAGATGATACCAGCAGCGTCGTTTATAAAACGGTAAATAACATAATAATTATATTTGCTATGCTTCCGAAAGAAATCTCATCGGGCATTTGCCCTGGGAAAACTGTATGAACATTTATTGAATCATTACCGGGCTTCCGGGTTTTGGGCCAAGAAGAGTAGACACTCACCAACTCGTCGACCTGGTTTCCACCGGTTGGTTGCTTTGTCCCAGGCATAATAAAAATTAAACTTTGTATGGGGACCAGATCCCCCGAATAACGTCTATTCGCCCGCGACAAAGTAGTTGGTCGGTTATGGAGACCTGGCGTAGCCCTATGATCGTCTGATCTTCTGATCTGCCACGAATTGAACACCTTTGGAGGGATAGCCCTACATCTACTTCTGTGTGTATGTTTAAGGTCAACACCAAGCTTTTGATCCTTCGTTTAACAACATCGTACTTCGTATATATTGCAGGTGGGGGCCCGGTGTCCGAATGATTCGCACAGAACCCAGAGGAGCCCCAGCCCTGGGCTACAACACCTTGCTGTTCTCTTCGCAAAAAAGTTATGTGCTCCTAGATGCCCCCAATATGATTTATCCTCGAGGGATTGTTCAAGGCCTTAATCTGTGGAGTATGGTTCGATGATTGTGCTTCGCGTTCGCGCGTTGTGGCCATCGCCTTTGCTCCACGGGGTGGTGTTTGTCAATCAATGGGAAGATCTGATGAAGTTGAAAGGCTAGCAAATTGCGCGTTTCGTGAAGTCGTGTTGGATTGGAACTTGCTGTAGAGTTGGGGGGGTTGTTTTACGATGCATTGCTTCGTTGTTGAATGGAGAAGGTGGAGGTTGGGGTTTCAGCGGAGAAACCCCGTCATGGCTTATCCCCGAAGTCGCCTATCGGATTTAAGCTCCTATTCTTAAAAGCAAGAGCAGCTTATTAGATTAAAAATTTACTTTCCCAATCATTGAGCAATAATTGCAAGTAAGATAAAATGATAAACGAAGTTACAACTATGAAAAACAAATCCAAAAAACTTTCGATATTTTATTCATCCGATATCGATTTAATAAATCAAGTTGTTTCGGTCCTTGCCAAATCAACAACTAATCAGTAAAGTAAATTGTCATTCCTATCATTTATTTGTAAGATAATAAGATTTTCCTCTCCAACTCGACTTTTAAGACTCACGTTCCAATAAAAAATAAGCGAAGACAGCGACAAAACCAACCATCTCCGTGTCACCCACTTCCTCACTCCTTCCTCTTTCCATCCAACACATGCTGCTCCTCCGTACCTTCAGGCCAAAGTTTAGGTCCAGGAGAAGTATAATTTGTAATCTTCGACCAAAATTCCGGGATTAGTACACCCGGTGAATTCCATTGATATCCTTCAGGAAACTTGATCGTTGGACCCGGTACTCCCTCTCCCGATCCATTGACACGAATCTGAGCGCACGACACGTAGAACTGTGCGTTGTTGGCTTTGTGTGCAGCATGTAAAGCCAAACCCTCGGCTCTCAGAAGATATTCGCCTGCTAGTGTCGCTTCAGGCAACTTGAAGTTGAAAGTTTGTGCTCGATATGTTGCCCATTTCAGAATGCCATCAATTGCACCGTAGTTCGAGTTCAAGCTGTAGGTCAATATGTAGATCTTTATCCGGTCGCCGGAGCCATCGTACTTGGCCGCAGTACTGGGAGCTTTGGAAAGATAAACTTGTTGGGGACCAGGATGGCCAAAGGTATCCGCGATTGTGAAACCAAGTTTGTCTCCAACGCTGACGTTGTAGGTTTGTGTTTTCAGACCGGATGATGCTCCGGAGTTGCAGCGCATGTCTGTTGTCCCAGATTTTGGGGTTAGCCTACATTTTTCAAAAAGAATCACGGATTGTCAAACGTTTTTAAATTAGTTTAGATAATTAGAACGGTCTAGAATATCAGCTCAGGTGTTCAAACCACTCCAAGTTTCCTTGTTCCAAAGAATTCGAGGTAATATTAAATTGATGAAAGAAAAGTGATCTCTGCTTCCTGGAATGACGGGAATGGGGGGAAATGTTTGAGAGTCTGACTTGCCCGTTGAGTTGATATTTTGTAAAGGATTGTTGGAGTTGTTGGGCTTGCGGACATATTGATAAGGTTCGCCAACGACTTCACCGTTTACGATCAAGCCGTCGAAGTTCCAGTGGGCGAATGCAGTTGATGTGACAGCTGATAGAACGGCTAGGTAATTCAAGTGAGACCTCATTGTGGGCGAATCGACATGTAGGTATAAAAAGAGGTTGTTGAAGGGCAGTCGTAGTTTGGTAATGTTCAATTGATGAATGTACTTAACATCTCCTTTTGTATTTTAGTGTAAGAATAGCCTTCTCGGTTATTAAAAGAAGTTACATTGACTTGAAATCAGTTCCATGGAAAGCTTGAAGATCATCTCCTTTAACAGGTATACGGCCATTCTGCCGAGGATGAAATGAAGAAGAATGCATCCTTTCAATGAAACAATGCTAAATCGTTGAGAAAAGGGAGAGAAACTCGTCTTGATTGGCTTAGTGGCGGCATAAATGTAGTTTCATTGGCAGTCTCGCTTCACGATGAAATTCGAACGCGGCCAACTTCTATTATTGATATTACCCTAAAACTTTGTGACAATTGAGCTTGATTGTTCTAAAACGCTTAGAGTAATATGTCCAATTGACTCAAGTATTTATGTTCGTTGACACAACGTGAGTTGGTTACCCGTAGGCAGCGATATTTACTGCCGCTTTTAAAGTCCATCCTTGCCTAATCACAAGCTACTGGGCACGTGCTCTCCATAGCGCTACGTCAAGACTCCAAATCGATCAAATTTGATACCTAACCATGCTAACATAACTTTAAATATAAAGTCTCTACAAACGACACGGAGATTTAAACAATGTAGGTAATCTACCCTTGGACATTGCACCATCCTTTGTTTAGTCAGCGCTGCATCGGTCAAACTAACTCCGACGACAGCTTGACCGCCCATTCCTCATCATCTTCCAATGAAAATCAGTCACATCCTGAATTACCTTCAAAATCGCCCTATGTGACACCCATACCTGGTGTACCTGGACAGCTCATCAAGGCAGTAAGCTCGCGTCACCGGGACGGGTGCGGGATACTTTCTTACAGCGGGGTAATTTCAACAAACAAACAAAAAGAGCCCCCGAATTTCACCTTCAAAACAAGTATCCATATCTTCACGGGTCGGCTTGTCTGCAATTTGCAATTCGCTTCCAAACTCAGGGAGGAATACAGAAACGATGACAAAATCGGCAAGCGATGAGACGACTCCTCTGCTCGTAGGTTCCGAAGCCGGCCCAACCCCACAATCACAAGATGACCCCCTCGTTCGAAAACACTCAAACAATGGCGACGCCGCAATTGAGACCGAAATCGAAGATGAAGGCGAAGACGTGCCATTACCGAAGCTTCAGATTTTCGTTCTGTGCGTTGCGAGAGTAATCGAGCCAATGGCTTTCTTTGCGATTTTCCCCTTCGTCAACAAGATGATTTGGGAGACTGGCGATCTAGATGAGTCAGACGTGGGATTCTATAGTGGTTTGATTGTTTGTGATACCATCTTCTCCCCTCATTCTATCCCATTGTTTTCTCGTTGCATTTTGAAAAACGAGAGTCACTTGACACAGAAAACAATGCTAACCAAGACCTTTCCCTAGGAATCGATGTTCTCCTTCACCCAAATGCTACTTATGATTATGTGGGGTAAAGCCTCCGATCGCATTGGACGGAAGCCAGTCATGGTATTCTCGTTGGCGGGAGTTGCAATCGGCACCGCGCTATTTGGGTTCAGCAAGACGATATGGCAAATGATACTTTTTCGTTGCATCGCAGGCGTATTTAGCGGCACGGTCGTAACTATTAGGACAATGGTCACTGAGAATAGCACGCGCAAGACCCAGGCGAGAGCTTTCAGCTTATTTGCTTTCAGTGGGAATATCGGAATTTTGGTTGGCCCCTTGATTGGTGGTGCTCTTTCAGAGCCAGCAAAGCAGTACCCCAAGGTTTTCGGACATTGGACAATCTTCAAACAATTCCCATATGCTCTACCTACTGTCGTGAATGGGATTCTGGCTTTGACTGCCGCTGCTGTGTGCGCAATAGTTTTAAAGGAGGTAAGTTGCAAATATCTCCAACAATAACTAAACGGTGGCTAATGAATACATAGACTTTGAAAAGGAAAGTCAAGGACGATGCACCAGCTCCTCCACCGATGGATAGCATTGAAATTATCAAGTCACCTGGAGTCGGAATTGTTTTGTTCCTCTATGGCCATGTAATGCTCCTCGGTTTGGCATACACAGCTGGTACATATCAAGTTCATCTCCCCTTCATTGACCGCACTAACTGATTTTAGTTTCGCCTGTATACTGGTTCACTGATGTAGCTCTGGGTGGTTGTAGCTTTACCCCATTGCAAATTTCTTACTTTCTTGCGGGCATCGGGGTTTCCCAATCAATCTGGCTACTCTTCATCTTCCCCCCGCTACAACTGAAATACGGCACAGGTACTGTCTTGCGTTGGTGTCTTTATGCATGGCCTATATTTTTCTCAGGAGCTCCAATTTCTAATTGGCTCCTGAGAAATGGTTGGACGACAGCATTTTGGATTGTTGCTCCTACAATCCAAATCGGAGGTTCTGGTGTCGCGATGGCTTTTAGTGAGTCGAATTTTTGGACGATACTTGGATTGACACACTAACAAAACTCCCACCAGCTGCCGTTCAATTGGCTATAAATGATATATCTCCCTCGCAACAAAGTCTCGGGACTCTCAACGGTATAGCACTTACACTCACTGCAGCCATCCGCACCGTTGGGCCTGCAATTTTCACCAGCTTGTTTGCTGTTGGTGCTCGCACACAGTTTCTCGAGGGGTACTTGGTGTGGCTTATTCTAATTCTAGTTGGGCTTGTGGGCGTTGTGAGCGTTCGATATTTCCCGGAGAAGGCAGAAGGAAAGGTGAAGAAGCATGATGTGATTGAGGAATAAGAGCCACCTCGAAATAAACTATGAAGGAGAAAATTGCCGTTAGAAAGTCGTAGGGGAATTCGGAGCGAACTAGACGATAAATTGCTTAGACAAGATCATGTAAGATCCATCTTCCTTCTCGAGCCGTATTTCAAATCATGCTCAACATCGGCAGGAAAAATATATCACGGACGTCCAAGATGTTCTCTAACTTTTCAACTTTCATGTGAAGGAGTCTTAAACGCGTTTTCTCCTTAATGTTTGGATTTTCTTAGGTTTTCGTTTTATTCTACTCTTCTCTGTCTTACATGTCTGTCGTGTCTGTCGTGTCTCGTTTATCTACCCAGGAGTCCCATAAATATTTTCATTACGCAAAGCCTCAACCTCGGTTTGCATCCATCGAGCTTCATTAAATGATGTGACTTCTATCGAAGATCCCTCGCACGGCCTTCAGGTCGTTTGATAATGTCTCTCCGCAAATTCCGGAGTTCGGAATGTCAAGCGTGTGCAAATTGAAGATCGATAAATCCCTTGAATTCTCCATCTGAATGATTTACAGTGGAGTTGAAGTCCATTGCCGAGGTGCGCTTTGTCCTGTTACACAACCACTTCCCTACAAAATCACCCGCAGGATGATCGAGGCAAATCTCATCTGAACACCATCTGAATCTCTTCAACGGTCTCTTTTCCAAATCCAGACAGAGCATTGACCGCTAATTCTTCAACTGCTTATTGAGCCACCGTTGGAACACGTTCTGGGCATGATCTACATCCTTTTCCAACCTCGGAAAGCAACAAAAGAACGTGGCCAGTATTTTTTGCGGAAATTGGGCGTGGCACGAATCTTCATCAATGCATGGTTTATGCACATTCGAAGGGTTCGTACTGCATGTATCAGATGAACCCTAATATTTCCGCGAACCAAGTTGGATTAAAAATGATCATTCTTGGCGGGCAAATAGGGCTCGCTTCGCCACTATGTATCTCGGTCCACCCCATAATTGTTTCTGTCGTTACATATTCCTGGTGAATATCACCTTGCACGACAGCCTAGATGATCCACGTACCTTAGCTCATGTGAGTGGCTTGCCATTCACATACTTAAGCTCGCAGGATCCGACCCCTCTTTACCTTTACTCTTCATGCAATAAAGATATAGGAATACAACCACTTATTGCATCACACTTTATGACTACCAAGTTATACCAACAGTTTCGTTTCTCCATCCTCCTTTGACAGTTCTCAGTGGCCGCTAACTGCGGGACCTTGATGTCTGGTACAGACCCCGGGGATTGCTCTATATTACTTCTTCTGGACTATTGGAGTGGATGCACCTGGATGACAGATAACCCATCCCACGTGGAATTGAAGGGTCATTGCATTGCATTTCCCATTGAAAGGCGAGGATATCGCAGTCTTCTTTTGTCGAATTGGAATTTACACTTGCTTTTTCTGGCTTACAACTTTCGGGATCTTATTCGCCAGCCAATAGGCACAATGGCTTCAACCACTAACCCTAGGTTGGCTGCCTACCTGGTAATAATGGCCAAATTGGCAAAAGAGCAGGATCTTACAGAAGATATTAGGGGCGAAGTTAGGTGATTGAGTATCTCGTTCAGGGTGTTGGCCTTTCTTTTTGTGGTGTTGCGGTATGGAGCGAAGTACAAACAGGGTGGAAAATACGCTTTCGATGATTGGTTGTTGGTTGTTGCGACAGTTTTTCTTGTTGGAAATACTGCACTTCTGTGCACGAGTATGTTTTGCCTTCCTTATTCCCTGGTTATTCTAACATGAATAGTGCTTAAATTTTGGATTGGGTCGACATTCCGCCGCTGTCGCAGCAGGACCAAACGGATTAAACAATGCTATGATGGTTGGGAAGGTAAGTGTCCGTAATCGTACGAAGTAAGGAAAGTTACTAACAATCATAAAAGCTTCCCTTAGCGCACGAGCCCCTCTTATTCGTAAACTTGACACTACCCGAGAAAGAATTATATCTATCCTCGAAATTAATTAAGGGTTTGGTTGAACAAGTACCAGGGGATGAAATGATTCTGTAGGGTAAGTAGGATTAGATGAAAAATCAATCGATTAAATGAAATTTCAACATCAATAGCTAACGAATTACAAGGGCCAATGTTTCAGGTAGTCTTCAAAAGCCTGCGTGAGTCCAGGGCGAGTAGAAACGATGTCGTGGAACTATATGCTCTCAACAACCTACCCGGAGATTCGAACCAAAAAACAAACGGGATATGGTCAATCGCTAGCCAGATTTCAGCGAAGAGAGTAAGCTTCGCCAGCACCGATGTTTCGGGGAGCATACGAAGAGATGAAAGCTTATCGAGAAAGACGAGTCTGAAAAGAGGCGAGAGTTTGAAGCGAACAAAACCAGAAAATTCAAAGGGAGGAAGTATCCTCGAAGAAGATTTCAGAGAGAACGAAGACGAGAGACAGACGAAGGATTTGATTGAAGCGATGAACGGCCGATTGAGTGTAGACATTCCAGCGAAATTGACTGCTGTTGTGGAAGCCTGGGAGCAGGAGAGTGAAGAGGAAAAGCATGGGATAATTCAGAATGATCATGTGTGTGATTGTCAGAAAGAGAAGAAACGGAACGTGAACAGAAATACCCTTTAGAGAAATACTCTTTAGACTACATGAATTTTAACGGCAGATTTAGAATAATAAATAATTGAGGCTTCCAAGAATGGAAGGAGATCAGATGAAAACAAAAATAATAGAAAAATCGTCCGAAAGTGGTTTTGTTGCACATCGCATTGTTGAAATTGTCCCAAATATGTTGGCGCAACGAATGGAGATCAGATGAAATATCGAATTTTGAATCTTTTGGTGAGTTATCTAAGAGTGAAGGTTGTAAAGAGAAGCGATTAGGGGTCTATATTAAATTAGAGATGAATCCTAACTTCGTCGTGTAAATTTGCTCGGGGTACGATGGTTATTATGATATGCTGCCGGGGCGTACCACCTTTGCTCTATATCAGATCAAGAATCCCGTTGTCAGTCAGGTTGCAATTTCAAAATACCATGTTTCTTCAAACGCAACCCAAATCCCGAGTCAAAAGGAGATCCTGGGTTTTTCCACAAACAGAAGGCAATGCCGCAAAGAGTCAAACCCGATTACAAGGAATATTCCGTACTTCGAACTAGTTTTTCCGGGGCAAATTTCAATTCTTCAAAAAATTGTTACTGAAGGGGGCTGGGAAAGAGGGGTAATTTTGTCTTTTCAGCCACATAGCACAGCCACAGATATGGGATCCAATTTCAAAACTTTCCAGGAGCAACGTTTCTTCATCCTTTTCAACCTTCATCGATCAAATCGAAAACCGACATCTCGGTCCTAGGGAACAGGTGAAGGTTGAGATGCATATGAGCTGAATTGTGTCGGCCGACGAAAATCCTTCAGCCTCACTCCCACCGTCTCTTTAACAAATCACAAACCCTCATGTCAGCCCTAAGCAATAGTCCCAACCTTCTTTTTTCTTGGATGCATGACAGAAGGAGCCTAGAATCAGCCTCATTTCCCGCTGATAGGTACGCTTCTCGTAGTTCGAGATGAGCGACTGATTAGTCCGCAGGAAGATCATTACGAACTAACCTTAACCTTACCGCCCCCAACTTGCGGGAAGGAAATGCTAAATCAATGTCCTTCTGTCTTTCCCCTCTCGGTTTTTCTAGTTTCTTTAAGATTCAACTTTCTTTCGTTCTCGTTCTCGTCGTATCTTCTTGCGCTTCCTTTTCTCTAATTTTTCTCTGTAATTGAAGCCGGGAATCTCAACAATTCCTATTTCAAGCGAAAACGAGGCTGTATCTTCATCATGGCGTTTTGGAACAAGAAAGGCAGCAAGCAGCCAAAGATTTCGGTCACAGGCGTGGAACCGTTACGGCACACAGCGACAGGGAACTCAGCATATCAATTGTCGGAAGCAGAAAAGAAGGATCTGGTGCGTTGACACAATCCCTTATTTATCTCGAGCGAGAATATCATTCTTTTCCCAGCCTGCTCTGACCAAAATTATCATTATCAGATCTACAAAAAGCATATTCGAACCATGCGATTTATCTCCCGGCTCATATCCGCAATCCTCAATGCTGTAATGATTTCTACCCTCTCATACACGCTGTACTCCTATTTTACGACTCGAAGCCACCAAATCGATGGGACATCGATATGGGGAGCCTCGCCAACAATTTGGACATCTTGTGTTCTCCTCGCCGTTTCGGCTCTGACTTTCGTGCTCAACATAATTACATTGATCAGCTACTGTCGCTCGGTCAAGGCTGCCAATAAAGTCAGTACTGTAACTTCATATGTGAGCTACGCATTTTTGGCTCTACATTTTGTCGCTTGGATTGCTGCATCCGCGGCCTACAAAATATATCAGACAGGACAAGACTTGTGGGGTTATTCTTGCAGTCCAAAAGCGGATTCGATCCAGGGCGCAGTAAAGGAAATCGTGAATTTCGATCAGTTATGTACGTTACAGGTGAGTTACTTCTTGACGTCATCCCATTTGCTTTGCTCTTGATCGAGTCTGACGACGAATAGAAACATACCTGGTTCGTTTCGATCGCGCAGGCAATTCTGTACGTTCTCACATTTTTCACGACGGTCCTTATGCTCGTGCGAGCATCGCAGAAGAAAAAGATCAGCAAGATCAGAGAGACCGTAGTCATGGAGACCGGATACGCACAAAACATGGAGATGGGTGGTTTCAGACCGTTGGCAATGGGAGGAAAGAAATACATGCCTCTGGCGGGTTGAGCATTCTCAGTCAATTTATACAGGGGGAAACAGATAAGTACAGTATTATACAAACAATGGATACATGCTCTAACGCCCACAAACCTTTCCACTCCCCCCTTCTCCAAAATCTTTCCAGAAGATTAATAGACACCAGGAATAAGCTTCCAGGTCACTTGTTGCTTATACGCCTTCCAGTCCTCGCCATACTACCGCAACAGTTAGCAATGCACCCTCTCAGCTCCATTCGGCATGGTTGACAACTTACTCGTTTCGTACAATAATCATCCATAACCGGAATTCCCCTGTTAATAAAATCAACAGCAAAGAACCCACCAACAACCCAACCCCAAATCCACCCACCACAAGCCAACGCATAACTCCCTCTCATCACCGTATACGCTCCATAATTAATATGTCTCGACCATCCAAAAAGTCCTCCGGTAAAAGGCTTTCCCTTATTCTCAGGCTTGGCCTTGAAATTCCTCCTCTGAACCTCGGAAATCGTTTCTACTGCAAGACCGGTAAAACAACCTAAACATCCTAAGAGGAACATAGGCGACAATTCCCCAGCGGTAAGTACATCGGGTGCGAGGAACTTGGAAGCGGCAGTGAGTGCAAATATCGAATTCAAAGAATTAAAAACACTATTAAAAACCCCAATCGGCAGAGCATTTGAGAGAGGCATTTCTTCCGCCGCAATACTGGCGAGCCAGTAATTTTGCTTGAGCGCTGTGCCGGCTGCCATTCCTAGGATAAGTAGGGGCTTGAGGGGCAGTCCGAAGGCGATTGCTGCTGGTGAGGAGGTTGCGTATGTTGCGATGTGTGTGATATTTAGATGATCCAAAAGAGGGGAAGCGAGGGATTTCACGAGGATGGCATATTGAAGTGGTGTATCGAGGGTTCGGAGGGTTATGAAAGTTGTGGTTCCCAAAGGGGAGGACTGTTTTAGTCGGGACATATTATCGCGGGGATCAGCCATTGTGACACCTTTAGGTTTTATTTTTATTCGAAATGGTGTTTTGGAAGAACATGGGATTCTGGATGGGTTTGTTTACCTTTTTGGTATTTTGGGTTGGTTATATCAGTGTACCGGAGAATATTTCGGAGAGTATTGGAATGCGGGGTAGCGGTGATGATCTCGGCGGACAGTAAGTTCCGAAGTATCGTTCGGCTTGGGAGAACAGCGAGAGACGGATGTATCTCCGAGGAGGAGTCTCGAATGAAACGGACGTCCGAATTCATGGTCTTCCCAAATTCAGCTTTAGCTCATCCTTACTCGCTAAAGTGTGTCAACACGCCGTGTGATTGGTCAATTGAGGTTCTCTGGAGTCCAAGATGGACCCCGTTTATTTAGCAAGACCACCAGCCTCCCGGAACTTAAATCCCTCTCCTTCTGTAAGAAATTGCGGCATCCCATCGATGAAGACCAAAAAGAATAATACATACGACAGTAGTTCATCATCCTGCCCCGGTGAACGGGATTTTTTGAACATGTTGTTTGGAAACACTGTCACCCACAAAGTGTCGATTGGGCTTCTGCTGTTCGAAAGTTTAAAGTCCCGTCAAAAGCCTTCTTTTCTCCCCTTTATTATCTATCCATTTCTCCCTCTCCTAGAGTTAGAGGGCCAAAAAGGTAAAAACATACAACAGCAGGTATTCGCTGGTGGTCACCCACCCAACTACTAATCTGCCGATCTGAGGCTTGTGTATGGCAGAGCGGACGGGATACCCAATTCTCCCCGCTCCAGACATACTGAAAACCTGAAATTGCGACTTGACAAGCAAACTTCACCCTGTCTTCTGGATGTATACTCCTGGGACATGCCTCTTCTTGTTTAACCGAAATAACGTGTATCTTCCCAAATGGATGATGCTGAAGCAAGGCGCAGACCTTTCACTTACTAAAGTGTGCAAGGAAAACTAATCCTTACATAAGCTTCCTCCACTACATAAAAGCCGCTCACGGGAGCTGTAACAGCGAGTGGGAGGCTAGGGGTTGGCGTTAAAGGGGAGAGGCTATGTTTCTAAAAGCCATCGTCAAAGCACAAAAGAAGCATTTGTGTAAGTGTCTGTCACATAAATAGGGGGTAAAACGCCAGCCTGGATAAGTGTATTGTATTATGCCCCTGCACGCTCCAAACGCTCACTTCTGAGGCTATTCGCAAAGCCTTTTGACGAATCAGAAGCGAGTATTTGAGTGCCGTACCAAAGCGTGCTGAGGCAGAATCCACACCCAGGGTCTTGATCCAGGCCTAGTTACGCCCCTCGTAATTGGGACTGGAGCTCCGGATCCGCGAGATCTGTTTTGTGAAGGAATCGTAGGTTCAGCTCGAGCCTCGAGCGTAGGCTTCTTTTAATTATCGTTTGAAAGACTCGCTCTTCCAGCGGCCGAGATTCTGTATATCTGTATCTTCCTCGAGTTGAGAGTTTTTAAACGTGAATTCTCCCATCCTTAAACATCCTGCAAAAGCCACTTTTGCCGCCACGTCGAAGTTTATATCCTTACGGCATCTGACCCCCGGGGCTCGTTGAAAGCTTGCTCCGTGATCTTTTCAATGATCTCCAGAGTAATCGGCTGTGCGTGTTTTGTAGGAGTATTCGTAGCTATATGCCGGATGCCATTAATGATCCTCTTCAATCATGGGCTATCAAAAACTCCTTCATCTATTCGGTTATCAACGTGATAAGATCGTAGTGCTAAAAGGTTCCCAGAAATCGTATCGGCCTTGACTTTTGTGATCCCAAGTCCTCCAATTGCTCTCAACGTGGCAAATTCCCCAAGAACCTCGAGATGTGCTGGCCATGCTTTCACGCCTTGTAGCGTACAGTAATTTTCATACGTCTTTTGGATGGAGGCGTAATTTGCTCTTGTTTCCTTGGTGAGGCCATTCCATAAGAAGTGATTTAACGAATCGTGTTATTACTTTGTGATCGAAGCCATGCGGGCGACGAAAAAGCGAATTGTAGGATATCTGCCACTGAGGGCACAACTTAGCTATTTCCCTATCACTAAAACGAGAGATGGCGTCGGCTAGTAAATTGTCTTTCTCCGCGATCCATTTTGGGATAACCTCCATATCAAATTTGGATGCTCTCGAAGGGTTCCTTCGTAGAACTGCGTTGACATTGCCATGTAGGGATTATATCTTAATGCCAGTGCGAGAAACTGAGCTATCGGTATGAACAATGACTTCATTTCCGCGCCATTCGTCTGCAAAAGTATCAAAGGCCAGGGAAATCGCTCCTAGCTCGAAAATATTGATATCGAAAACCTCGCTGGTATCGTGATGAACTTTGGTCGAGAAATCCTTTTTTTTTTATTTTCAAGAGGGAGCCGCACCAATCTTGCCAACTCTCGTTGGGGGTTTGCTCATAGAACCCCACCATCCATTTTTTGACGCGTCCGTGAAGAGTTGAATGGTTGTCCTCTTTCTATCGTTGAAGAAGTAGACTCCGTTGTATTCAGGGAGGAGAACGTTCCACCATTCGAGATCTGCTCTGACCGAGAGATTGAGGCGCTTCTTCAAATCCCTTCACGAATTTCGAGGATAACTCGAGGTACGCATATAGATGTGTCATATATATCTTCCCCAATTTGACTACGCTAGAGCAAAGCTCAGAAAGCCGACGAGAGAGTGATGCGCTCCCCTGCTCCAGAATCGCCGTTGTCAGGGCTAATGCTTTTGCTACTTTCTCTTTTGGAGTCTGGTGATGAAGTTTTTTGTGTTATATTCGATTCCGAGAATAACGATGATATGGCCTTCGCAATTTTTTTTTTCCCCCTCGGTTCTCGGGATGCCCAGAAAATCGGCCAGCAGCGTATACTGCCCATGGAAGTGTTTTACTCGCTCATGGAGTCTCGGCCTAACTTTGAAGAAGAAAATGAAGTCATCCAGGTGGTGTAACAGAAACTCAACAACAACTCCTAGATAGGACTCAAGTATCCTATAGAATGCCTCTGCAATTAAGTGGAAAAGGAAGGGAGCCGTTGCGAGGCCGAATGGAAGGCAAACTTCTCAATAGAATATTTCTGCCCACTTGAAGCCAAGTAACCACTGATCTCTGCGGGGAACAGTTATAATTCGAAAGGCATCTTTTCACTATGTAACAGCTCTGACCTGTCTCGAGAATTGCGGCCATGATATCATCGAAATACGGGTATCCGATGCTTCTATACTCCTCGGGAATACCATCGTTTGTTGACCTTCCTGCCGGCGCAGAGAGGTTGTGGATCTTACGCCAACCGCCATCTCCTTTTGCCACGAACCCCAGCGCGGAGCATATATAAGGATCTATCGCGGGATGAGGGATAACTCCGCGGGGTTTCAGGTCACGCTTCAACTGGCTTTCCATTGTCACTGGATCATTCATAATTTACGGCATGCTCGTCGACAGAACCAGGCGTTTTGGGCCCTCGTAGCCAATTTTTACGGCCAGAGGCAAGGATGGCAGCAACCACATCACCCAAAGGGCTTGAGCTAGGGGAAACAGGAATTAGTGTATTCTGGTGTCAAACCAGGCGATACTGTTCATTCGCAGGTTCTATTTCCCTATTCAATAAGCCAAACAACGAAAACCTGCCCCGAATTGGGTAATATTTTAGGAGGTACGACCATCCATCGCTTTTGAGGGGGGGACGGCGAGTCCCTGAGCAGGCAAGAGGAGTCAATTATCTCATACGGCAAGCATGTATTTGGATGAGGAGCAGGAAAACAGCGTGTGATTGTCTTCTCGAATGCCAACTTCTGGAGGCATTCCAGGTCCTCCACGATATATCAACCACGGGTTGGAAACTGAGTGACTTGGTGGGCGCCTCTGCATTCGCGACATTTGTGCTCGCATTTGCACTTATCCCCAGATCGGCATCTATCCTTATTCCACAAGTGGCAGGATCCACCCTCGGTAGGGCGATCAACAGAGCGCCCGCTGGCACTCCTTATTCTCGAAGTCCACCCCCTCTCTCTCGTTCGGGGAGGGAAACAGGAACGGCGGTGAGTACTAGGAAGCGGTGCTCTCTCTCAGGGTCTAACCAGCCCTCGATGTTCGTGATGCCAATGGAGATAGCATATTGATGCTGTTCAAGCGCCATCGGGATGACCTAAAACTCCGGGTTCCAGGTGTTTTGCACTAGATGAATATTTCTTTCAAAAGCCATCATCTCGTAGATCAAATCGGGGCGCGTTTTGCCATGGATCTGGTGCATGATTAACAAATAGATAGTCTAGGACTCCTACCAAATTGTCATCGTTTTACCGAAGTAAGATTGCCTACCTATACGCTTCTTGATAGGTGAGGGTATTCCTAAGCATTTCGAAAGATTGCTCATTTGAGGAGGCTAACAAACCCTTTCCAGTGCGAATTCTCGAGAGGTCTAGAGCCGCAAATATTCCCTTGACAATCCTGTTCTCCCTGGCCTATAACACCGCGGCTTGCCGTTGCAACCCTGACCCTTTTCTCCAATGTCTCTGCCTTCAATTTTTCTTCTTCCTCCAACAAGCCGATTCTGATTCTGCCTCCGACCTCACGACGCTGAGCTCTCAAATAGGCAATCTGCTTCTCCAATAACGTTTGAGCCGGCTCTAGGGATGGCTCCGCGGATGGAGCCACTGCAGGTTCAGGGGACCTAGAGGCCTCGTTGGCCGTGGCGCTCCAAGGGGGGAGACAGTCATCGTCGGAACCGGCACGAGCGGGGGTTTTTGTACGTTTGGCCCTATTGCAAAGGTTTGAATAGCTTCAAAAACACAGAGATGGAAGGAAGTATGAGTTGGAATCGATAAAATTCGAAAAATTCGAAAAATTCGTCGATTTTGCGTTGGGTGTCGAAGCATCGAAGGTGCGGAGTTTTCACACCTACTGTAGCTTTCCCTTGCATGTTCGCATGGAACACGACAGGGTGCCAGCCCAACATCCCGGCTGCCAACCAAGCCAGTCATTCGCCGCTGCTGCGCAATTGTAGGCATCTATGGTAACGTTAAAAGCTCCTCGATCACCAATCACCAACGATCACCAACAATCACCAACATCCCCAAACACTAACTCTTCTCTACTTGCATTCAAAATGCAATTTCCCCCTTTAATTGGCGCGTGGCTTCCATTTTTGCTCTTTTCTAGTTGCTCTTAACAGAAACTTTCTCTTACATTGACCGGCGACCAATCTTCAGAAAATTCATCTCTAGAGATCTCAAGCACCATGGCCGAATCCAACGATCTTGGGCTGCCTTTGTTGCAGAAGCTGCAGTCTGCCGAGCAGATAGAACTCCTGGACGTCGTGGATTCTCTTCGCGCTTGCGGTCTAGGCGGGGTTGTAGCACTTCCACAACTCATTGTCTGTGGGGACCAGTCCAGCGGGAAAAGCTCAGTATTAGAGGCAATTTCCGGAATTCCTTTTCCTAAGCAAGATACTTTATGTACTCGATTTGCGACCGAAGTCATCCTCCGCCGCACAGCAAAAGTTGAAATTAACATCTCTATTGTACCAGGCGAAGACAGGGCACTGATAGATCGGGACCGGCTACTGCGATTTTGCCGCGAACTGAGGACCAAAGATGACTTTGGAGACTTATTCAAAAATGCAATGGACGAAATGAAGCTTTCTTCAGGGAAATCATTTTCGGACGATATCTTGCGAATTGAGTTTTGTGGTCCATCCCAACCTCAGCTTACGCTTGTTGACCTTCCTGGCCTTATTCATTCAGAAACGATATCACAAACTGCAGGGGATGTGCAATTAGTACACAAACTTGTCTCCAACTATCTGGAAAACCCTCGAAGCATAATATTAGCAGTGGTGTCAGCGAAAAACGACATTGGTAATCAGATCATTCTTCAAAACGCTCGAAATGTCGATCCACAAGGCTTACGGACGCTTGGAATCATCACCAAGCCAGATCTCTTAGTGAGAGGATCAAAGAGTGAAGAATCATTTATCACCCTCGCCAGAAATGGAGATGTCAAATTTTCTTTGGGCTGGCATATGGTCAAGAATCTTGATTCCGCCATAAGCCAGAATCAGCAGGAGGATACCCGAGATGAGCAAGAGACCCTCTTTTTCCAAGAAAGCGGCTTCAATCGCCTTCCAGCTCATACAACTGGAATTAAATTTCTACGCGCTCGCCTAAGCAAAGTCCTCTTCAACCAGATACGACGAGAACTACCACGTCTCGTTGAAGATATTCAGATCCAGATTACAGCAGCAAGGATTGCCCAAGACAAGCTAGGACCGAGCCGAAGTAAGCCTGAGAAACAGCGCGAGTTTCTTATCTCCCTCAGTCAGGCGTTTCAGACTATCTGTCGAGATGCTGTGAAGGGTGATTATGACCACGAATTTTTCCAGGGAGATGCGAATCCTGAGAAACGTCTTTGCGCGAATGTGATGAATATGCATTTTGATTTTGCAAGTAATATCCGAAAGAATGGTGCATCCTGGCTCGTAGATGATGAGAGTGTCGACGAAGAGAAGTATCGATCACGTAATGAAGCGATAAAAGAAGCATGTATGCTGTTGAAAAGAAGTCGTGGGAGAGAGGTAGGCGAGATTATCATCTCTCCAGAAATTGTTTGGCTTGGTAAGCTAACTGAACTCTCTTATAGCTGCCCGGTCTGCCAAACCCTCTGCTCGTCGGTGAACTATTTCGTCAGTATAGCCGTCCATGGGGAGATCTTGCACGACTACATATCAAGAAAGTATGGGAGATGACAAATAAATTCCTCGAGCTCCTGCTTCGATACTTGACCGATGAAGATGTCTGTGAGAACATTTTCCGATTCTGGTTGCATCCTATTATGGAAGAGAAATTAAACTTGGCATATTCCAAACTGGATGAGCTCCTCGAAGTCCACAAAGATTATCCAATGACAACAAACAGTCACTTTATAAACCACAGCAGAACCCTTCGACAAGACTCTAGCAAGAAAAATTCAGAATCTATATTGAGGAGCCGGGTGCAGTCGGGGCAGGATGTGCGTGTTGATGAGATTACTCAAATGATGTCTACTATTACCACAAAAGCCAACTTGGATATGGATATGGTAGCCGCTGAGGAGGCAATTGATAATATGAATGCGTATTATGAGGTATGAATGGAGAATTTCACATTAAATAGCGACTGCCATTAAACTAACGACTTTCAGGTTGCCATGAATTTATTCACAGATAATGTTCCAACCCTTGCTATACAAGCACCAATTATCCGAGAAGCTCCAAAGACTTTCTGTCCTACCGTGGTGTACTCGATGGATATAGGGGTTGTAAATCGCATTGCTGGAGAGACAGAAGAGAAAATCATGGAAAGAGATGCAATCCTTCGTAGATTGGCAACCTTGGAAAAGGGCGCTCTCATTTGCAAGCAGTATGCAAAGCGCCCCCAGCAAGGTAAACATGACCAAATCCCTCCTCAATGGATTAAGGCTAACGGATCGAGTCCTCAACCTCTCATCAGATAGGACTGATCTATCAAAGCTATTGGTTCCCGGGCCCAGAACGTCAGAGAACGAGGACAGGAATACCCCACAAAAATCACCCTCTGCTCACCAACGTGTTCCCGAGTCAGTTCCCAAGACTAGAACCACTCACAATATCTTCAGTCATCTATCAACCTCATCTCAAACAGGGATTGGAAATCATAGCAGAACCCCACCGCCACCTATACCCTCTAGTGGAGATAATGCGGATAAGAAACCAGTATATGATGGACTCTTCGCCTCAATATCACGTACATCAGCTAGAAATAGCCCCTTTGCAGTTGCTGCAGCGAAACCTGTTTTCAAAGATACAAGCAGCACAAACCCTAGCACTTCCTTGTTTGGGCACTTGAACCCTGCCAATCCATTGTTTTCGCTTGGGTCAGCTCCCAATGCAGGACTTGGAAGCATCTCGGGTGCGTCAATAAGCAATAACTCAACCGGAGGCCCGGGTCTTTTTTCTGGAAGTGCTCCAGTTGGAAATAACAATAGTCTGAAGTGAGTGTAGCATCTGATTCAAAACTCAAGTAATTGTCTTTGAAGTCCAAATTAACCTTTAAAAGCAAGATTCCTGACCAACACTAACACGACCGCGATAACTCCACCAATACCGACTTATTTGGTTACTTTCAAGCATACTTACAGACCCGAACTTAATTCTGCTGAAGGAATGATGAATTGCTTCCAACACATTTCTTTCATGAATGAGTTCGTCAATTTTTCATGTGAGGTAAGGCCTCCCTTGAATATCGAGTTGTCAGAACTTGCATTTCTATTTTCTAACTTAATTTTAGGAGCTAAGACTTAGGGACTATAAATATGAAGCAAGTTCATGATATAAATTAGCAGATAAACAACAAGTGCTTTACTTTCTCTCCACCAATAGGCTTTCCACAATACTCTACTGTATAATCACGTGTTTACATTCCATGTATTGTAAGAAACTAACCAATGGGAGGTCTCACCCGTCTCCGAAATGTAAATAGGCCCACTTAGTGTATAGAAGCACACGCCCACTTCGTAGCGAGCTTTAACAATCTCAAATAATATGAGATCTTCAATACGAGCCCTCCCAACAAAACAACACAAGGGGTTGTCAGAATTCGTGACTGGACACCCAAAACCCCACCATAAAAGTCCAAGTTCTATCCATGGTCTTTCCTCAACACAACATTTAAAAAGTAAACGAAGCATATATAGTGAACAAGTAATCTATTGGCTCTGTCTCTGTATATCTTGTTTTTTAACAAATATTATGGTCGCATTGGATACCATTATCTTTGGTAGGGAACGGCGTGCAACAGATGATGTCGAGACATCCAACGATACAAGCTCAGAACTTTACTTCCCTGATGAAGGATATGCAGCAACGATCGCGAGCCTCTCAGAGTAATCAGGCTGGCCCTCAAAAGCTAAACCACGTACATATTAAGATATGTTGCAAATTCCTTTAGCAGTTTCATCTTCCTCTCTTGAACACAGTCATTTCTCCCATCCCCTGTCGTAGCCTCCAGGCGTTTTAGGGTAGGGGTCAGCGGACATAGTAAACTATTGTTACGGATAGTGAATGGGCAAATGTTTGTTTTGGACTCGGCTTAAGTAAGCCACACGCACTATAAATAGTCTCGAATCCTTTGGATTCTCTTCTCTCCTTGTAGACAATATATTCTATCACGCAAGTACAGTCCTTGAATGTACCATTCTCTCACAACTATCATATATCCAAGCCATTCGAGATCATCGCGACCGGATTGCTCTAAGTCACGGCAAGAATGGGCAGCCTATCCTAGTTCTTGTATATGTGATCAAAATATCGTGATAAAAGCGGCTTGGAGTTCTAGCTTACCTTTGCTGTCTCTCTTTATCCTCCTGAGTAGGGAGGACAAGGCCGACTATTCGTGTATTTTTGCTTAACCAGAAACCGGAAGTGAAAAGTGAAGAAAAATATACCAAAAGTATTATTACCTACAACCTAGATCCGGAATCGAAAAACAAAGATACATATTTCAAACCTGAAACGAGAATTCGGAAACAGGAATCATAAGAGGCTTGTGTAGGTGTAGACTGTGGACTTAGCCCAATTCTCCTCAGTCTATGGTCGTATGTGACAGCTAAGGACTTGTTTACAATCATATTCCGACTCCGATAGCATTTTCCTTGTGCATTATAATCCTACTAACAATGAACAAAGACATAATCCAAGGAGGACGAATAATTCTGACAGAAGCCTTCCAAAATCCCTTAAAGAACTCCTACGATATACAAAAATATAACAAAGTAGTAAACTCCCTTGCAGAGAACAAGGCACAGAAATCAATAACATTGTTTTCTTTCATAGTCAAAAGTATATTTGCTAAGCTTCCCCGAAACAATAGTTCAGTATATTCAACCATTATTCATATTCCAATTACCCATTTTATACTCACGCAAAATTACTTAATTCTGAACAATTTGACACAAGACGAAAAATACAAACAAGTAAGTTTAGATTTCCTAAAACACAATTTCGTCCAATTCTCCAATCTTCATAGACACCGACAGCGATTCCTCTTTACTTTCCTGGCAAGAGAGCAAAGAAGAACGTCGTCTGGAACAACGTGGCGAGGAAGAAGGTATCCGCCGAAAAGACACCATCAGGAAAACAAAAGTCCCTCCACCACAAATAGGAGACAACATACCTCCCTTGACATTCGGCATCGAAATCGAGTTCACAATCGCTTACCTTCTCCCATCCGGTAAAATTTACCGCAGAAAATCCGTGGAAGGTTGGCCTCATACCGCGGATCCGGATCCTGAAGATGAACGAGTGATTAGGGGATTAGCCACATACGAACCGGAGAAAGATATCTATCGTGATGATCTGTAAAATGCTGAACATGATGTCTACGAAGCACAGCGCACGGAAATCTTCCAGCACATCATCAACACGCTTGCTTCGAAAGTCATTGGTTGTTGCCATCGTTACAAAGTTAGCAGAAGCCCGAAACCTAATGATTGGTTATTATCTGCTGATGGTTCAGTTGATGCACCAGGAGACAATCAAGACGATCACCAGGCCCAAAATTACAGCTTCATGGATGTAGAGCTAATCTCGCCCCCTTTCTGGAATCACCCTGATAGTCTGGTAGAGATTCGTGAAGTAGTTTCTTCGCTCATGAGTACTTACAGAATCAACTCAAAAGGAAATGACTCATGTGGTTTTCACGTTCACGTAAGTAGCCGTGTTCCCTGGAATGAGCATGCAAAGTCCGGCTATTTACCGATTCCCAGGGGTCTCCTAGCTCCGACAAATTACTCTGGTTTTCACCCGCGTAACTTGGCAAATTTGGTATCTTTATTTTGGGTTTTTGAGGACCGAATTGAGATGATCCACCCAAAGAAACGTCGTGGTGGTGAAGATTGGCCTATTTATTGTGAACCTCTCTGTGTAGGAAGCAAGCTTTCGATAGATTGTAATCCTAACAATCCTGGTTGGAAACGAGAGGGGCTTGACAAGTTTCTGTCTTACGACGCGAAGAATGACAAAAAGGTGGTACGGGGCTCCAAACTAAATGGATTGTTGCACTTACTGTCATGCAGGGAGAAAAATGACTGCAGTGATATCTGTCTTCTAACTGAATATCAGGCAGAACGTCTAACTTACAACACCGACGGCCTCCGGTTAAAATTTGGAAAAAGAACTGTGGAATATCGTGGTCACGAAGGAACTCTTGATGCTGAAGAAGTCTGCAACTGGATTCGGGTATGTAAAGGTCTCGCTAACTTCGCTGAAAAAGTTTCCGATATGCTTCTAGAGACTTTTCCCAGGACCCACGTTGATGACAAGCTGGAAGACTATACCATTATTGATCTCTTATATGATGTGGGTTTACCTGGCGAAGCAGAATATTACGAGAAGAAGATCTGAGAGCTAGAGGAAGAAGAAAAAGAGGAGCTAAATTCATCCGCTGTCACACCTCCAGCACCAGTCGCAGCTGCCCTTCCAAACTATCATAGGTATGACTGACAGTTCTAGCAATTCTTCCAAGTCTCCCGGAGGTGTACCTTTGATAACTCCACCTGCCCCAGTCAAGGATGGGCGGGAGGATGTGGAGGAAATATAGGGATAAGGTCAAACAGGATAAAGGAAAGGAGATGCTTTGAGGAGTAGGCAGGTTTACCCTAGATTTTCGTTTGTTGTAAAATATACTTTATTATCATGACGAGTCTCACATAAGCAAAGACGGTGATACGTGCGTGGAACGATGACTTCAGTTCCGACATTGCTTCGGAGGTCGGTTTCAAAAAACCTGTCGATTATCGAGCAGAACAGTGAACTTTTCTTTTAGATCTTTTAGATAATTCCATCAAAAGTGTGGAGAATACAGGGCAGTGCACTGTAATGTAGAGTAGTCTGAGCTGACCTCGCTGTAATTCAGGACACAATAGGTTGGTATCAACGGTGGGGCTGGCAGCTAATTAGAAGCTTTTAGGGTAGTACTCTGTAGTCTCCGTACATTTCCTCGGCCTGTCGGACATATTTTTCTCTCGGATATATCTCTCGGAGATATTTGATTTATATCGGATATGTTTCTTTTTTATATTCTCTCGGACATATTATACTCGGACATATTCTCTCGGACACATTCTACTCGGACATATTCCTGTTGGAGATATTATTTCGCGAACATGTTCTCTCGGTTATATTTGTTTCGGAGATACTTCTCGGAAATAAAATCACTTAGATATAATATAAGTACTCAATTCAAAAGTAGCTCTCGGAATATTTTCTCCGAGTCGAGCTGTTTTCTTCTGGCAATTTGTCTTCGAGTTAATTCCGAATTAATTAATTCCGGGGGGCTTTTCTTCCTCCGAGCAACTTATTTCTAAGCTACTTTTCTCCGAGCTACTTTTCTCCGAGTGATTTATTACCGAGTAATTTGATTCCGAGGTATTTAATTCCGAGGTATTAATCCTGAGGTACTTTTCTCCGACTAATTTATTTCCGAAAGTGTCTCATCGGAGATGATTTCTATAGCAACGGGCTTGAGAGTGTCTGTCCCCTGGAGCGTTAGGGGCCTTTCAGGGACTGGTTGCTTTTGCTTGTGCGGTAGAAGCCTGTAGCTATAACGCTGCTCGCTGCTGGGTATATCGCCCACTTGGCACCACACCCTAAGACTTCTGACCGCCCCCCATAACAGAGACCGACTTCAAAAAACCAAGCAAGTATCGAGAGTGGGTAGAATAATGATCTAGATTATAATATAATGTATAGAAATTTATTAGGTGACAATGAGTTTCACGGTCTACCAATCCCATAGTTTTCAAGGACTCACGCCTTACCTTACACTAAAGCTTTAGTGGAGCATCGGGTATTGTACAAATTCTACATTCTCTCATCATCTAGCTACCTTTATCCATCTCGTTTAGTATTCAATAGCTCAAAAGTATCCGCATCCCAACCAAACCATTTCTTCATTCGCTTTCCAATACCTAGCAATTTCCAAGCTTCATATTTTGGTTCCGGGTGCGGTTTATGAAATACGATTTTGCCTCGTCCATACCATGGATATTCCGCAGTAGGTTGAAATGAATACTCGGAGCCATGTATTTGTCTTGCGATGAACCCTGCTTCGGCCATTGCATGGTCAAACGAAGACTAGTCAATGCTTTTGGTACGCTCTTCGAAGTTTGGCTTTGGGTAAAGTGCTTGAAGGATTTCCAGTGCGCGCTTATTGACCGCAATCTTTGCTGCTGGTGCTTCCTCCTCCTTGTCTGAGATTGCCGAATCCTCAGTTGAACTCTCGAGGGCGGCGCTCTTGGAGTGTGTCTTGACCTTCACTTTAACTCCCTCTGCCGAAGAAACCTTCGCCTTGGGTTGAGAATCCGTACCCTATTGTGTTTGGATTGTTTCTGGTCTTGATTTGAGCTTTGCCTTCGCCTTCTGCATCTCTTTTGCAGCGATCACGTTGAGTATTTCGTCATGCTCGCTTTGAACCTCGGACATATGCTCAGGGTCTAGGTCAACAGACAAGACTTTGAGATCATCTTCCATGTCATCCTCGCCAATTTTGAGACGCTGGAGCACTTGTCGATGTTGATTTTGTATTTGTTCCCATAGTGCACTGCACGCAGCCCGTTGAGTTTTGTCCTGGTCAAGCCATTCTGATTTAACTTGGACTTCAAGAATGATGAGTTAGCCTTTTTCTTAGTATTAATAATTGTTGGTATGGCTTGGTAATCATAAAGTGTGATGCAACAAGTGGTTGTATTCCTATATCTTATTGCATGAAGAATAAAGTCAAAGAAGAGGTGGCATCCCACAGGTTTAAGTATGTGAGTAACAAGCCACTCACATGGGCCTAAGCCCGCAGATCCACTAGGCTGTTGGACAAGGTGCTATTCACCAGGGATATGTAACGACAATAATAATTTGGAATTTTTTAGGAAAGTCGGAGACACCTGCTGAGATGATTTATCTTCTTGTTCTGTGACTTCCAGCCATGAAGAGATTGACTTACTCCAGTTGGCTTCTCTGTGCTCAGAAAATCTTCCAATGCAATGCCTAATTTCTTATGAGCCTCAATCATCTGGTCTTAGCTCTCGGTGCTGAAGCCACTCTCTCTGTTATTTTTGTCCAGGCAGCCTGCTCGTATGTACCGCCATGCCCTGCCGTCAGCTTCTTTCATAACCTCCTTCATAGCCTCCTTCATTGGGGAAATGACACTCGAGGTTGGTGAAGCTTGGCCATGAAAAATATCTGATGTAATGCAGATAGGTCCGAGAAACATGCGTAAAGTATCTCATCCAACCTATTTACGTCTTGCTTCTTGGCCTTCGAAAGATGGTCATCAAGTATGGATAATAGCTCGAAAGGCTCGTGTAATACGCTTTCAACATCACCAGCTTGTGTGCGTGAGATATGTATTGATGTGTTCATCAAAGCCAAAAGACAGAACTGCAATGGATCTTTATCATAAAGTCCGACTGTCATACGACCGTCCTTCTGAGTTGTTATGGTTTGTTCCTTAACTCGTCCAAGCGGCTGCCACTCAGTTTTCCAATTTTCACGAAAACCAGGACTCATACTCATAACTGCCATGCAATCTTCGGTAATGTTTTCGATAAGATGTAATAACAATGTTCCGAGACGAGCAAGGGTTTGAGAGTACGCTGGCAGAAGCTGCATGCCGGGTTTGATGACATCTCGGAATTCAACATGAAGTGCTTGGAGTCCATGAACCTCTTCTTGGATCCATTTCCACATCCAAAAGGTCGCCGTGTCCTCCATAATTCTCCATTCTGTCGTGTGCATCTTGTGGTTACGTCTCATGTCTTCCCGATGGGGCAGTTGAATAAAATGGTTGCATGTCGTCGCAAGAACAATGGGTCAGTTTGCAATAGCCACAGGTGATCTAAGTGGAGGTCTGCTTGATTGCTCGCGATGGATAGCAATCCAGTGATATCGAAGGCTGGCGGTGAAGAAAATGGTTGGTTGATAAACCTCAAAGCGAACTCAACACAATTCGAAAGACCGGTGACTTTTTTCAACCCAAGAGGGAAAGCCTGACCAAACAAGCCCGTAGACACTTCCTCCGATGCTTTATTGTTCTCGATGAGTCTCTCAATGACCCCCCTCAAGACCTCTGAAAGCTTCATTTGCGCCTCCAGAACAAGGACTGCTCTGGGAAACCCGACAATGCCCCAGAAGTGAGACGGGTCTTCACTCCAAGGGGCCAACTTTCCATAGTCCGGGCCATGCATAACAATGCAGTTTTTGTTGTATGTCGCAGCAACAGATCCCATAGCCCATTGTTTATCGAGCAGATAATTGTCGAAGGGAGCCCATTACTCCGGTGAGTAAGTGATTCGATTATAAAGCAAATTCAAAAACTTTGCCGGGTCGTCTTTGAGACTTTGGAAATTGAGATAAGGCAACAAGCAAACATTTCGCTATGGATGCCGCGCTTTGCCCTGAAGCTGGCCAATTGGGTTCGGTATAGGTAGTTGGTTTTGGATGCATCTTTTCACATTTGGCAACCCACTGAATTCTTGCGTGAAACGGATATCAAAGCCCTCGTGCGGATACATGTCAGGATCGACTTCGGATAAAAGAGCTTTCCGCTTTTCGCTACTCTTCTTCTTCCACCGCTTAAAAATGACACTTCCATTAAGCTCGCATTGTTCTCGAAGACACTGTAGGTTTTCTCGAGTTTTCTCAACCAACGTCGCCGCTTGTTCGCGTGCCTGTGTCCGACAGTATCGCCGCGTAGTTGAAAATTGGTTGTGTCTGGGCCGTGGTTCCACGAAATTGTTGAAGACAATCATGGCACTCGCAAGGGTTTTGTACAAGAACTCTGTTACAATAAACTATGCCCTGTCGTTGTGCACCTGCAATCATTGGTCCTTTGGAACATATTTGATAGATCCTGCTAAGTCAAGTCAGCAAAGAGACAGCGTGTTTGTGGAACCAACGTACCCAGGATAGGTGCTGAGGAGGAGAGCGCACTCCTCATATGAAGCAAACTCTCCGAGCGTAAGAGCCATGCTAAAAACTCGGGTCTGGGCCTCGAGGTGCAGTGGTAGGAGTTGGGTTTCGAGGTTCTGAAGCTTGATCGAGAGATGGTTTTGCAGAATCTAAAAGATAAGATACTTGGATGAAGGCGCATGGCCCCTTCACCTAAGCGAGCACTGTGAGGCGAGACAACCCCACAGTCGACGTTACACGACCGCGATACTAGGCTTCAGTCCTAAGATTTTAGGAGAGCCCCTCAAAGCAGCAACTCTCTTCCTCTCTTGCCTCGCCGTATACTCCCCTTCCACACTCTCCCGGCCACGAACTAGTAGACATTCAACTTGGCAACATTCTGTCTTTAGAAAGAGCGAGTACTCAAGCTAGATCACTGTATTACGAGACTCGAGAAAAGCGGACATGGGAAAGAATGGCTCCTTCCCCCAATTTATAGAAGCTCCCCTTTTCACTGGAACGCTTAGCAAGACATAATAAGAAGTTCGCAGAATCGCATCAAAGCAACCGTACTTGATCCTCAAATATGGTATATACTCTTGAAGATTTCACCTACATTTCACCACTGTGCAAAAAATTCGACCTCATTCTCTGAAGCATATAGTAGCCGGGAATCGCCCTTCTCACTCAAAATTTGGAGGGAAACACTCTCTGGTGAAATGCGGGTGAATTCTGCTGTGCTGTTGAGCATCCCACAGAATCATCTCACAGACCCAAAAAGCGCCAAACAAAGATTTGAACTGCCTTGCAATGGGCCGGTGAATTGTAGGTCGAGATTTGGATATTTTCTGTTGACGTGGCCGGGCACTTTCCTTCCTCTATTGGGGAAGGAACGATGGTAGCCCAGGACTAGGCTTCACTCCTCCCACTCCAATACAACCACATACCTCCTTACACTACAATGCGCGCAATGAAGATCCTCAGTTCCAACCATCCAGACAGAGCGCCGCCAAGTCGAGAGGAAACGGCCGACCGAGAAATCCTCCGTTATCAAAATGAACAGCGGATTACTGAGGATCCATGCGTGTTTGTATTGCGCCTCCCGTTGAATAATTTCTGGGGCAGAGAGGACTACCTTAGTACGTGGGACAAGTACTGGTCAAGTGAGGCCACCAACACAAGAGAGAGGGAGGAGCAGCAGAGAGAATGGCTCAAGAGCACACCTTTCCCGGCTTTCTCGAGACTCCCAGTCGAAGTCCGACCAGTCATCTGGCAGTGCGCGATGGGCCCGGATCTCGAACCCCGAGTTCACATTATCGCTCAAGTTGGTCATTATTAGAAATTCACATCAAACCAGCCTACCTCGAAATTTCTCCACGTCTGCCGTGACTCGCGCACCCTCTGCCTGAAAGGTCAAGTGATGGCGTTCCAGATGTACTTCAATCCCGAAATCGACACCATCTACCTACCAGACCCGGACTCCATCGCATTTTCTTGCAAAAAAAAACCCCCCGATTGGACGAAGTAGTGGGTTGAACTTTGCGTCAGTACAGCAAACGGATACAAATACGACCGAGGAACACGACTTGGGATTCGGACATGCTGACTACCTCCATTTCAGGATATTCCTTCAAAGTGACGGAATTGAGCACATTCAGAGATTCGCAATACGGGACACCCTTCTCTTTCGGCTACCATCGAGTGGGGCTCCCATCTATCTATGGAGGCTCATGCCGAGTTGGAACGAGAGCATAGTTGTTATCGCAGACAGGACCGAAGACTGTGGTGACCTCTTTCTCTAAACTGACATCGCTTTTCTGGATCCGTCCGTTGAAGAGAGGAAGAGAAAGAGCAGTTTTCACTACGCACGCAAGAATTTTGTAGGGGAATACAAATAGTTGACGAATATTGGCGACCGAAAACCACTAGAGTTCAGATGGGTTGCTGAGCACTGGGTGGAACGTATGGAAACTCAATGGGTCAGCCAATCCTCAATGTGCGGAGGCCAGATTCAGATTGCTAATACAAGATTTCTAACAGCCATCACGGGAGGATTTTGTTTGCAATTGACTGTAAATCCCACGAAATCGATGCCACCTCCAATTGCAAGAATGAAATCGTACGGGCAGCTGTAGCAACTTGCTTTACATTCGGCTGGCTTGAATCCAAGTCAGGGGGCCTAGCGGCTTTATGATAAATCTCAATTGTTGCTATGATTGTATCCTTATGGCTGGAAGCAAATGCTTGTGATTCGATAGTTTCATATCCATCTTTCTCTCAGGTATTAGGCTTCGTTCCAAACTACCTCAGTCCTACAAATAATGCACATACCCCTTATTTCTTTTCCCTCCATTCCAAAGCCTCCTTCCATTTGTCTCCCATCTATTGTAGCCACCAATCCAATCTCTAGCTCGCAAAGCAGCACCTTTCGCCGGCCTCGCTGCTCTTGATCCTTCCCACGGCATCACACACATCCCAGCCATCATGTTCCTTTGTTCCTGCGCTATTTCTTCCTCCACGCTATCCTTCCATACCAGTGCGCGCTCGGCAGCACGTCGCAATAAATGTTCTTCATCAAAACCGTCGAGAATCATGAGGGAATCGATAGGGTGCGCTATTGCTGGTATCTCCGCTTCAGGGTCTGTGAATATGAGCGTCTTGAGGTGTGAGTACACGTTGCCGAAGTCGGGGGCGAGAGAGTTGAGCTTTTCTAATTCAGATGGCGGGAATGCTAGATAGTAAGGGAACAAGTGTTAGCATGTTACCATATTAATACGAATAACTTGGAAGTACTAACTCTTAATATACTCGAGGCCCTTTTCTTGATCTACCAGGAAGGATAGAATATTGAGCGAGATGCGGTTCACGTAGTTCTCCTCGGCATCCCGTACGTGCTGGCCTGTAACGTTTAACTGGATTTCAGGAATTGGATTCAATTCCAGGGTTCGGTTTTCGAGAGCGATCCCCTCTGGGTAACCAATTCCATAATTGATCTTGATGCGAGAACGATAAAGGTCCCATAAAAGTTGTCTGGCCGCACTTCCACTTCTCAATGCATCAACCTTGAAACGATCCGCTTGGTATTCCTCTGAATGGGCAACCAAGAGCTTGTTTGTCATGTAATGGGACATTGAGTAGACACCACCATTTTCCATGGCCATTCCTTCTGTAATGGTAAAGGAATTTCGAGTCTTATCCCAGTTCAGACGATGGATGTCAAGGTAGTAATCCCCATGGTCAAGAATCAGAAGACCATCTTTTTTTTCCGGCTGCGATGTTGCTACTAATGTGGCCGCTTCCTGGACACGGTTGTAGGGAAAGCCGATTACTTCGATGGAAGCAAGTGCACATGCTTCTTCAAAAAGTTCATTGACACGAGTCGTTGTCCAAGTCGGCACCACAATCATTGCTGATGTAATTTCAATTTTGTGTTCTACTCTGGTGGTGTTTTTTATTTCCTCCAGCATTGTCATCGCAGAGAGGAGGAATTCTCTATCTCTGGTTTCAATCGCTGATCTGATTGGAGAACGAAACCATCTTAAGTTCGAAATCCGAGGCTGAGATCGTAGATCCATATTGCTTGACCATGGTGTCCGGGGAACAAATTGAGTTTCCGGTTCGTAGGGAAAACATAGGTTCTGGAAGTGCCGGTTGTATCGCAAACGGATCGAGTAGTTGTTTACAACGATGCAAACAACAAATTTTCCTTCTTTCGCCAACTCCTTCGTTTTGTGAAACCAGAAAGGCACACCCCACAGGAACAACTCTTCATCCTCTTTCGTTGTTAAAATCGAGGGGAAACCATCGAAAGTATCTCTCGTTTCGTAGAGCAATCTTATGTACCTTTCGTAGAATGTGCCCCTCGCGGTTTTGCTTCGAGCTAGGATTGTGAAGTTGTCCGAGCCAGTTCCTGTGTAGACCGCAGTTCTAAAACCGGAAAGTTAGCTTATTTTTGACGGGTACTGGAACACGAACGCTTCATGGGCGGAAAAATCGATTCCTATCGATTGTGGTTGACCACTCCAATACCGATCTCCTCGTCGGAAAGTGCACGTCGCAATTGGAAGTATGGACAGGCAAATCAGGGCTTGGCCCAAATTTAACCACACCATTGCCTAGAGCTAGAATTTGTATACTGGACCTTCACGTTCACGATATTTTTCGTTTTTAGAGATGTTCGTTCTTTATGATATCTGATGTTGCTGTGCCATTTTTGCACAGCCCCCAAATGTTGGAATTGGTTACATGCAGTCCTGCAGGACTTCTCCAAGAATTTGATGCCTCAGTGAGCGCAATTCCACCAATTCCAAGCCGCCAACCGTCTCAAAAGAAGTGGTTTCACGTGGACAACTCCTCAATTTTGTTTCTGCCATTTTCTTTTCTCTCCGCCAAGTGGTGATGTCAAAGGAAGATTAAGGAATACTTAAGGGGTTGATGACGGCTTTAGCGAGGGTGGGGTTGAAACGCGGGGTACTCCCTTCTACAGGCACCACAGGCAGTCCACAGGCTGCTTACTCCGTAGGTACTGTAAGAGATTAAACTCAATTCAACTAGGCAAGCAATTCAGCCAACGACAGAAAATGAAGTTTAATAAATGCATTGCTCAATCTAAGATGTGTGCTCAACTACTTCTCTGAGGCTACCATACATTTTTGCTGCTGCCTCACGTAGCACTCCCCGATATGGTCGCCTTCCTCCCCAGCAATAATCCAATCTCCAATCCCAGCGTGTGCGGGCGCAACCCTTACACCTACTCCCCCTCCACCAAGAATCAGATTTCCGGGTCGATACTTTGGGTCCATTTTCATACGCCGAATTGCTGAACAGTGGATTTTCGCATGATCTGGCATATCTCTCACTTCACCTCGAGGAAGCGGCCTTGACGTGTCAGCTGTTTTTCAAAATATTCTCTAATAGAACTCCACTTACCACCTGATAGGTTTCCAGCTTCCGTCGTCTCTCAAATCCATGCGACGGAAAGGAATCCATTCCATAATTTTCCAATTGAGTACTGACATTCTCGGAAGACCATGACCAAACATCAAACAGTCATGAATCTTGCCGGAAGTGGCGTGGTGAAGCTTCTGCTTGAATTCTCCATGTTTCTCAGAGAGTTCATCACTGCTACTGCTTCGTATCCCGTCAAGCTCGATCGTTGGAACACCTTCTCTTCCAACTTCGATGCTCTCGTCCCAGCAATGTAAAGCTCTCATCTTGCTCTCGTCAAAATGCAAACCACTCTTTCTGGCTTCTCTCACAATCCATACCAGAGGAACATGACTCAATGGTGTCTCGCCTTCGTCAAGAGCCCACCCGCCACTAATATCGGCATGTCCACCAGGAAACCACAGCTCTTGAATATCTTGATCTTCTTCATCACCTGACGAAGAATCATATCCATCCTCGAAATTGACTAAGGGTTTGGTTGAACAAGTACCAGGGGATGCACTGCGGCCGATGGAATTTCCCGCTGTAGAATGGCTGCGGGAATGTGAATGGGATCGATATCGCGATGCTCTACTTTCATCTCTTTGGGCTCTTCCTCGTTTAGATTGTCTGATGGGCTGTTGTTTAGGTTTTTTCGTGGGCTTGTATCGATTGGTTTCATGAAACCATATTGAAGATTTTCGCTCTTGATGCTTTGCTTTTGCGGCATCAGTCTCTTGCTTGTTTCGGCCCTCGTCCGAAATCAAGTCTGATCGAAATTTTGCACGTCGTTCATCAATGGAAACAGCATGCCGAATCACCTTTGCAGAACTCTTTGCTGAATACTGGAAAATGATCAGTGGGAAGTGATTCTGCAAAGGAAATATTCTAGCTCACCGGCATATGTCTCCGTGACATCATTGCATTTTCAAAACGTGGTACACTATTGACAGTGTCAAAGAGCCCAAGGTAACGCTAGACAATTGAGTCAGAAAAATCCAGCCAAAATTTTCAACCAAAAAGCATCGGAAGCACTCACAATTCTTCGAACTGGTCTCGAAAAGGTCTCTCGAAACGATACCATGAATTCGTAAGCCTTTTTTCGTGCTAGCATAGCATTTTCATTAGAGTCGTCCATGGCCTTCCACTTCTCAAATGTTCTCCAGGCAAATTGTATCATCTCCTCATTCCCATGAGTGATCAACCCCATCCAATCAAGCATCTCAGCAAGAAACCTGGCAGTATAGCTTCCTCGAGAAAAGCCAAACATGTATATATCATCCCCTTCGGAATAATACTGCATCAAGAATTTGTACCCACCAACAACATGCTTGTCAAAAGATGTCCCAACTGCGCTGTCTTTCGCTTTCATGTACCAATTCTTCAGTCGAGTCCATGAACCGGTGGAGCTAAGCGACGAGGAATCAACATAAGTTCCAATTCCGGGCTGGTAGTAGTGAAAACTTCGGCCAGAAGATCGGTCGAGCAATCGGAATATCTTGAGGATGTTGCTGTCGCTTGAATCGCCGTGGAATCTGTTGCCTGTTCCATCGAAGCAGAGGACGATTGTCTTCTTGGAGTTTCGTTGTGCGATTCTCGATTCTGCAAAATCATCTCGTGCTATGCCTCGTGTGAGGTTGAGGCTCCCGTTCTCTTGCTTTGACCAAGTTTTTGGGTTTGGGCCTTGTATTGATTGGGCAGATGTTGGGAAAAGACGAGAAGGGTCCATCTCCATCTTGAGGCAGCGATTGATTTATTGACTCAATTGGATTGACTTGAACTCGATGTGATCAACGATATTTATGAACACTCCTCGGAAACCTCCAGAGAACCACACGAATGATCAAATAAGCTACATCATTTTTCGTCATTTTGTTCCGTAGACCGATTTAATGTTGTGTCACGGAGCATGGGATCTTCCTGCGCCACAGCTGCAAATTCAAGACACCTTGAGAAATGGTTCCTGGGATTGGATATTATGCAACGCACATTCGCCGATCCCCATGCAATTTGGTACTTGTGCTGAACTGTTTGTCTCACCTATGATGAGATCGATCTCTAAATGGCCACGATATTCCGGGGCTTCGATTGGAGATGTTATATTACTTTTGTGTCTATCAATTGCCGCTTCAGGAACCGTATTCGGGCTCGAGTCTTCCTCCATTTCGATTTTCAAGACCGGTCTCTCTCGGGTATGTTTTAGCCCAGATTGACAGTAAAGATATCAACCTCGAGTGCACCCATCCCCGCCTTAACAAGGGTACCCTCAACCAGACTCCAACCTGTTCCCCAGAACACGCTCCCAACACCCGTACCACTCACAGAAAGTGGGATGGTGATGTTACTCGCCGTACTATCCACATAATTCTTACTCACAACAGAAACCATCATGGTGTTCCCAACCACCCACGCAGCAGCATCAATCCTCTCGATTCCACTCACTTCAAGCACACTGACATCACTTCCCAGCAAGAAACTAGACACCTCGGTCGAGGTAAGCACCTTTGACAATGCCGATGTTGCACTAGCGATTCCAGGCTCAGTTGGATAGGCCCACATTGCAATGCCCTTTGCACCGTGGTTAACGAATAGCATATTCATGACCATTTCTTCCTCCGGTGTCGGATATCTCTTCCAGAAAGTCTCGTTTCCAAAAGCTTGAGGAACGCCCCATTGTGGTTTCTGAGGTACATTGAGGATCTCTTGGTACTCTTTATAGAGATCGAGTCTTGTAGAAATATCTTCGAAATTTCCATTACAGTCGTCACAACCGCAGCATCCGTAGGTGGTATTGCACGCAGTATTGTATTGAGTGGACCAGGATGTGTTGACAGCGATGGGATATGGGTCCGACATAATGATGTCAGCCCCAGAAGTGTATTCTGAGAAGTAGTAGTTGAGACAATTGAGACAGAGAGATATTGGGTGGTAGGGATCAATGGACTTGATGTGATCGTAGGTGATTTTGGTGGCGTTGAGTGCATCTGCGGGCTGTGAGCGGTCTGCAAATGAGTGGAGGCGGTTGACTTACCGACTTGGCCATCTGGCTCATCTCCAGTATACCATAGGAGCATGCTCTTTCGGTCTTTGATTCTGTTCACTTGACTGGTTACTGATGAGATGTTCTGCATATGTCAGTTCGAGTATCATTTGTGAGGGCTTTTTTGAGCTTACTGTGTAAGACCATCCTGGATTTCGAGGTTAGCTTGCGTTCTGGGAATAGGTTTTGAAGCTCACATACTCATATCGAACATCAACCATAATTCCATCTCATCCATGATATCCAGAAACTTATCAAGCTCGTCAAAATCAAATGCTGCATTTGCCAGGCCTGCATTAGGCACTATGTGGATGATGTTGTAACCTAACTCGCATTAGACCTTCCATACCCACTCGAGTGGTGTTTCGAAGTTCATACCTTGGTCTTTGAACACCTTAAGATCTAACAAATATTAGTAAATGGAAATCTCGGGATTTTTCGACTTCGCTGACTTACTGTCTGTACTCAACTCCAACCATCCATCCCAGGAAACATAGAAAGTGTAGGGAAACAAAGAAGTCCAAGCCGTAAAATTACTCAAATAATCCTGCACCATCAACCCACCATATAGACTATCAACCTTTGTCACACTACCACCATCCGTTCTCGTCGGTAAATAGTAAAAGCTGGTATGCGCAGTATAAAACTGAGCACCATCAACTGATCCTCCAGTCAAAACAACTTCATACTTCTCCAATCTTGGTGTGAGACCTGAAAGTGAGAACAGAAGCTCGTTTCCGGTTGTATTGACAGAAACATTTTGACCGGAAATAAGATCATAACCAGTTTCAGAAATCGAAGCATCAATGAAGAGTTTGGAGAAGCTGCTAGTGAGATTGTCTGCTTTGTTGAATGTCGAGTTTGTGAAAGAATCGCCGTGCATGTACGAGATCGGTGTATCAATGATGAATGATGCGCGGATTTCACCCTCGAGGTAAAGATTCATTCGTGGGCGAATTGAGAGGTCGAGTAGTGGAACTGGGGAGAGCGATGGGGCGGTGAGCCATCCACCGGGTTCGAAAGATCCATTTCTTGAAGATGGTCAGCTTGAATTACTTTGGATATATAAGTGTTCGCTTACGTAGCTCGATATGCTTTCCCACACCTTATTATTGTTAGCGAGAAAAGTGTTTAGGATATTGGCAATATTTACCAGACGTCAACACCAACCGGATATCCAAACTCAGCGGCTCTCTCAGGTGGAATAGCCAGTGCGGTACCAGCTAGGACACCGACCGATACAAGAAGTCCCAACATGGTTGTTCTTTTGAGCTTATCAAGTCAGACCCAAATAAAGAAGCTTGAAACTCATAATTCGTAAAGCAGAAATCCGATTATAAGACGTGAAGCTTCCCTTCCGTCCACTTCACATATCAGGAACCCACATTGATGCATACAACTCAATTCTTATCAACGTGGAGAATGATCGTACAGCAGGAGATAGAAACTGGGTAACGTCACCGCAATAATGGGTTTTCCGGTCCCATGACCAACTTTTCAACCCTTGTTCAATCAACCTTCTGGGAAAGTTAATTTCTCCAGCTTAAGATAACGGAAGGGCGACCATCATCATCATGAAGTATCAACTATCTCCTATTATCATAAGTTGAATGATGCAGGTACCATCGTGAGGGGTAAGAGACTTACAGGGGTTGCGGCAGAATACACCCGGTCGTTATCGGCATATTACCCCAATTCCCAACCTCCATTTATCGTTATCAACTGATGGAAAAAGGATATTATAGAGATCTTACTCACCTGCAGAGAACGTTACCAGAGTTCTGGAGAATTAAATTGGAGAGATACATTATGACGCGGCCAACTTTTATGGCCCAACGGTGCGCCGAGGCAACATGTTTGATTGAACCTCCTCCCCACGTTTGGACCTTCAAAAGCAATGGGCAACCTCTAGGTCCCAAGTCACGAGAGAGTTCTAAGGACTTTCAATTGTTTGTGCACAATGAAAGGTCTTATTCTTCTGGTTACAGGCCTCACCGCTGAGGTGGTGGCTAGTCCTCTAGGGTTGGGAAATGGCAGTTCAATTCTGAAGGTAAGAGACCGGTCATTACTCTGCGTACACTCGTCTTTCTTATTTTTCTAGTCAGTCTAGGACAACTGGGAATACTGTTACAGAAGGTTTAAGGGAATCAAAAAGTCAATTTCTCGATATTCGAACCCTTCAGGAGCAATGTTCTCATTTTCTTAGGCTTTTTCGGACAACCCTTCTTCATACTGGCATTCGCAGACCAGTGCTCATTCTCTGATTTCCCCTCACTTAAACTTCTCTTTGCACCAAATAACACTTGAATAGAAATCTGTCCACGTCCCGATTAACAAGTTCTTCAACAATAAAGGCATTGGAAAAATCCCCGGGGAAGCGAATTTTGACCTCTCAGGGAATGCTTATGTTGGTTCCGACCTACCTCAAAGTGGTACTTACAATTCGACAAAAACCGGGGTTTCATATCTCTTCCCTGGATACCAAAATGGAAATGTCAGTGACAATGCTGTCATGTCTGGTCAGATATTGGAAGTACCAGAAGGGAAATATTTCAGTCTCCACATGCTCGTCGCTTCTGATACGGCAAGTGCAAGTGGGGACTTGACTATCAGCTACACAGACGGCAGCAGTTCTCTTTCTGAGGTTCGAACGAGTCCATACTCATCATTTTTGTCTGTTCTGGTTGGTGAGATCATCACCCCGTCGTACTTCACGACCAATTCGACCAATGGTAATTCCTCGCATATTTTCGAATACATTGGTGCCTTGGACCCTTCAAAAACACTTTCTTCGGTAACTTTACCAGATACATTGGGAGACGATGCACGAATTCATCTATTCTCCGTGTCACTGTGGGAACAATCTGGGCTGCAAATCCAATACATTCGACCAACACAGAAGCAAGAAACCGAGGGCGTACAAACTATCGAGTTGGTTATTGACAATGCTGGACCAGCTTGGATTTCAGGAGCTGGTGTCGAAATTTCCATATCTGGTTTTGGGATCGAGACTGTTCAACCAGGGTTCATCAAACGACTAAGACCTGGAGATCAGAAAAGGGTGAACATCGGAGTGACCGGAAGTGGGACTGTAAATGGCCAAGTAACTTTCAAGGGGTCTCTTAATGCAACACACTTCTTCGAGAATATGGAATTTGGTCTTGAAGACTACTCTTCAGATCTCGAGAGCATCGCTAAGCACGAAAGCCCGGAGTGGTTCGACGATGCGAAGTATGGGATCTTCATACGTAAGTTGTTCTCCTCATTTCTCGAACTTGCTTTTTACTGACATATTTCCAGATTGGGGACCATACAGTGTTCCAGGTTGGGGGAACTCAACACCCTGGGAAATCTATGCAGAATGGTACTGGTGGTATGGCCATCACCGAAACGCAGACAAAGCTGATGTATACAACCACCAACTCAATACCTATGGACCTGACGTTGTATATGATGATTTCTTTTCCAACTTTACTGCAGAAAATTGGGATGCCAAGAGTTGGGTAGATCTTTTCGCTGATGCCGGAGCTCAATATTTCGTTTTGACAACAAAACATCACGATGGATTTGCCATGTTCGATACTGAAGAAACCACTCATAGGAATTCATTGCATTATGGACCCAAAAAGGATATCTTGAAAGAGCTTTTTGATGCTGCGAAAGAGTATCAACCACAGCTTAAGCGAGGAACTTATTTCAGCTTGCCAGAATGGGTAAGCAGATATGACGGAAGGAACGAGTTTGGCAATAGCTAACTGATGTAGTTCAATCCACTATACGGCCCATATGGATTCTCACAAACCACAGACCCAGCCAGCACCTCTTGGCCGGGAATTCTTGCCGTGAATCCGTATACCCGTCTCGAAGAACCATACACTGGTGCCACAAACGTATCAGACTTCATTACCGATCTCATGGTTCCCCAAATGGAGATTCTAGCCTACAACTACGAGACAGATATCATGTGGTGTGATTGCGGAGCAGCAAACGGCACCGCAGAATTCGCCTCAAAATGGTTCAACCACGCCACCTCCTTGGGTCGTCAAGTAGCAATAAATAACCGCTGCGGCCTCTCAGTATCCGACTTTGACACCCCAGAATATAAAACCTTCTCCTCTGTTTCAGAACGAAAATGGGAATCCAACCAAGGAATGGACCCTTATTCCTACGGCTATAATCGTGCTACACCATCAACTTTATACATGAATGCCTCCACCCTCGTTTCCACACTCGTAGACATGGTGAGCAAGAACGGAAATCTCCTTCTAGATGTTGGGCCCAAAGCAGATGGGACGATTGATGCCACCGAAGTGGCGCATTTACTGGAGGCAGGGAGGTGGATCAAGGCGAATGGAGAGGCGATATTTAATACTACTTATTATTTTGTTGGGCCTGAAAGTGGAGCTTTGAGATTTACGCAGACGAAAGAGGCTTTTTATATTCTTTCTCTTGAGAAGCCGGGGGAGACTTTGGTTGTTGATGTTTCGCTTCCGATTTTGAAGGGGGATGTTGTTACAATGATTGGAGGTGGTAACGAGACGGAGGTTGAGTGGAAGAGTGTTGGGGAGGGGATTGAGATTACTGTTCCAACGGCACTTGATGATGCTGGGGAGTATTGCTGGGTTTTTAAGATTGCTTATGGTGGCTGAGATCTGGTGAAAGATAACTCAAAGAAAAATCTTAGTTGGTTTACTCATAGCTTTTCTCGTCAAATGTTAGAGCTAATTTCTTCCATGTTTTCACAAGGGGGATTTTAGTCTCTGCTAGACTAAAAACGACATCTTATGGTGGGCATAAGATTAATACTTTAGAGGACGCGCTCTACCAGGGCGGAATAAACTTCCTCAAAAATTACAAATGTTCAGCAAGATTGCGAAATTGTACAACAACCATACAATTAAACCATCAGAGACCCTGCATAATGATCAATAAGCTAATTTAGAGCCAGTCTGTACTTTTCATGTATTTTTCTGACATTTGTGGGGTGTTCAATTTACATTTTAGTACTGTGTGTACGGAGTGCAAAAAGGGAAGTTTTCCTTCCAGGAAGAGGACGCGGTCAAAAGTATGAAGAATGTAGGTAGGGCATTACGCTATAATGCCCTGTAATGGTGCCCTGAAGCCGCAATCTGGCGCAAGCGCCGAATTTCAGTGGACTTTCCTGCAAATTAGCCCCCAGATTCTCCACTTAGGCCCGCTTACCCCTAGGTCTTTAGGGTGCTGACACCGCGAATTAGAGGCCTCGATGGCAGTTTACAGCGCATTACAGCGCACTGCCTTGTATTATCCGTTCGGCAATATCACTGCCGCTTTCATGGAACAAAATATGCACCTCAACCCAAAAGGGGGGTAGTTAGCACTGTGGCTGTGGATGGAGTATGTGGCTGCCATTTTTTAGCAGTTTACTGGTGGTTTAGCTGTAGAGCAACAGCTAACCCAAAGGGACATCAGCTTATTCGATAAGAGTTAGATAATCAGAGGGTGCGGGTATCACTTCTCCCAACCTCCTGGTTTATTCAACCCGATTATCCGAGGACTGAATCCCCAACCTCCTCACTTTTTCTGGGACGCAAGGGAAGACCTTCGAGTTTCTAGCCTTTGGAATCGTGTTGTCAATAATTTCCTTGAAACATGAAAGAATATTCTCAACAACCACTCTTTTCAACTGCCATAAATCTACTGTGTGCTCGCTCATCAATGTCCTAAACCTGAAGACTCTCTTTCTTTGGAGAAAAGCTCGTGTGTAAGTTGCAAGTTACTTGTGGGTAAGCTACTAGTAAACCACGAGTAACCCACAAGTAACCCACGAGTAACCCAGAGTAAGCCGCGAGTAAGTCAGCCCAAGTAAACTGTTGATGAATCTACTCCTGAGCCATCAAGTTCCACTTTGCTGAAAACAATGAAGTGCGGATAATATCAAGTGGAGAGAGTATTTTCATTGGTCTTCTACTAGTAAAAGCCAACCTCAAAACCCAATTCACATCAAACCATATTGCTATACGCCATTCCCAAGCACCAACGCCATTCATTATTATGCACTGCCCACCATGAAAGAAGACCCCATTGACTTATTAGTAAAGGCTCCAAATGTAGAAAAGAGGCGGCTGACCGATATCTTATGCTCCTGTGCTGAATCCAAAGAAATTTTGTGCCAAAGAATACACCTAACATATTCCCTTCCCTTCCCCAACAGAGAAGTCTTGAAAAGTTAGGAAAGCATTGTTCTATAGAGCAATTCCAGTCTCGGTGTTCTTTACTTCTTCCTTTGGAACAACCTTGGGAGTGGGTGAAGCATCCATCTCTCTAGGCGGGGCTTCCATCTCACTAGGTTGCATGCCAGGCGAAAGTGCGTGCGGATATCCCTGATGAATCGAATCTCCTGACGGTGGAAGAGTCGCTGAATACATGTTTGGGCTTGCTGGTACAGAGTGTTGAGTATTCGGAGAGGCATACATCGTCATCGAGGGAAATCGCTCTTGCTGAACATATCCGGAGGATTGGGGACCTGGAGGATTGCCCATCGCTGCCGCGTCTTTATTCTTCTTGCGTCGAATGAAACAAAGTGTGAAGAATGCAACTGCAATCACACCCGCTGCCAGACATCCAATTGCAATTCCTGCAGCTCCATTCCCTCCTATTCCGTGTTGACTCGATTGTGCGTCGGCGGTGGATGTTGCAATCGAGGTTATTGTTGTGTACTGAAATCCACCTGTAGTAGAGGCCACTGTTTCAGTAGGCGTGGCATCGAGTTCCCTGGCTCCAGTAAAGACTACTGAGACGGTTGGAGCTTCAGGAGGCTGTCCATTATAGGTAGTTCTCACGATTGCTTGCGTAAAACCGCAGCCCTGGTTAGGAGTCAGTGGCAGTCATCATATATGTGGGGAGGCAAACACTTACAACTTGGAAAAAACCGTTATCGTATACATTTTGGAAGCACCCCTGGGATCCAGTGCTAAACAGAAATAAATTGGTGTTCTTCGTCCTCAAAGGCGTCAAATAAATACCAGGTGTAGACCAGTGGATCATCAACGAATGTTGTGTCGCTACCCGCATCCCTGCAACTAGTATAGAAGAGGCAAGCTGACTTTGTCTTTGTCATATCACAGCATCCAACAACTCTTAAATCTGTATGCCAAACGCAGGAAGAAGAGGGAGAGCAAGTTGCTGGTCTGGCTGGAGTTAACTCTAGTCAGTAATCAGCCAATTCAGTATTTGTATAGTGAATCTAGTACTAACTTTGATCTGCCCCAACATAACCACAGGTCTCTAGTCCTACAGCATCCCGCGTTACAAGACTTGCTAATGGAGTAGTTTCAGGAACAATTGCAGACGTTATAAGGCGTGTTGGAGTATTAGTTGCTTTAGGGCCCTGCCAGTCCAATGCATTGGCAAAGCAGGCGCACCATATCGCAAGGAAGAGCAACGATAGTTGCGGCATTGTGACATATGAGGTTTAGTTCAAGGTTTATGTATGTAGTTGAAACTAAATTTGAATGCCGACCGTGAAGTATTGAACAGAGCGCGAAGTACAATTTGGAAACCCAGCCTCCTTGTGTAGAAGGCTAAGCCAAATTTTCAGTCTGCAGTTAACCAATGAATGAAGTTTTAAGCCATGGTAAAAATTCAGTGAAGCAAAGTAGTGAATATAGTGAAAGTGGAAAAAAAGGCAAGGGGTAGATGAACATTGAATCAACATTACAAAGGATGACAACACCAAAATAATGTTTGCTTTCCCTTACTTTAAACCCCACCATATGATTGAAAATCTATTGGCTTCCAATGGGAATCGATGTCATCTGGCGGTTTCATACATAAAGGTTGTTACACCAAGTACTTTAACTTCCTGGTTGCACATAGCTGCAGTGAACGAAAACGCTTAGCAAATCAAACCATTGAGACTTGACTCGCAAATTTCGAATTGATACTCAGGAGGATTCAATGGCAAATCAAAAATTGCCGTCAACAGATGCGACAAGAATAGTAAAAACAGAAGCTTCAAAACAATGCCTCGAAGCGTTTTGTGAAGGGGGTCTTTGTGCAGGCAAATGGATCTCCGTAAACATAATCTCGACAAGTTCAAACGAAGCACTCGGGGATTTAAGTAAATCAAAAGACACACCGGATGATTGATTTTCTAGTTTAGAGAGGTGGCGGTAGATCCATGGTTAACATTCCCCACAACCCATCACTCGCTCCTTCCTCACCTTCAAGTCTAACACACTACCCGGACCCACCTTCATCGCATCGTCCTCCCCATAACTCCTTCCCCAACAACAAACACTCCGCAACCTTCATAACAACAAATACCACTTTCCCTCCCAACAACCCACAGACTCGATGGACCACTCGTTCACAACTTCCCAATTCATCCCAAACCAAGCTGACGCAAAAAATCCAGTTTTGTCCGCTCGGCTAACGAGATTTTGTAATAAATGTATTTCCTTGCACATCTAAAATTTGTAGCCGTGAAACATTTGTTCTCCCTTCCCCTTCCACCCCCCTTTCGATGGGCTACCGAGCCTGTACCACATCTTTTTTGATTAGATACCCTTGTCTAATCGTGATTGAACTTCAGTTCGTTCGTACCTTAAGCCCTAAGTTCCTTTCTCCTCAGAACTAGCCGTAAGCTCGATTCCTTCTTGATTCCCAGGTGACTTACAAACTACCCGACTTTTCTACAAGATGGCTATCAGTAACTGACCTACAAATAGCTGGAATTATTACTATAGTGCAATTCATAGGTAACCCACCCATGTCCCTCCCCTCCATAACGAATGATGCATCTCCTCGTTCTCTAGCTCTGAGCAACTTCTCGAGGCCAACAATTGTTGAAAGCCACAAGGCCGCGGCCCCTCCTCTCCCCATCATTGTCTTCCATATTTATTTCGACCACACGGCAGAAATAATCGAACAAAACCCGGTCGAGGAGGGAAAATATTCTCAAACACTCACATCACCCAGTCACCGCGTTGTCAAATCTTCGAAACAATAAATCAAAGTAACCAATAAGGAATTCATCATCAATTCAAACCAACCCCACTTATAATATTCGCTATACAGCCAGACCAGACATCCACCATAAAAGTGCAGAGCAGTAGGCCACCAAAAAAAAATCCTTCGCTCAACCCAAACCCAAGTCCCAATATCCCAGACGACCCCCGCTAATGTATCCATCACTATCCAGCAAACAAGATACCGCATAAAGTAACAAGGAATACCAGAATACCAAACGCCCGCTCAATAATGCCCAAAAATGTCAAAGTGAGAGCCTCCGAGACGCCCATTAAACCTCCCAGCCTCTCGTCCTGCCAGGTTACAGACCCCCACCACACGTTCCAGTCCCATCCCAGACAAACCAACCACCCCACCCAACCTTTGTAAAAGTCTAAGAAGCGTATGTGCACGGTGTATAAATAAGTGTACAACCCCCCCGCCTGCCGCCCAAAACGCCCTCACACCCATAACCCCCATCCCACCAGCAATCATCTAAGCAGTCGAAACAACCTCCTCCTCCTCAACCTTCTTAGCAACCTCCTCATACCACAACCCATGCGCCTCCCGATCCAACCCCCCCACCCGTCCAACCTCATCAACAATCCCCCCAACCCTACTCACAAACTCCGGCAGTCCCAGCGTAGCCAAACTCTCACTAGCAGTACTAGCACTCCTAACCTTCTCCTTCTCTGTATTCGCCGCCAGCCTCTGCAACACATGACCCCTCAATCTCGTAAGCAGAAGTCTCATAATCGGATCTTTCAAATCTGAGTTCGCACTGGGTGAAGCTTCGCCAGTAGCAGGTTTCAAAATAATGATTCCCGCAGAAAAACTAACAATCCTCGAAACAAGCTGCCGAATATGATTCTTCGTCGCAGCAGGCATACTCCTCGAACTCTCGAGCGCGGCTTGGATCCCATTCTGCGCACTCTCTGGATCCTTGGCGTTTTCCAGGACGGAGTAGATTCTTGTGGCTTCTGTTTTCCATTGACTTCTTACATCGCGTTTGAGCAGGTTCTTGCATTGCAACAAGATAGCGCTCGTGGTGACAATACGTAGAATATCAACTCGGATTCTCGTTATACGTTCAGAGTCAAATTCGAGAGTTTCAGGAATGGGAATCGAGGAGTCGAGAGAGGTAAAGATATCAGTAAGCATTTGAGCATACACCTTCTCAGGACCAGGACGGTTTCTTGCGAGTTGGAGAGGATCGCGTTTAATAGCCTCAGCCATGACTTTATTCCTAGCTTCTCGCCATGCTTTCTCTGTAGCTTCAAGGTTGTTGTTTGTTTGCGCCATGATTTCAGCGAATCGTGTGGTCTCGTAAGCAGAAGCATGCTTGATCAATTCAGGCGCGGCTTGTTGAAGCATGAAATTCGCATAATCAATCTGCATCAAATCCGAGGCGTGCATCAAAGCCTTGAGACGATCAACCACATTGCCCTTTTGCATTCTGTTCTCAACCAACTCTTTCATCTCGGCATCTCGATATGGAGCGCATAAGCGAGGAATAATGGACGCCATAAAAGAGAAGAACTTCTCATATGAGAAAGAACCACTTTGTAACTCTCGAGCGACGACATCGTTGTCAAGAGCCTCGCTAATGAGAATATACATTGAATTTCCTGGTTTGAGAAGTCGTTGTAGCTTGCCTTTGATATTCTCGGCCATAGCAAGAACCCATGGGCCACTGTTCCCTTGGTCAAGATCTCGTTGCATAGAATAGAAGACGGCTTCCATGATTGCTTCTCGCTTCTCGAGAAAATCTTCCGGGATTCGGTATTCCCGGTTGATTGCAATCTCGTGAGCAATTATTCGGTTATCTGGAAGCATCGTGTTGGCAATTCTTAGTTTTTCAGCATCAGTGTTTTGAGTCTGATTTCTTTGTGGTGTTGATGGCGGAGTTAGGGTTTGGAGTTGTGTAGTTACCGACTTCTCAGAAACTGAAAGATCAGCTAAAACAGGAGCTTCAGATGTAGTAGATTCTGCCGCTCTAGGACGAGAATCCCCGACTGGTTGCTTAGCGGTATGAGTTCGTCTTGCTTCTCTGATGGCGTTGGCAATCAACTTCTTCCCTTGAGCTGCTCCAGCAAGCTTCTTGATTCGGACCATCAATTTTAATTGATTCTCTCGAATACCATCACGGTATGAGTCGGTCACAGCGTCTTCTGTGCTGTCCTTGACAGATTGCCATATTGAATCCAACTCGACAAACTGCAAAACCATCATATCGATCAGAGTACTCGAGTCTCGAGCTTTCCAGGCAATAAAGGCATTAAAGAAAGTAGCATATGCCTCCGAAAGGCTCGAAAGCTGTGGAGGCGGTGGTGTGTAATTGTTTGCTGAAGTTAGTCGCGATAGAACGGTCTCGAAGGAAATAAGTAAATCTCGTGCTTTGGCTACCAGATCCTGCAGCTGTGGATTAGCCAAATCATCTCTCCTCAAAGGCAATACTCCCACCTGCTCCTGTTCTCTACTGTCGCCCTTACTACTGAGAACCTGGGTAGGATGGCTCAGAATAAGAAATGCGCTCAGGAATGTTCGAACAGCAGTCATCTCATTTACGGAGCCAGTTTCTCCCTCCTTCAGACCACATATCCTCAAGATACTCGCAGTGCTCACTAAAACCTTCTCCTGGGCTAGTAAATCAACCACCTCATCAAATGAGGTTTCCCGGACTCCGTCAATCGTCAATCCTAACTCGGAAAAGTCCTTGAGTGCCTTCCAACGCTGGTGGATTCTCCATCTTTGTTGTATCCTTGTAGCGGCTGTAGTTTCACTAATAGATTCGCGGATTTTCGGCATAGGAGATGTGCTCTTTCTGGGATGACTCAAGGAGCGACCTCTCTTCGTACTTCCTCTATTCAGAATTTCCTCTCGTCTTCTCTCAGCCTCTGCATGTTTCTCTTCCATCTCCCTCCTTAATTTCTTTCCTTCCGCCTCTCTCTTCTCCTTCATGCTCTCGGCAATTCCCTTTGCTCTCTTGACTTCCTCTGCGCAACTAGCAACTATTTCCGCCAAATTCTTCTCTCTTGCTTGCTGAGCAGCCAAAGCTCTCTCCTCGCTATTCGTTGTGCTTCTTGGCGCTGCCTTTACCAATGCTGCCCTCAACCGGACCTTTTCCGCATGCGCTGCTCTATCCGCCAATCTAGCCTTCCGATCTTCGAGAATCGATGCGCGACGCAAATGCTGGGCAATATAATTACTTTGAGGACCTGACCCATGCCTGCTAGAGACGTGGGACTGGTGTGAATGGGCCGAGGAAATGGAATTCCGGCGAGAGGAAGCAGCAGAAGACTTGCGACGGTTGTTGGTAGGACGATAGAATCGCGCGGCAATACGGGGAGGAGGCGTGTGTATTCGTATATCGTTGGATTCTTCGGTGATGAGATCTAGGTCTATATTTACGGGCATGTCGGGATCTGTTTGTTCAGTCGACTCTGCCAGGTTGCGATCGGGATCGCTGAGGTCATCTGAGGCGTGACGCATCTTGAAGGTCGTTATTGTGTTGTCGTAAATAAATGGGAATGGTTCATGGGGTCATGAACAAAGAATTGCTGGGAGTGGGGTGTGGTGGTAGTCGTGTATGTCGTGCTCGCTCTAGCTTTCTGAACGCAGAGTTAATCGGGGAGGTTTGGCGGGGCTGGCAAAGTGAATGTATTCCGACTCTGGGTCCAGCGGTCGTGGTAAAATGCGACGTTTGAAAACGGGATGAAGATGGAATTCTTCAACGGTAGTTACAGAGAATTGAAAGAAGCAGATACAGTGGTGACGATGCTGGAAAATGGGGGAGGTTGGGGAGTTAGTGTTTTTGTCGAAAGCGTCGAGTATCAAGAAACGAAACTCGGCCTGTTGGAGAGGTCTCGTCTCACTGAGAAACCTGGAAGGGCCTCAGCGCTAGACCCAATCCGTTACAAAAAAAATCATGACAGAGCATTAATATTTCCCTGCACCGAAGCACATGGAAGGAAATCTGGTATCGAAATAATTAATTCTTACAATCATTCTCGTAATCAACTATCAAACCATGTCTTAATTAATTAATTCCTCCTCCAAATGCCCTAAAAATCGCATCTCTATCTCCATCAGGCCTCGCAAACCGTTATTTGAAACAACCATGTGGCACGCAAAACCCCCCATCATGTGTTTCTAGAACACCACCATATATACCCGCAGCCGGGATAAACACGAGAAACGGATCGTCGCTCGCGCATCACGCCTAAAATAGAGTCTCGTCTTTCTATTTAATATCGTCACTTTGCTATAAGGCTATTTACAACAACGGGATGGAAGATGGCAAGATGGAAAGATTAGGATATTTTACGAGGGAGTTGGGAATATATTGGACTCCAGAAAAGAGAAGAGAGGATGGAAAGGAAGATTTACAATAACCTTCGAGGAGATATTAATAATTTTTCCGGGGGATGAGGTGACTGACTCAACTGGGAATACACCAGTGGAGGGGTTGCAAGAATTCGTGGCTGTAGCGCCCATCGCGCTTTCCCTTCTACAATTGTCCTAAAACTTTTAGGAGAATGAAGACGATACAAATATAACTGTTTTAGTGTTTTAGGACAATCAAGTTGAGTTTTAGTCGAACAATCGAGAATGCAGAGCAGAAGGATTTCACTCTCAGTGGATCACGAATTCAAGGTGGGGCTGGTCACGTGGTGCATCTTAAAATGAGACACACCGTTGCTCCAAGTTCTGTGAGAACTATGATGGAAATTTAACGGACTAGCCGTGAGGCAGGGTAAGTTACGATCGCACGAACAGAAGAGGTTATTTTACTACGATGCCTTGTTCTAGTAGTAAGCAGGAGGATTCAGAGGAACGGATCGGAATGACTTGAATGAGATAACCGAACCCAAAGAGACAGAGACGAATTCTGTTCATGTCAGTGATTAGTCGAAGCTCGTACTTGGGTATACTGCTCCTACAGGATTCCAATTCGGAAGCTTAAAATTCCGGCGAGGAAGGCCTAGAACAAATTGGATACCTCACTATGTACTGTGGAGAAGATAAGATGATCGGTGCTAACGAGTGTATTGATAGTCTTCAAGGTAATTCAAAGCATATACAGTAAAAGGCAGTGACAGTAAAGAATTCAATTGTCAAGCTGTTTTTGTTATGAAAGTGTTCTCTCAAACCATCCAGTCCAACCACACGCTTCTGTCTTTGAAATGCAAAAAAGTCATACCCAGTAGACTTTCCAGCAAACCAGCTTGCTTCGCATATAATAATGGGGAAGGGGTTTGGTATGTGATAAAACAATATATACTACGAATCGTAAAGCGATATATTGTCAAGGCCCTCCATGAATTTGTCCAAATAAAATTGCGCCAAAATCATCTCATCAAGGTTGCTCATCAAACAAAAATCAACAATAAGGAAATAAAAAGATAAAAGAAAAAAAGTAAATGCACAGAAGAGAACCGAAAAGGTGTTTCTCTTTTCCTTCTAAGTACCAACAAGAACATATAAAATTTGCCTCCCCCTTAACCCCCTCTTTAAGATTTCCTTCTCCTAAAGCTTTCTTTATCCAACTCCTTCCCCATAGTTCCCCATTATATTAACAAATAGACTTTATTCATCTCAATCCATCAAAGTACATTAAATTAATTCTTTAGTACTTGAGGATTGGTGCTCCAGTGCCGGATGGCTTGGACTTGGAGATGAATCCAGATGGGAAGACGGAAGAGCATGGCTTCTTGGTGGTAGTGGCAGCGGTACCGTTTCCATATGGACCAGCGGTGGCGACTGGGAGAGGGACAACGGTGGCGGTGGAGACGATATCGTCGTCAGATCCTGAAGCAGCAGCCTTGATACCGGCGGCACCCGTGGCGGATGCAGAAGCTCCTCCAGCAATTGGGGTTGCGGTCTAGAAATGGTCATTAGCTTTTTATTTCAATGTGAAGAAGCGAGTGATGAAAACTTACCACAGTGACTGTGGAGAGAGCAACGGTAACAGTGACTGGGGCACAGTTGGCGGCTCCAGTAAGAGCACCAGAGTTTCCAGATCCAGTTCCTGAGTTACCTGAAGCGGCAGCACCCGAGGAAGCTGGGAGAACAGTGACGTACTTGGTGGAGGTAGAAGTTCCGCTGATTGTGGTGGTTGCGGAGGATGAACCGACATCAGCGATGGAAGCAGCGCCCTCAGATCCAGAGTTTCCTCCAGCTCCGGCAGACTTGGTGGCATAAACGGTTGCGGTTGAGGTGTGCTTGATTGTGGTGGTGATAACGGTGGTGGATGAACCGGTACCAATGGTGTAGGTGAGAGTGGTGTCTGATTGGGGACCCTCGGCACCTCCGTTTCCAGATTCAGATCCTGAACCAGTTCCGGTGGAGAGAGGAGTGGCTGGCTTGCTGGTGATGCCAGCAGCTCCCTCGTTACCCCCAACGGTCTTGGATGGGCTGGCTCCGGATGGCTTTCCAGATGGGACGACTCCGCTTGGAGCAGAGACACCGCTCTGAACACCGGAGTTTCCGCTGGCAGATGCGCTGGCAATGCTTGCTGAAGCGCTTGATACTGCGGAGGCAGATGAGACGATTGAGGAGCTGACAGCTGATGCCTCGGCGACAGGGCAGACAGTCTAGAAGAGGTGTTAGTTTGTTTAACCCTCAAAATTGTCCTTGTATAAAACGTACGGTAGTGAGAGCAATGACCTCAGTCACAACGACACCAGCAGAGGCGGAGTTGCGTGCTGGGCAGTTGGTAACGGTAGCGGCACAGCTGGTGATGGTGTGGATTTGAGTTTGGAAAACAGTCAAAGTGGTGGATGGACCGTCAGTGCCATTCAATTGACGACGGTGGTGGAAGTGTTGAGGAGCGTGTTGGTGGGCGGATGCCAAACCCGCGAAAAGGGCGATGGAAGCGGCGGTGAACTGCATGTTGATAGATTGGGTTGATTTGGTGGTAGATAAATGATGCTATGTATAGACAAGTTTATGTGACTTTTCAAAGCACTCAATGCTTCCTTTCCAAATTTACAACAAGTAGCGATTCGTTGAACGTTCGTACGGGTATATTTGCTTGTGGGGGATTTGCGAGTTTCTCGGTATAGACAGTGGGGTAGACGAGCGAAAGTCGATTCCGCAAACAAGTATCTCTAAAGAATGACTGAAGGTTGAAAATGAGAAAGTAACTGGTTGCAAAAGCGACTGTAAGGACTGTGGTGGTTGGAGAGACCGTGGTGAGGAAGGAAGAAGAAAAGGAACAAAAAACGCAGCGGGAAGCTCAGTCAAAAGGGCAGCGCGGATTACGATGAGCAAGGATGTTCAACGCTAATTCAGGATGTGTGCAGGCGCCGAGCGGGGGGCCTTGCTCAGGGGGGAAGTCAAGGGTGCTCCCTGAATGCAGGTACCAAAACGCTGGCCAATCTCAAGTGGCGAAAAGCAGGCAGGGAGGAAACTGTGTTCAAGGACGAGGAGGGATGGAAGCCAGCCATTTGGTGGTTACTGTGAGGATACAGTGGCAGTCAAGTCCATAAGGCCCAGCATGGTGGTAATTTAGGGGGTTCGCTTGAGCTGGAAGATGATTTCTGGGCGAGCAGAGTGGCACTTGGCCCACGGGTTGCGCAGAGATTGGGTAGGGTTGATTGGTGATAATCTTCCAGGGCATTCAGTGACAGTTCCTGGATGGTGGATCGACAGGCGCATTCCCACTTAAAACGGGATGCGAGAGTTGCTCAATGGTGTGTTGATTTGACCACGACAGGCAGTTGAATCCTTCTACACGCCGACCAAACGGCGTAACGAGATGGAAATTTACGCAAAACGGGTGTTGTAAAGCAAGACTATTGTGACTTGACATGATGAAATGGGCTGTAGCTTACAATACCTTGGCCTAAAGGCTCTCAGGCAGTACAAACCGTAGATTGCGGGGCTCCCGTGTGGGCATTGAAGATGAACGCCTATCTTTAGCGGCCGGGGTTGGACAAACGCAATCTCCCATCGAAATCAACGACTCCGCTGTGCTGATGACGTCCCGGAGATTATTGGAAGAGGCATTTATTTGGGTACGATTATTATTTATTTTGGCATTTCTTGCACTGAATCGTCAACGCAATCCCAACGAAGTAATCGAAAAAAGTACGGGGTACGCGCAATGAAGACGTCGACAACCCTTTCGGCGCAGTTCGAGAAGCACTTATTGACTTGAGAAGGAAAGATAAGCCTCCTTGACACTCCCTATCAGGTGCATGAGTACTCAAGTAGGCACACAAAGTGTGAACTTATCACCATGAGCGAGGCGTATGAACGAGGAAATGTATGTAAAATGTCAGCAACCAACTTCAGATCATACTTGACCTGAACTTGTCACTGTGACAACTAGAGGCGAGCGTCTTTGTGCAGCGTGCTGGGCTGTAAATAGGCTCAATTCATTTGACAATCTGACAGCCAGAAAAAGACCTCATCACCACCATCACCATGAATAGAGTCCTTCCCAACTCCTTTTCAATGCCAACGACGATTCCTCGCTCCCAAATTGATCCGTCAATTGCGGCTTCGAGGCTTCGCGACGGGCACTTCGAAATTCGGACCGCGGAGGCCGACTAGCGATCCTGATCGCCAATATATAAAGTTCAAAACGAAGATGTGCTCCCATCCTGTCAATGTTCTGGGCTTCAAGCAGCTTTCAGTTCGTCTGATTGTGGCATCGTAGACGAGAAAGTGCCAGCCCACAGTGAGAAGAAATCAGTGGCCAGCAAGCCAGCAAGCACCCTGAATGGTTTTCGTCTGGGCGAGAAACAGGGGGAAACGAACGATTTAACAGTGGGCGATGGCCGGTGGGGGGTATTCTGAAACACTGGCTTTTCAGGGTTCAACTGCACCTAGAAAAAACTAGTTTTGGCAGAGCGCCACGACCAGATGCCGCATTTCAACGACATCTCGCAGCGTCCCAGACTCGCACGACATCATAACACCAACACAAGCACGTAAAATGTTACAAATGCCACATGTCCCGCGCCTGACACTGGTCAGGTTGGAAGGAGAAGACGGTGAGTCGGACCCTTTTCGGCAAGCTGAAGTTGAAGCCATCACCAGTGGCAACTTTGGGCGACGAAGCTGGGCCGAGCTGGAAGTTGTTAATGGTCACGTGGACATGCCCTTCCAACATATGGGCCGACAGACGTTGCTGGCTGACCCGTATACGAGCCTCACCTACTGGAAACTCCAAAACACCACGTTTCGTTCTTCAAACCGCAATGTCATCTTCATTTCCTTCACCTTTGCCGCAGCTTCACCGTCGCCTGCAGATTGCGTCAAATCTCTCGTGCAAAAGGCAACTGCAAAAACACCAACATTCTGTCATCCAGACAATTTCCGCGCCTGCTTGACGGTCCGGGATAACGGTGCATACCACGTTTCATCTGAATATCTGTGCTCAATGACTTCCCCGTCCGCATCAGCCATGCCTACCTCCAACCCTCCTCGCAGGGAAATCACTTCAACAACCAGAACGAAACAAGGCGGCTCGTGGAGACCTAAAAGCAAATCCAAGATGAGATCATTTCAACCATCGGAAATTCTCATCGATGTGATTGTGATGAAGAATTCTCTACTCGCATGCCCGAAATGAGGATGGGCCAACACAGCAGCTCAAATCTTGCGTTACTTGAATACAACTGCTCGGAAAACACCGCCATCATCACCGTTACAAGATCAGAATCGGAGTCCACAACATCAGTAAACTCGGCATTTCAAATACCCCAGCCTCCGTTATCATTTCTGTCATCACACAAGCTTTCTCACGCCCTCGTAGCCCCGTAGGGTTCGCATGTCGTCCTTCTTTTTGACAGATAAAACTCCGTCCCCAAAAAACCAAAACTCGACCCTGTTTCCCTGGCTACACAGCCTAGCCATGCACCAGGCTTTTGGGTTTCGCGGATTTATTTTTCGGTATTCTTTTTTGGGTCTTTGGAGGGAGCTTGGATTTATGCTCGAGTGAGCACAGGTCCGGCACTCGTCATTATTTTTCCATGGCATAATCAAGTTCTCATTTATTTGTCTTCCGGACGTGTGCACGATGAGGCTGAGATTGTACCGTTTCATGCGCCTCTTTTATCGTCTTTCCCAAGTGGGGAATCCAACACGAGAGAAGCGATTACTTCTTGCTCAGTCATCTTGTCTTTCGACTTCTCGGTCTCCAATTCCATTTCAAAGACGAACTCTCACATATTGCTTCTAAATTTACGTAAGAAAACTCGGGGTTGCCGCTACGAAGTATGTTGCCATGTTACTACATGAAAACATATGATCGCCGAAGTCTCTGGATCTTTATGCTCTTCTCATTTATAGTTTGCCCGTCCATCTTCTTCGAATTCCGGCGAGAATGCCCTCATATCGGTACAATTGTAAGGACCAAGCTGGATGTTGACGGTGCTAGCCATTGAAATTGGCACGTCTTAACCAGTTCCAGACAAACAAGAAAGGCAACTGTCTTAATCAATGAAAAGAAGCCATCGCCAGAGAGCTGTTTATCCTATCAGCTCGTCTTGCAATTACCAACACGAATAAAGTTCAAGATAAGTAAATGGGAAGCCATTCAAACAATAATCAAAGTTCTCGGTTTCAACATTGTCAAAGTTGAAATCGCCATCCCGAATCCTTCCTCGCGATGGACATCAAAAGTGGCAGTAAATATCGCCCTGCCTAGTTTTCATTGTTCCAGCTCATTAGAGTAATCCAAAGTAATTATTCTAAATGCTTCAAACAATTTGAAATATTGACCCAGATGTTGTAGAACGATCAAGTTCACTTGTCCCAAAGTATTTAGTAATTCAAGTTACCACTTCCACTTCTAAAGTCCACCGCGAGACTTCGAATAAATAATAGCCAATGGCCCTTGTAAAATTTTTGACTCAAAACACTTCTCATCATCCTCATCAATCATCGCAACTTACATTTTCACTCCCAAAACTATGTCCTACAACGCTTACCTCGTTGATTCCCTAGGTTTCCCCCGCAACCACCACGCAATATTCATCGAAACCTACGAATCCGGCCCCAAAACCGGAGTGGATTTCGAAGACAGAAAAGAGATACAACCCGAGTTGACGGAGAATTTCGGTGGTTTAAAAGAGTTTCTGGGGATTATCAAGAAAGAGGAGTATGGGAGGGTGAAAGAGGTTGTTGAGGGTGTTTGTCCGCCGAGGAAACAATTTGAGGCGGGGAGGAAGATTTATCCTACAGAGCCGCTGAGTAGGTGCCAGGGGTGGACTGCGGAGGCGATTGGGGCTTTGAGGGAGGCTGGTTTATTGGGGTGAGGAGATGGTTTTGATTCTAAGATGGTTTTTTGTCGAATTTGAACGGACTTGGTGGGCAATATTTCGCATGTCTACGGAATACTTTTAGAGTGCTTGTTTCGGTGCCGGACTTTTGGCGCAGCAATGCAGACCCCTACTTGCGTGGTCAGGGTCAGCATCGCCGCACTGCCTACTTCCCAGCCTCGACGCAACCTCAACTTAAATGTTTCTACCATAATGGCTACTAGCACGCCAACGGGGAGGTGCAATATCGAGCCCACCATGGCCGATGCTCAGCAAACTGGCTTTCCCCATTGCACGACTTGTCAAACAATCATCTCTTGTTTTTCTCCCTCCAATAAGCCCTTGAACCGTTCAATTGGAAAGATATCGTCTCTTTTGATGTCCTCTTGTCCACACTCTAAGTTTTTCAAGAATTTAAAGTTCAGAGATGGACGACGGGCTTCAGATTACGAAGAAAAAGAGCTCCGTATCCTGGATGTTCAGAAGGAGTCATTTATGGTCTTTTGGGTACCTGATCTAAATGCCATTTCTGAAGGAGTGGGGCTCTTTTATAGATCGGATGTAGATCAACACCCCGGAAAAACTATTGTGGTTGATCCTCAATGGATAGACAAGGAGATAATCAAGACTTGGATTTCCACCTGTGATGGCACACATGGATCTCGTTGCAAGGATCCCCTTCTATCCCGGGAAGGGAATATACAGCCGTTCTATCTTATAGACACTCAGGATAACTGCATTGTTGAGAGCAACAAGAGCATGAAAGAATATGTTGCACTTAGTTACGTCTGGGGTCAGACCAAAAATCTCCAAAACAATTCGGAACTTTGCCAAAAACTTCGAGAGAAAGACGTTCTTGCCAGTGGAGAACTTTCTCAGCTTCTCCCGGCAACTATCAAAGACGCCATGGCAATTGTTCGATTTCTAGGAAAGCGCTATCTATGGGTCGACTCACTTTGCATCGTACAAGATGACAAACAGTTGTTGGAAAGCGAACTCAGCAGAATGCACCACATCTATGCTTGCTCAAGCTTCACGATAATTGCTGCGGTCGGTACCGATGCAGACCATGGGCTGCGTGGATTCAAAGGTCTGACAAGACCGCGGAGTTTGCGACAGGACCCGATACAACTCGCAGGGTCAGAAAAAATCATGTTAGACAATATCACTCGTCCAACGCAAGAAACTAGGACTTCGTATTATAAGCGAGGGTGGACGTTTCAGGAGCGCTTGTTTTCGAAACGAAGGTTGTTATTCCAGAGCGAAGGCATAAAATGGGAGTGCCAGTGTTCAACTTGGTGCGAGGATCTCATGCCTACTTCAGAAATCAAGAGGAGTTCGGATGACCACGACCAGTTCTTCTACAAGACAGTACCCACACTTGTCAGCTTGTGGAATACGATGACAGCATACAACGAGAAGATATTCACGTTTCCCGAAGACGCAATTCCAGCATTCCAAGGATTTCAATCTATTCTTCATCGTACGTTTCCAGGGGGTCTCATTTACGGTCACCCAGAATTCTTCTTCGCTATCACTTTATCTTGGAGCCCCCTTCAATCCATCAAGAGACGTGTTCCACAGGCGGCAACAAAACACTTACCTAGTTGGTCATGGCTTGGCTGGCAAGGACAAATCCATTTCCCCATTGATCAAGAGATTACTGAGCTTCTTGGCAACGTGACCGAGTTAGAAGGCTATAAAACTCCTGTAGCGGAATGGTATACAGCATCATCACCGACTGCGACTGAGAAACGACAGATCAACTCCGCGTGGCAGGACTACAGGCTTCTAGCCCAAGAGGAGGACAGTGCTATTGCTTCTGGCTGGAGCAGAGAGAACTATGAGATTGAGGCTCATATAACCAACCCTAGTGTAAAAGGCATTTCCGAAATTCGAGGTGTCCCAAAATATCGCTTCAGACACCCGGATTTGAAAAAAAGAGAGCCCTTACTCTGGTATCCCATACCCGTCCTAGAACATACTTGCCCGGAATCTCCAATTCAACTTCAAACCCCTCTCATTTTTGCTCAAACTAGTCGAGCCTACCTCTACGTCAACACCACAGACTTTGAACCTGAAAGAGTTCCTTCAGATTTGAAGACCTGGGGTCCCCCTTCCCTTCGCTTGTCGGATCGGTCTGGGAATTTTGTTGGGCACCTTCAAGTACATCATGGGGATGACTTGGTTGAGTTCCAAAAGGGGATTGCTTCTGGCAATAGGAAACGTGTTGAACTTGTAGCCACCTGCAAGGGATATACTGGGAAGATATTCGATTATGAACTTGGACAGAGAATAAAGGAAGAAAAAGGAGCAAAAGATTGGGCTCCACAGCTGAAGAACTGCTATTTCATTCTATGGATTGAGTGGAAGGATGGAGTTGCTTATCGCCGAGGTGCTGGCGCTGTTACTGAAGATGCTTGGGAATCAGAAAGAGAAAGTGAACTTGTGGATTTGGTACTCGGATAACTTAGAGGATATTTTAGAAGGGGAAATTGTGATCTGGGAACTCTGTATTGAAAGCCTTCGTTGTTCTTGTTTTTGTTCTTTTAAGGCCGAGTTTTTTACGTAGCGGATTTTTCCCACGAGCTTTGTTTTCTTTTAGGAACCTGGATGATGGCTCGTAGTTGAAAACCACAGTAGTTTTGAAGATTGAATCAGAAAAGCCACAGGCAACATAGTTGATGCTAAACCTCGGCAGGGGTTGGAATCAACCGAGTAAGTGGACCAGGCAGCTGGCTCTTCCGGTTCTCTCAATCCACAGAAGAATCGCATTCCAGTTTCAAGGCATTGGATTAAAATTCAAGTTCATTGCAAAGTTTGAGATAAGTGACTAAATTAATGAAGCAATGATGTCCCTGGTAGTGGTAGTAGCAGTGCTACTGCAACTTTTAACCATAGCCAGAAGACTTCAAAACTGAAGTGCACAGAGGATGGTTCATTATTTAAGCGAGTATCTAATCCCCCCTTCCCTTGCTCGCGGTGGACATTATAAGCGGCAGTAAATAGACTACCGGTTGTGCGAAATTTCAAGTATTTAGGAACTCGATTGTTCCACATACCTCGGTCAGTAGTGCTAAATTGTTCCAAGCGCTTAGGATAATTTACTTGATCTGCCCTAGAAAGTTGGAATAACAAGGGCTAGATAGGCGGGTACATACAAACCTAATGTAGCCACTTTTAATATCCACAGCGAGCCTTGCAACCTGAAAATCATTCAGGTTAGTCGTAGAAGTGAGGGATTATCAAAGCCCGATCTGAGCTGGGTCATCGAGTTACCGGAACACCTCACAGACAGATAGAACATTTTTTCAAGACTTCGGGTTTTGGACAAGTACAAGTTTTAAATAATGTAAAAGATTTATTGATTTGTTCAGGCGTAGCTAGTAGTTTTCGGACTAATGAAGAAATAACTTAGTCCTAATTATCTTGTAAATTTTTCTTGTAAATTACATAGAAATTACTGGCGACCAATGGAGTTAGTGGAAAGAACACCCACTCTGATAATAAGAATATAAGTTTAAGAAACTAAAACAATTTGAATTCAATTTCCTGATGTCTACAACTTGTTGACTCGTATGTTGGTGTATGTTGCTCTGTTTAGGTGTTCGCCATGAGCCCTGCCACCCCAAGTCTATTCACTTTCTCTCACACTCTCACTCTCACTAACACACACCACAGCTTACAACGCCATATTCTTCTCACATGCACTTCTTCTTCTGAATCCTCCTTAGCATACTTCTTCAGCTTCAGGGTGTACAGACCATATTGTTTCCCATTACCATCTAAGGATTAAGCACACTAGCGATCCAAGCTCCCCGCCATCTGCCTCCACACTATTCCTCCTCTCGTCCCCAAACCGCTGCTCTACGCCGGAGCCACACCATCCCATCCACTACCACCACTCGACCCATAATCACGAATAACACTCGTCTCCTCGCCTGCACGCCCCAACAGCGCTGTCACTCCAACTTCCTGCTCATTATCTTGATGGCAGTAACATAGCACCTTCAATATGGGCCGAAAACGTTCACGGATTCCTCTAACTCACTACACAACGCTGGTTTGACAGCATCGTGTAAAAGGTCGCTAGCTGCTTTGGAGGAAAAATGCGCAAAATATGAGCCCAAAGGATCAGCATCATGGGTGCAAGCTATGCGAGAAATACGGAGAGAATCTTTCTAGGTAGACGGTCTTTACTTTGCAGAAATTGGTCGACAGTTCCGATACCGCCTTCCTTGCCGATACAGAAAAGAATTATTGTCCATATGCGCCGGTTCGATATAGTCGAGAAGTCATGAAGGTACAACAGGGAGAAAATCGACGAGCTCTACGAGGAGCTTGGAGTTGGACCACCAGCATTGCATAAAATCAACCGGGACTTTGTATCCCTTTGCCGGAACAAAATTGCCAACTTTATTCAGGCCAAAGGTCGAACTTCCCTGAAGCAGGGCCTCTACTAATTTGAAGGAGTTACAGTAAAGTGGGAGGAATCAATTGCAAAATGGCTGGAACCTGGTTGGGATGGCTCCACAGTTCTGCCGTCATTCCCGAAAACAGAAAAGCTCTGTACGGAAATTCAAAAACTCACATATGAGCAACGAGAAGATTTGTTAAACAGCTTGGGGATTAAATTATTCACTCCGCCGACTTCTCTAGACCAAAACCAAATGTTTAGCTCTCCTCAATATGTCTCAATGGCTGATATGAATGGTATCTCCCAGTCTTTACGGAGGCTTCCAATCCACACTGTCGCTAGACCTTCTCCACGAAGGTCTGGATGACACCCTCACATCGCCTTCTGAATGTTAGAGTCTTCCAATATATGTGTGGAACTCCATCGGTCACTCGGGGTAAAGCATCTTTCAGTGGAAGTCTGACCAAAATACGGGGGAAACCTTCGATGATGTTTGGTAATGTTCGGTCTCGCACTTGTGAGTGCACTTCCTTCGTCTTTCAAGTTTCAACTCGAAGCATAAAAACAAAGATGGCGATTCGACGAATTCTAAACACCGTTCATCCGAGTTCTAGATTACATTTTTAGAACGTCCCTAGTGACTAGGTGGCTTCAAATACAACATGCATTCAGTCCCCCAAGATGACTCGCAACTTTTCCTCCCCAAACACACCTGATAAGCGAGAAATCAAAGCATCCAAACTCAACCATGTCCAAAAGCCAACAAAAGGAAGAGCATGCTCAGGATTCAATTGACTCAATCTCCTCATGGAACATAATTGATCCGGAAGAAGAGAGAGCTCCCTAGTCCTACGACTCCTATCTTTCAGAGACGAATGGCTATAATTCTCACCTAGACGCTCTCCTTGAAGACTTAATGGCGAAGATGGAAGCCTTGCTAGAAAACGCAAGAATTGTGAGAGAGTTGATGAAGAGGATCCGTGACGATTTGGTGAAGCTCCTATTGAAATGAGGAGTCCTGTTGGAGTGTGGTGGATGCCACTGGCTGGCTGTTGGGTCGCAACGGGATTGGAAGTGAGCAAAATTTATAGAGCAGGGAGAAAAACAAAACTGGTTTTGAAAGAATAAAAACACATTTACGTAGACTTCTAGCAAAATCCCCGATCGCGAAGCGTCGGTTTTCTCAAATTATCAATGTTGTCATCGTCGCGTCACTCTAGCCGCTTTTCGCGAATGGCCTCACTAACCACCCACCGGCACCGCAACGTAACAAAGAAAATCGCACCGGCGGGCGGGTCCTTTCCCCACTCCACATAACAATTTTCTAAATTCCAAATTGCATTCTAAGACCACAAATAAGAAGTTTGGTCGCATAACCAATGGTACCTAGGCTTGGGTACTTGGATCGGCCACCGTAAAAGTGGAACGCTCCCCTGCTTGCAGGGAAAAGCACGACCAAGTTGGTTCTTCAGAAAGGATGCCGAATAGAGATGTATGGCGAGCGGGCCGAACTCTTTTGCCAGTCAGATGTATTTTTTCATGTACTTTTGCAATTTCTGGGGCGTTTTTGGTCGTTTTGGGTTAGGTAAGCGAGTCCGAGTGTAGCGAAATTTGGCTTTCGACAAACGTCGGAGGGACCATGCCACTCTTTCTTCAGAGAAAATATGAAAACATGTTAGATATTCTTTAAAAAAAAATGAAGACTCAGCAAGACAGACTTTCTGTGAAGGCAAGCGCATTAGTTCAGCTCGATGAGTGAGCTCTCGAATATGAGTCCTTGGTTATGTCTTGAGGTCGTTCCTTCTCTCCCTGTCCTGCCTCAACCTCTAGTCCTTGACTAACACGGGACCTGGGGTCGCGCCTTCCCTCAATAAACCCCAATACATTTTGAACTTGGCCCGCACCTTCACATTCAACCCAATAATTGGGGAACATATCTATTAGATTCCTCCTTCCCTAGCTATCGCAATATGGCTCTCGAGCCTTGATCTTCGTAGTCGCTCCTTCCCTCACTTCTTTCAATCCTCAACGCTGTGGTTATTTGGCGCACCTCGTACTATTCGAAGAACCGTGATTTACTCTGAAAATTTGATTATAAGAGAAATGGAAACCATTTTTCTCCTCTAGCTATTCAATTATCTGCAGAAATAAAGGGGACGGAATTTGGACATGGAATGAAGGTTGGCATACTTTTTTTTCATGTAAAATAGCAGAAAGATCACGGAGAGGTTCACGAACAAAGATTTCGAGCCGATGTATACTGGGCATCGGTATATTATAAATAGCAAGCGGTCTGGCAAGATGGCATCGCTATCGATATTTAACTCTCCCGGCGAGAAGGGAGTTCCTTCTGATAATATATGAGCATCTTTTTGAGAATCGAATACCAAACAAAACTGCGGCTGTATAAGATCAATCAAAACTATTCGGTTTTCTTTTTCTTCTATGCCTTCCCGCCAGGATCTCATAATCGCAGCTAAAGTACCAAGACTATAAAGAAAGGTAAAAGGAGAAACAGTGGTCTTCTATAAAAAAAATTCTTAGTACAACGCGGAAGACAACTTGGAAAATATTGAGAAACTAGTAAGAGAGACAGAGGGGTTTTCCTCTGAGTACACTCGCTTTCGTGAGTATTGGTTTAGGAGAACTAGATTTATTCTCCGATCAATTCTTCTAAAGGCTTTCGTACAATAGTTAAACTTGCGAAGTTTCTAGGGTAATGAATGGAGGGGGTGAACGCAGAACAAGCCCATGGTTCTTACCTATTTCCGTTAGAATCGTGAACTTTTCCGACCTTTCTGGAACAGCTAGTCTTGGTGGGAGTAATACGAGTATCTTCTTTCTTCTTTTCTTCCGTACTTTGCAGAAATACCCACACCATTGCACAAGCACAAACACCCCGTACCCTAGCATATGCGCCAACGTCAACATCCCTGAATGCACGCCTTACCTTCTCAGTTAGCACGAATTGCCTCATTCTCATGCAAGCCTCGGCAAGCCTCCTCGGAACCATTTGCTTATTTGCTAAGCGTTTCTAGAATACGGAGCGGAATTATAAAAAGTTAAATCCAATTAGGAAGTTCGTCTCGCGTCTACTTGGTAGAAGTGCTTGCCAAGAAGTTGTGGGTTTACACTCGAGCTAGCACCGTCAGGATCAATCAGGCGCAATTGATCCAATTGATCCTCACGATTTAAATCCTCCGGATTCTCCGTCAACCTCTGCCAAGCTCCATTGTCGATTCAGTTCATTTTCCAATTCAATGCTCCAATCGATCCCCCCCAGAAAGATTAAAAAATGGGCGCAGAGTTGTAAGGGAAGGAGGAAGACAAGCTCATCTCAACTCTGTCAATCCCGAGAAGCGCCACTCTTCGACAGTTAGTGCTAACCCAATGAGGAAGGAGGCGGTGGCCAAGTGAGAACTCGGCTATTTATCATCTCCTCCGATTGGCTGTGAGCTTATCCAGTAACCGAAGCGATTCCACCTTCCAACATTGCAGATCCGAGGCCTGGCTGGAAAAACAACCTTGACACAACACCTGCACTCGACAAGACGATAATTGAGCAAGTCTATGAGATCCAAACAACCCTTTCAGAAGGCTTGACAAGTGCCAATTAAGTTTTAGCAATTGGTTTATACTAGAGTCACCAGGAAATTAAACCGGTAAATTCCAAGGACAATTGGTTTTGTTATGAGCTTGTTTACCCCCTTTCAACCTTGGCCGAAGCTTGATAACGTTGCCCCTCCCCCTCATTTTCTGATATGGCCAGTCAGGTCACCGCTTCGATATTACGTCGCCACCGCCTTGCCAAACCCAAGACAGATGCAGCAGGTACAGCTCGCAGGACACCGACCCTGGGTCGAGGATCCCAGGTTTGAATTCCGTACCTGAAAGCAACCTGGACTATGCACACGGTAGTAGGCTCAATTGAGGCTATTCCTTGCTCTATAAGCTCTGAGCGGTGCAATTCTTCTGGTTCCAGCAATAATGGGTCGTCTAGTGGGGCGATAGCTACCCCCCCTGGCCAAGAGAGTTAAAAAATTCGCCAGTATAAGTATTCCCCTCACTCGCCTTGTTTTTACTTCTCAAGCTCTTCCAGTACAACGCAATTGTCAAGATGCCTTCTTTTGCTTCCGCATTGCGGGCCCTCTCCCTTGCTGCTTTCGTTTCCACCACCGTCGCCAGCTCTGTTTTTGAGTCTGTCCACCAAGTTCCTCGCGGTTGGACTTTCGTTCGCAATGCATACGCCGACGAGTCTGTCAAGCTGCGTGTGTCGCTCAAGCAGCAAAATGTCGACGATCTTTACCAAAAGGTGATGGAGGTTTCTACACCCGACCACTCATCCTACGGAAAGCATTATGAAGGTCACGAGCTACGAAGTCTTCTCAAGCCAAGTGAGGAGACCTCGAATGTCGCCATCAGCTGGTTGCAGGACAGCAACATAACTGCGATCAATGACGATGGAGATTACGTTCTTTTCACCTCAAGCGTTGAGACAGCAAACAAACTCCTCAACACCAAATTCGCCTGGTACACCAATGCCGAAAATCAGAAGGTCATCAGGACACTTTCCTACAGCGTCCCTGATTCTGTCGCAAGCCACATCAACTTTGTGCAACCAACCACTCGATTCGGAAGTCTGAGTGCTCTTGGATCCACTGTTGAGAAAATCGACACTGGCGCTCCTTTTGATGGCTCTGTAAGCTTTACCGGTGCTGCTGTTCAGACACCAAACATCACATGCAACCTCACCATTACACCAGAATGCCTTTTGGATTTGTACAACGTTCACTACAAGGGAGATGCTAAAAACGGAAACACCGTCGGTTTTGGATCTTTCTTGGAGGAGTATGCCAGATACAGTGACTACGAGCTTTTCGAGCAGAAGTACCTTCCATATGCTGTTGGTGAAAACGTAAGTTGCCCCCCCAACCTCTTCTAGAATTCATTAGCTAACTTACTCAGTTTACTGTTGTCACCTTCAATGGCGGACTCGACGACCAAACAAGTGCCGATGACTCTGGTGAGGCAAATCTTGACGCACAATACATTCTAGCTGTCGGTTACCCTACTCCAGTTGTCGAATACAGCACCGGAGGTCGTGGTCTCCTCATTCCCGACGGAGACAGCCCTACCCAGGACGACAACACCAACGAGCCATACCTCGATTTTCTCCTTGCCTTGACCAAGCTTCCCAACGAACAAATCCCCAACTCTATAAGCATCTCATACGGTGAGAACGAGCAAGAAATCCCAGTTTCATATGCATTCCAAGTTTGCCAGCTTTTCGCTCAACTTGGTGCTCGTGGAAAGTCAGTCATCTTCTCCTCTGGAGATTCTGGAGTTGGAGATTGGTGTTTGTCCAACGATGGAAAGAACACTACCAAGTTCCAACCTCAATTCCCAGCTTCATGCCCATACGTCACATCTGTTGGAGGAACCCGATACATCGAGCCAGAGCAAGCTGTTTTCTTCTCCTCGGGAGGATTCTCCAACATCTGGGCTCGTCCTTGGTATCAAGAACTCGCGGTACCAAAATACCTCTCGATCCTTGGCGATCACAACAAGGGCTTTTTCAACATCTCCGGCCGTGGATTCCCAGATGTCGCAGCACAAGGACAAAATTTCCGTGTTTTTGATAAGGGAACCGACAACGGTTACCGAGGAACTTCATGCTCTGCACCAGCATTCAATGGTGTCATTGCTCTCCTCAACTCCGCACGTGTCAGCGCTGGTTTACCAACTCTCGGCTTCTTGAACCCTTGGTTGTATACCCTTGGCACATATGGATTGACCGATATCACCCTTGGTACATCAACTGGATGCAATGGACTTGGAAGATTTAACAGTGCTCCAAATGGCAGTCCTGTCGTCGCCAACGCTTCTTGGCCTGCGACGGAGGGTTGGGATGCTGTAACTGGTTTGGGTACACCAGACTTTGGGAAGTTATTGAAGGTTAGCACGCCTTGGGTACAAAATACGGGGGGTCCTGCTTAGAGGATGGATGAAGTGATGATTTAATGCCTAAAATTAATGAATGATAATTGATAATCATATACTTGTCTCCCTCCTTGATACTGCTCGAATTGTGAAATCTATCCCATGAAGAAAAGGTCCAAGGTCCAAGTTCTGATTCAATTTCAATAGGATACTTCAGAATTTCAACTAGCTTCCAATAGCAGAAAGCGGGTCGGTGAGTTACTCTCAAAATATCCAACAGTTACCAGCTTACTCCTAGTAATGGTAGCTTACTAGCAATGACAGCTTACGCACCAATTGCCCAGGAGTCACCAGTGAATACAATCGTACATAACGGCCCATCCTCGGCCCACACCCACGGACTGAAAGTATTTGAAGACAAATAAGCAAAGTCTCCGCAAGACACGAAGCCTATCAAAGTACCCTTCGTGGTGGCGGGTTATGGGGTTGAGCGTCTGAGGAGGAAAATCTGTGTACTGGGGTAAGACTATTAGAACACGGGCATTAGTCGCGGTGCCTCGAGTTGGTCTTACTTTGAACAAGAAGATTTTTTTTGGATTTTTTTGGCGTTTCTTCTTTTAGGGGGAATCTTTTGCGTTCGTGTTGTTCGTTGTTGCAGTTTTACTTTATTGGGGAGAGTTGGCTTCAAGCATTTGTAAAATTCTCAATTCGCCCGCCTTCTCTAAGCGAGAGATACTAAAATTCACTGAAAATAATCTACTAACAAATCCTATTGGATCTCTAACTTTTGCGATGTGCAACAAAACAATGAGTAGAGAGCTATTGGCTATTGGGAGGTAGAGTGGGATAGGATTTGAGGATCTTCTATTCACCAAGTTACGGCGGAGCTCTCTGAGATCGCACTAGGTTATTTCTTTAGAAGGAAAGAAAAGAAAATGCTGACATTGCTTACTGCGTGAATCTTTGACAGTGACTCAAATACGTCAAAAGCATGCAACTGGTTTATCTTAATATTTAGCGAGGTTGGAGGTTATTTTGCTAATGCTTGTCAGCTCGTCAATTGATAGACGAAACTCGTGGGCTGGGAGAAAGAAGAAGCTTTTGATGAAGAATGAAACGCTCGCAAGTAAATACTTCAGCTTCGTACCTGCCTACCTCTATTTCAATAATCAATACTAGAGCGTATTTCAGTAGAGAGGTGTAGAATTGAAAACTATAGGTTATGCTTGTTGGTTGAGAAGTTGATGATTATAATTGTACTTGCTGGCTAGACATAGCCATAGCTCCAATAACCCTTTGAACTTGGACCGTTGGGAAGGACACTAACGTTGTTAAAGGTAATACCATAGTAGTTGCAAGTTAGGATGATAGACACAAATAGTTGAATAGGGGGTAACTCGCCAGCCAGAGAATGAATGCTAAAATAGAACAAATAGGGACTTGTGACAACAGTTGCCATTTCAAGAAAGAAAGTATGTTGCTCTGAATGCTGAACGTCTCGTTTATCATTTGGGGGGAAATTGAGTTTTGCTGAAAGGACCTCTACAAATATTGGGTTGATGCAATTCCAACGGCGACGTTCAAAAGAGTACTTACGATGATAGCCAAGGCGTTTTCCAGTTCTAAGACGAGGGTTTGTGAAATCGTAGAGTATGTGAAATAGCGACCTTAAAAACCACTCCTGGTATAAGCTTTGTTGTCCATAGAGCCGACAGCGATAAAGGGATGATGCGGCAAGCAAGGTTGAACCCATCAACGTAGGATAGAGCCAATAGACCTAGCGCCTACCTGCTTTAGACTTGTTCTCCATTTCACACTGGGTGGATTCAAATGAGCCGGGACTAGGGGTCTTCTTTCTAAGCAACTTCTCCTCTTCTCGAACTTGATCGTAGCCACACAAAGGCGAGGTTACAAATGATGAAGGCGGCAAGGCCTTAAGTCGTGCATAGAACCTGAGTTGATGAAGCCTAGTTCAAAACCCTGGTCAGTTATCTTCAACGTAGAAAGAGACCTTTCGAGTTTCCCGCTGAATGTCTGACCATGAGGGTTGTAGAACAAAGTGAAGGAACCGTTCTATACCTCCGAGTAGAATTGGTGGAGTTGATGTTGAAAGGAAAGGAAAGGAATGAACGAGTCGTAGTTGCTCTACGCAACCTCTCGGTTCCGTTGTGAGCATAACACTCTGGCACCTACTTTGCTCTTGAGTTAAGTTGATGCTAGAGAGCAATACTCACTTCTCTTACTTCACGAAAATGATTCGACCAGCAAAAAGAACCTTCCTCTCAGAACGTATTCAGAAACAAGTACTCGAAACCCGACAGCCCAAAGGTAGAATTGATGAAGAGGAAAAGGGAAATAATTACTTACTGTGAGACAAAACATCCTCATCTGAGGGAATAAAGCAAACAAGCTCCTCATGAGCGGACTGTGTAGGGCGAGGGGGGATCAAATAATTCGCGGCCTCTCAGTGGAAAACAAAGCAGGGGGGCATCAAGCGATACGCGACCCTGAATGTCACCGGGAGGGAGCTGCTGCCCTGGGCTGATTAGAAAATCCGGGGAAGTGGGTCCCCCGATTTCTGGCCGAAGCCTTCATGTTAGCAAGGCAAAATGAGTTGTCTGGGCCGAGAGCTTTCATGACTGGGAATGACTGCGCATTGGTTAACCTAGGGGTGGGTATGGGCGCCAATGAAGACTAGCCCGTCAAGCAAGAGTTATCGCCATTGCTAAGCCCACCACCGGCAGTACTTCCTGGAGAAAGACGGATATTATTCGAGAGGATTTGGGAGAATCAAAAGATTGGGTTTCTGATTCTTTCAACTCTTCTCAAAGAATATATTTGATTATTCTAACTGCTTCGCATAGTCATTAGTAAAGTGGTACACATAGAATAATGACTGAGGCTTACCCAGAGACGATTTTGAGTCACTAATTTCTCAATCACTTCGGGCTGGGTCTATTTGGGTAGAGCCTGAGAGTATTGAAGAAAATGTAAAAAGAGGAGGAAATGGAGAGACGAGAGGCCTTCCAAAAGGGAAAGCCCCTGAAACTTCTTATCCAAAGCTTTAGACATAAAACCAACTCTAAAAGTTTAAGAAGAATAAGAAAGCAGCCACGTGAAAAAGGGCACGCAGAAATTACAGAAAATGTAATAAGAAATACCTCAACAGAAATATTCTCGCATTTTGATCTAGGAGATTATCCATAGACCAGCCCTCACTTCATAGTAACCAACTCCTCGGCGCTAGTAGGATGGATAGCCACACAACTATCAAAGTCCGCCTTTGTTGCGCCCATCTTAATAGCAACTCCAAATCCTTGCAACATCTCTCCACTTCCCAATCCCAAAATATGAAGACCAACAACCTTCTCATTAGGTCCTTGACAGACTAACTTGTACTTTGTAGGTCCCTTCTGATCTTGTTCCATCATGGCATAGTACATGGCAGTAAAGCTTGTATTATACACTTTAATGTTCTCCTTTCCATATTTCTCAATAGCTTGTGGCTCCGTGAGGCCAATACTACCAACTTCTGGGTGAGCAAATACAACCGAAGGAATGAGATCGTAGTTCAGCTTCGAATCCTTGAATTTCTCTGGTCCAAAGAGACGATCGCTGAGTTTACGACCAGCAGCAATTGCTACGGGTGTGAGCTCGACCTTTCCAACAACATCACCAAGAGAGTAGATATTCTCGACATTGGTGTTCTGGTATTCGTCTGCGATGATTCGTCCCACGTCGTCCTGTTTAACACCGGCATTTTGCAGTCCAAGTTTTTCAACTTCTGGCGATCGGCCGATTGCCCAAATCAAATTGTCAACTCCATCGAGCGTTCCCTTTCCGTTTCCGTCTTCGTAGTGGATCGTGAGTTTACCCGTCTTCTCGTCCTTCTCGATTTTGCTTTGGCTAGAATTCTTGTGGAGGTGGACGCCCAATCTTTCGTACTCGGCTGTGATGGCATCTTGTACCATTGGGTCGAAACTGCGCAAGAATTTGTCATGTCGAATGAACAAATGTGTCTCCGTGCCCAAAGCATTGAACATGCCAGCAAATTCAACGGCAATATATCCAGCACCAACAAGAGCAACCTTCTTTGGCAGTTGCTCTATGTCGAAGAATCCGTCACTGTTTGTGCCATATTCTGCGCCTGGGATGCCTTGAGGAATTGTTGGGTGGCCACCAACTGCGAGAAGGATCTTTTTGGCCTTGATTGTTTGTTTTGAGCCATCGTCCAAAGTAACCTCTGCCTCGTTTTTTCCGGTGAGGCTGGCATGGCCGTGGATGTATTCGACCTTGTCATTGCCCAAGTTCTTCTCGTAGATGCCATTCAGCCTCTTGATGTATGCATCTCTCTTGTGCTTAAAGTATGGCCAGTCGAAAGGAGCTGTGTGGTCTACTGAAAAGCCATAGGCTTTAGCTTCGTGTATCGTTTCGGCGATGGCAGCGGCGTTGAATGTAACCTTCTTTGGTACACACCTTGAAGTTTGTTAGCAGAGGCAATTTTGAGGAGGTTGACAGTACTCACCCCACGTTAACACAAGTTCCTCCCAAACGCTTGCTCTCGACAGCAATTGTTTTCGCGCCGTAGTATCCACTGGCTCTTCTAGCAGAAGCCAAACCCCCACTACCGCCTCCAATGACAAGGTAGTCGCATTCTTTTGGTACAGGCGCCATGATTGAAGACGAGCTTGAAAATTGACGAGAGAGAGACAAAAGGCGTGAAGAAGCGGTTCGGGGTGCTGCAACGGAGGTAGCTCGAGCTAGAAGGGCAAAATTGGGCATGGGGAAAGATCAACTAAAAGTACAAGAAGAGGGGTGGTGGGGTAAGATATAGCTGGAAGGAACCTGACAGTGACGTGCTCGAGTTGCATACAGATTACTTCTTAGTGTGGCAGGCACTCTCAGCTTACCAAGACTTTGTCTAGACCTATGGACGACCGCGTGTAATCCTGAGCTTTTAGGAATCAACATATGCCAACTTACTAGGGGCCAAACGATGGGTTTCTCGTTCTCGTTTCCCAAAGATCTTGAGCTCCAAACTATGCGGGACGATTTCTAAGCTCCTGTATGGAGGATTCCGCCACTACACGACACCTGCATACAACCAACCGCCAACCTGGCCCGCCGAGCCCGACATCAGCCTTTCCATGTATTATCAGACCCCGGCCCGGCTCCGGGCTCTCCGATAAGAACGGCACGTGACTTAACCCCCCAGCCTCAGGCGGTTCGGGATTTGGTTGCATCCCTTCCAAATTGTTTTCAGCCTTTTGAAGAAAACGGTCTCTGAACAATCTATCTTTCTGTTACTGTACAATTTCTAAGCTATTTTGTGTGCCTCATTTAGATCTAGCCATTCTCTTGAATATTGGCATTTCTAGAGATGTGGCAAAATAGTATCGATGGATTCAGCAAGTACACACCCTATCATTGATTCCTATCCTTTTATAATGGAAAACAAGACTTTAGGATCGAGAGGTAAGATAATTCACCTTGCTTACTTCTAAACAATTAGTAACTCTCATTATTTTGAAAGGCTGTCGGAAAGTTTAATTGTGTTTTGATTTTAGAACAAATTGTTTGATTCGAATAACCTTACTTGCTTTATAACGAGAGAGCGAGCCTGCAAATATCTTTTCCCAAATTTTGTCTAAACAATATTTTACTAGGAAAGGAGAAGAATGAGAAAAGAGAAAGGAAAGAATGTTTACAAATTGTCAGGACAATGTGTTGGATTGTATTGATTGGTCAGCCCTAACCTTTCCCCCCCCCCAATCTAGATCCCATAATGATTTGCAATAGACAAATCAACCTAGTACCGCTTTTCCGTTCAGCCCTCGAATGAGTGTATTAAGATTAAATTCTCGACCCCTTCGATGGAATTACGATTACCCAACCCTCGATTACATATTCATAGATTCATAAACTCCATCCTCCCACCCCGTACCCCTCCAATTCTCACTCTCTCCTCGCCATCCGTCCCTTAACCCTATAACTCCCCGCACTCGTCGTAGTAGGTGCCAAACAAGCAGACGGAGTAACCGTTACGGTAACAGGTGGTGGAGTGGTATATGTAGGTGGCGGGGTTGTATAGCTAGGTGGCGGGGTAGAACTTGACGGACAACTCGCAGAAGAAGGAAGTGGAGGAGTTCCCGGGATTACAACTTGACTACACAAATTGTTTCCAAAGTCCACGGCTGCTTGTTGGTCTGTGGCATTGCAATTTTGGGAAATGCAGCAGGAGATTGAGGCGACGAAGGTTGTGTTTGTGCAGACGCAGGCTACGTCGCGGGTGTTGCAGTTGGCGAAGGTTTCGAATTTGGAATCGAAGAATGGTAGGGCGCAGGCTTGCTGGTGGGGTGTTAGTTATTGGAAGAAATGGAACGGATTTTGGAAAGCTTACTGCACAGGGTGGTAGGTCTGGAGGGAGGTCTTGAGCAAAGACCAGAGCTGCGAAAGCTAGGAGGATGGAGGGTATGGAGAGCTTCATTGTGGCAAAGAAGCCCTTGGGTAATTGAAGTGGGAGTTGTGATTAAATAGTAAGAGAATTGTAAGATTAATGACGGGTTCAATTGAGCTGTTTGTAATGACCCCGTAGACCCAATTCACTGTTGATCGAATGTGAAATCCAACATACCAGCGAAGAGAGCTTATAAAGTCAGCCCATGACAACCAACCTCTCCTTTTCCAGTCACACAGAATCCCAATATTGATTTTATCCAGCCCGTCTGACTGCGTTCTTGAGGATAAACAACCGAGGCTGGGGAACGATCGGCGTACAATATGCAAGGCTACGTACTGAGACCCTGTTGTCTCTACCAAAATAGGTAGTTGTGTTGACAATGCCGATTCCGAGAGTGAAAGAACGAATAGCAAAGAGGCAAAAATGACAATTGGGAACCTCCAAGCTGAAGAGTACACGAAAACATCCCCGAAAAAGGATCCCGAGAAGGAAGAAACGAACGCAGATGGGATGAAAATATTGAGATAGTAACACAGAAAACAACGGCTAGCTGCAGAAAAGAGAGCTAAATTGAGAAACAATGTTGTAGAAAAAGGTACCAGAACACATATGTCCCCGTTGGGAAAAGAAGAGTATGCATCCCGTCGGCTCAATTGAAAAACTCAACGCAGATCCATTTGAAGGAGCTGATCAAAATGACACAGCTGAATCAGTTGACAGATAGAAATTTCTAGTTTGAATCTCAATTGATTTTTGTTCCGACTAGTTCTTGGCTCGGAAGCTTGACAGTGTTGAAGGATTTCATGGACACGAAGAGACAGCCTCGATATCGAAGGTACTAAAGTAAAAACCTTGAGAACCTCGGAAGGAAGAAAGGGGAGGGTTCTGTAGCTAGCGCAACCAATTCGCTTGGTAGGCTTGTGTCTTGTAACCGGAAATAACATAATATTCGTTCCTAGAACGATGACGTTTCTTGTAATCTCTGATCAACTGCCAAAATATGGCAAAATTCATGCTTGAGATTGGAAAATTAGGAAGCTACCCTTGCTTTATAGTTTTCCAATCCTCTTTTAGGCCTAGTTAACTCTCAGCCTTATCAAGCTCACCCCTGAAACAGAGCTCCCGTCGCGTCTCCCACCTGCAAAGTCCCGAGGTCCACCAGCAATTCACCAAAAGCTTCCATACTATACATGGCCATCCAAATCCCCCTCTCCTTCAGCCTCGCCCAGCTCAAACAAGTAGCCTTCAAATGCGGCGTCCAAAGCTCCGGAACCAAAGCCCTCATCGCAGCCCGAATCAACGATGAGCTCCTCAAAACCGCCGAGATCAAAGCCTCTGGCATCCGCGCCAAGCTAAAAGGAGCGCCCATCCGCGTCCTGAGCATCGATATGGGGATTCGAAATCTCGCATACTGCGTCCTGGAGATCCCACGGAGGAGGAGGAAGATCAAGATCGCAAAGCCGAGTGCAGAGATGTTTCCGATTGTGAGGGAGTGGCATCGCCTTGCTGTTTCCACGCCACCAATCGAGAAGGAAGAAGCTCTGAAGGATGACGAGATGCCCGAGACTGCGGAGAGGATACTGAGTAAGGAGGCGGAGAAGGAATCGTTTACTCCTGCTACGATGGCTCTTACGGCTTATAAACTCCTGCGAAATCGACTTCTCCTCTTAGATCCAAAATACATTCTTATTGAACGTCAACGCTTCCGTAGTATGGGTGCTGGTAATGTCCTCGAGTGGACTTTGCGGGTCAATATGCTGGAGACAATTCTACACGCTGTACTATGTACTCTAAAAGAGGAGGGCATATTTAATGGAGAGGTTATTGCTATTTCTCCAGGACAGGCCAGCAATTACTGGCTGAACGGGGATGAATGGGATAAAACACCTGAGCCATCGAGGAAAGAACGAAAAACCCAGAGTGCGAAACGCAGGAACAAAGGTCACAAGATTGATTTGGTAAAAAAATGGCTGGAAAATGAAGAGCGGGTTACTTTGGGAAGTAAACAGACCGAGTTGGTTGCAAAAGCTTATTTGGCAAAATGGAATCGAGCTCCGGGGGGTGGGCCAGCTGTAGAACTTGAGGCAGGGGAAAAGATGGGCAAGTTGGATGACCTGGCAGATTCCTTTCTACAGGGCATGGCTTGGATAGAATGGGAGAGGAACAAGAGACAAGCATTGAAAGACGGCGTAGAAGCGCTGTTAGATGAGTCTGTAGTGAAAAAAGAGTTAGCTGAGCCACCTCCGCCAATTCTGGTTAGAGGTAAGCGTGAAAAGTCAGTTATCCGCCTGAAGCCTCTCGAGATACCTATACCTTTAAAAAAGTAATTACAAAAATACTCAAGTCTCATTGCAAGGCTGTATTTCTGTTGCTATGTTGAGCAATTTCGAGCTTCATTTAACAACACGAGTGTTATTGCTCCAACAAGAGAAGCTAGACCTGTTTCAATTTCTCCCGAACCGATGAAGCTATTTCTCTGCCAGTATACGATCGAATCGTCTTCATATCGATCCGTAAATTCTTCTGAATCTTTTCCCATCTATAATCCTCAACCTCCTGTGGCCTCTCTATAGAAAGAGATACTCCGGTTTGCGCCAGCAGTAGCAAATGCCTCGCTTCTTCCAGCAACCTTTGGCAACCATTTCACACACCACAAGGTCTTGTCGGTCTCACTGTGAGTCGCCACGCACGCTCTTCGATCGATGGACCAAACTTTGACTTTTCCGTCGAATGATCCACTCAGAAGATACTCTCCGGTATCACTCCAATCCACAGAGAATATCCAAGCTGAATGTCCCGTAAGGTTTGCCACCTGCTCTCCATGCTGAACATCATAAAGGGCAATAACTCTTGCGTCTCCGGCAGCTGCCAGTCGAGTACCAGCTGGAGAAAACGACACTGTCCGTACCGCCTTGACAAGACCTTGAAATATATTAGCAATATCCCATAGCAAGACAAGTAAACAATCTCCGAAAGCTTACCAGGCAAAGAGTACACCATCCTCCCCGTATCATTATTAAACAAATAAACCCCTCCATTCTCATGCCCACTAGCTGTAAATTTCCCATCCCGACTCATATCAATACACATCCCAAAACTCCCCTTGGTCTCGTACTCCCGAATCTTCTTCCGTCCCTCGACCAGATCCCAAACATTGATGCGTCCATCATACGTCGTGCTCGCCAGGAAATGTCCATCCTCACTGAGAGCAATCGCCCAAATCTCCCCCGCCTTATTCCCATCCACAATCTTGCCTTCCTCGACCCATTCTTCGCTTTCCGAAATACTCCATATCTTGACTTCGCCACCGAATCCCGCGCTTGCGGCGATGCGTCCGTTGCGTGAGGTTACTATGTGGTGGCAGCCGAGTTTGTGGGCTCCTTTGAGGGTTTGCGCGAGGGGGATGTCGGGGGAGGTTGTGGAATGAATTTTTATTGAGGAGGCTCCTGAGCCGGAGAGGATTTGGGTTCCTGTTGTTGCGATCGAGTAGATGTCGGTGAGGTGGGCTTTGCTCTGAGTTAGTTGAAGTCTTAAAGTTTTGGAGGGGTAGCTCCAGCTTACCATCATCGACCGTATGCGTCGTTAGGTATTGTTTGGACTGCGGAGAAAATTTAGCTTTAGGACTTGACATGCGGAGAATCTTCGTACCATTGTCACCGATTCATTGGAGTATCCCAGGCGGAATTTGGTTGTGGGGGTGGGTGTTGTTGTTTGCAACCTGGGGATTTGGCGGGGTGGAATGTTGAAGCGGGTTTTATATAAAACCATGGATCAAAAACTTTAAAGGAAATCACGTCGGCATTTTACTCATTGTCAAGATTGGAAAATAAATGAAGGATTTTACTTTCTGATATACAATATATACATAACATCGTACATGTTCTTGTAGGTGCAATAGCAATTGAGTGTTTCCTCCCAAACTCCGGATACTCTATGCAATACAACTGAACTTCTTACACTGCTTCAAAATACAGAGTTTCAAGTCTCCATCCATTTAATACTTGACATCCTGATCTTTATCCTGGTCAAGATCTTCCTGCTTCTTCGCCGTTTTCCTCTCCTCTCGGTCTTTGGCCTCGAATGGATCCTCCTCTCCCTGTGCAAGAAGCTCCGCCTGCTCCTTCATTTGCTCAGCCGACATCTGCTTAGTTTGCTTTCCTCTCCAGAAATCTTGAATTTCTGCACCAAGTGTCAGTACAAGGCCACAAAGTATCGAGAATTCAGAAACCTACCCTTTACGCAGAAGGGGCACAGTAAATGGGCTCTCTTGACATTTCCGCAGACAGAGCATTTATTCAATGATGTGACATCCTCCAATCCCTTTCCAGCCATTTGCCTCGTTCTTTTCTTCATGTGCGAAGTTCTCTTCTTTGGCACTGCCCGTAAAATCGACTCCCATATTCCTTCTAGTAGTCCCGGCACGTTAAGTTGTATGGATGCGGGGAGTGCGATTGAGGGAAGGAGAGGATGTGAAAGTTGGCGAGAGTAGAGAGTGGTATGTCTGAAGGTGCTGGAGGTGGCTGATGCGGATAATCGTGGGAGGAAGGACGAGAGGATTGAGCGGGTCGAGACGTGGGCGGAAGCCATGGTGGAGATGGGAGATGGGAGATGGGAGGTGATGCTGGTGATGCTGGTGATGCTGGTGATGGTGTGGCCGAATTGAATCAAAAAATGGCAATTGACTCCCGTCGCCAGTCAACCTCTGAGTTCAAAAAGTGCTCCAGTGCTTCGCGATCCGTTGCCAAACTTTCAGTGGGCCCAGCAGCCAGGGGCCGCATGCGCTAGGCCCAATGTAGCCTTAGCGTGGTTAATATCGCGTCCGCAAAAGGGGAAGCAACGAAATTGTGGAGGAACCCCTTCTGCCTCTGATTTTCGACAATTCATCTCGAGTTGCACCACCCACTCATAATAATACCTTCACCTTTCGAGCTTCAACGCACTCTCTCTCTTCCCAACCCGACTCTTCTACTAAACTTATGGCCACCATGGACCGACACGCCCCCCAACAGTCGGTGTACCCTCGCAGCCATGTCGGTTTCGATAGTATCACAACCCAGATTGAGCGCAAGCTGTTGAAGCGCGGATTCCAATTTAACGTCATCTGTGTTGGTAAGCTCTTCAAGGCTAGCTTCAGCAACTCATCATTGCGCATGTACTAATCTTTTCTGCTTCTAGGACAAACCGGTCTTGGAAAGTCAACACTCATCAACACCATCTTTGCTTCGCACTTGATCGACTCGAAAGGAAGACTCGCACCCGATGAGCCAGTACGCTCCACCACCGAGATCCAAACCGTTTCGCACGTTATCGAGGAGAATGGGGTTCGTCTACGATTAAACATCGTTGACACTCCAGGATACGGTGATCAAGTCAACAACGATAGATGCTGGGACCCAATTGTCAAATATATCAAGGACCAACACTCAGCCTACCTCCGAAAAGAGCTTACCGCCCAGAGAGAAAGATACATTCAAGATACCAGAATCCACTGCTGCTTGTTCTTCATCCAACCTTCTGGCCACGCGCTGAAGCCAATTGATATCGTGGTGTTGAAGAAGCTGTCCGATGTGGTCAACGTCGTACCAGTTATTGCCAAGTCGGATTCGTTGACACTCGAGGAGCGCAGTGCCTTCAAGGAGCGCATAAAGGAGGAGTTCGCGTTCCACAACCTGAAGATGTTCCCATACGATAACGACGAGTTTGACGAGGAGGAGCGCGCTTTGAACGCCCAAATTAAGGTATGTACATTTATGTCTTGTCACGTATGCAACTACTAATTCATCCCAGAACATCATTCCATTCGCCGTCGTCGGATCAGAAAAGTCAATTATCGTTGGAGGCAAGCAAGTCCGTGGACGACAAAACAGATGGGGTGTTATCAACGTCGAGGACGAGAACCACTGCGAATTCGTATACCTCCGAAACTTCCTTACCCGAACCCATCTCCAAGACTTGATCGAAACCACTTCTCAAATCCATTACGAGACTTTCCGTGCCAAGCAACTTCTCGCGCTCAAGGAGAGCAGTGCGGCTGGAGGTGGACACAACGCTGGTAGCCGACCTATCTCTCCAGCAGCCGATCGAGAATTGAGCCGAAACTCTCAAAGAAATACCATGAACGGTTATTAAGTGGGGAGGTTTTGGTTATGGGGTGTGGTGGATGGAGTTGTTTATGACAGCAAGCGGTCATTTGTGTAAAAGCGTCTCACGGGAATTTCCTTGAGCAGGCCAAGGAGAGCTTTAATATGGCCGCCCTTCGATACGGGCTTTACTTTGTCTTCTTTGCGCGGATTCTCCATATTTCTTCTTTTGCCTAATTAGCCTTCTCTCTTAATATTGAGAATTCATTTCACTTTGGTCGTAAAGATTCCGTATGGTCATGATAGGATGTAGAATGAGAGCAATGAGGTTCTTGAAATTGAGCATTAATAGCTCGAGTCTTTGGTGATGTCTTGCGTATTTGGTCTATGCGAAGTGAGCTTTTATGTTCCTCTGGTGAATGTCCCCCCATGTCTACAAATGCTCTTGCTATATGCAAAGCAAGTCCACCAATCCTTATCACCTCTAACCTTCCCCATGCTTTCAGCCATGATACTATTCACGATCGACAAACAGTCCAGACTGGCTCCCTATTCAACCCTTCTTTGCCACCACTTCCCCCCCCCCACCTACCATTCACAGCCCTTTCCCCTTCCTCAATTTATTCATTCCTTCTTCCCAAAAATAAAGTCCTCCATCTCCGTATACGCCTTCTCCAAATCATCATTCACAATAACAATATCATGAACCCCTTCGGTCTTGGAGTACTCCAATTCGTTCTTTGCTTGGAGGAGGCGTTTCTGAATAGAATCTTCTTTCTCGGTTCCCCGACCGCGGAGACGTGATTCGAGAGTTTCCATTGAGGGTGGTGAGATGAAGATGTAGCGTGCGGAGATGGGGGAGGCATGGATTTGTTTTACGCCCTGGTGGGTGGTGTGTTAGTTGAGTGTCTTGAGCGGTGGTTTTTAGAGGGAGGGGAGAAAGGTGGCAGAGGAAGGTTTGGGAACAGGGGCAGACGGAGTTTGTGAACCACTGCCCCAGGACTTGGGGCAGGAAAGGGGGAGAGGTAGAGCTGTAGCCCAATGCCTCGAGAGTAGAGATTGAGGTTGAGACCAGAATGAACACCATCGTGCCCCTCATGCCCACCCCCAACCCAACACTCAATTGGCACGACCCCTTCCTACTCCCTAGCCCTTCATTCAACCACTCTTCCCTCTCCATATAAGGTCCAGAAGAAAAATAACATACCTCCATCTCAATATCCAAAACAACAACCCTTCCCCTCTGCTGCATCTCCTCAATCATCTTCCTACTAGTCCCATACCTATTCCCCCCAAACTTAGCATGCTCCACAAATCCCCCCTGCTCAATCATCCCCTCGAATTCGCCCATAGTAGTATAATAGTAATCTACATCTCTGGTTTCTCCCGGTCGTGGGTCGCGGGTTGTGTGCGAGATGGAGGTGCAGAATACGGAGGGGTGACGGTCCAGGAGGAGCTTGTAGAGTGTGCCTTTTCCGACTCCCGAGGGGCCGGAGATGATTATTGGACGGGTGTCGGAGGGTACTAGTTTTTATTAGATGGGGATTTGCTGGGTGAGGGGGAGGATCGAGGGGGGTGGCAGAGAGGAGGGGATAAGGGGGAAGAGGGGCTAACAAGGTGCCATGTTGCTGGATTTACAGAATTGTGGTTTTGTGAATTGCGAGATTTTGGATCGAGTAAAAGTCACGCGCACTGATCTGAAGAGAAAAAGCATGCGGTGGGTTGGGGTAGTAGTTGAAAACGAAGTTGAAGCTTGGTGTGGAGCTGCTCAAGTATCGCGGAAGTCTGGACTCGGGGCCACCCGCAATCATACTTAAAAGTTTTTTCTTTCACTTTCACTTTCACTCTCTTACGCAAAAAGGGGGTTTCCGATTTTTAATTCAATTTCTAGGCCGGTTATTTGATTCTCAAATTTGATCTCTAAGTGCACCGGAGAATTTCAAGACCTGGACTTGGTACTTTGAATTTATCATTTCATTATTAGCAACATGGTATAACTTCAGGACGCCTATAAATGCCCCAACCACCTATAACTCCCCAAATCAAAACATTTGCTTCAGCAAGGAGCGGGTATTTCGACCATTGAACAAAAAAACAAAGAAAAACTCCACGCTCCTCCAATATATCCCATTGTATGGCCTGTTGATCCATCCTAACTCCCAAAGCGTTTCACTCATTTCTTAAAACCTAGTCATATTGCTAACCTCGCTATAGATCGAAGATCGTGCCGGTACGCGGCTGGCGTATGATGGTGCCGGCCGGTTCAAAGCTGGGTGTAAAGCGGTAGGAGGACGTTGAACTGCAGGTGCAACTGGCGAGCTTCTGTCATCCCATTTTGAGACTTGCTCATCAGTGGTTTGCATTGGCTTGCTAATTCCAGACATGCGGATAGGGAACTTGAGACCGAATCGAGACTTGCGACGATCTTCGGGAGAAGTTGGTCTGCTGTAGCTTGGAAGGACGGTGTTTTCTGTCTTTCGGATACTGCCACTTGAGCGGCTGTAGGTTGAGACGGAGGATGCTTTGGGGTATGTTGTGGCACCATGATCACGGACTTGTCGACCGGTGATTCCGAGTTTGATGCTTGAGAAGATGAAGGTGGCGATGATGTTGGCGACACCGATGATAGTTGAGAGGATACCTGCTGCGATGACAATACGCCAAAGAGCAAGTCCCAAGTTTTCCACGCTAGTAGCTGGTTTGTTGAGATTGCCCAATGTGTTGAAGCCTAGAATAATCATAGCTAACCCGAGAGGGACGAAGCCCGCCTCAGGTCCAAGATTCGGCCAGTTCTTTGAGAAGTATCGTTGGAAAAGGTTGCATTCCGAGACAACGAGGAAGCATGCGACGGCGCTGGTAACGAAGTGAGAAGCTCCGTCAAAGAAGAAGAAACTCGAAGTCTTCAAAGTCATGACGAGCATGACCCAACTCGCAATGGCGATGAGAACAAGCGATATGATGTTGAGAACCCGAATGATATTGAGGGTGATGTAACCAGGACCAGCCATCTTGTGCTCTGGGTGGAGAGAGAACATCGCGTATTAAGGGAGAGTACTCGACTTTTGCTTATTAGCTGATATTTATAAATGTTGGGAATTCAGTATACTAACACTCTGTGATTGATTGGATAATAGGAGGGAATGAACTGGTGAGAATGTACTGCCTGCAGTAATTTGATATTGGATTTGACTCGGAAGTTTCGTGAGAAATTGAACGATTCGCAGAAGAGAGCAAGAAGATGGTTGAGGTAGAGAATGAATTAAATACTACAGTAGAAAGAAAAGTTATTGAGGCTACGACCCCATTGTGGTGCAACACAATGAATGGAAAGATCTTTTGTCGTGGTTGACAACAGGAAACAATGAGTAGGTATATGATGAGAGGAGTGAATGAAAAAGAACTTGGAGACGCCAGACAGATGAACAATAGGACCTAGCTGGGTCAAGCTATTGTCAAGATTGCGGGGGTACAGGCCTTTGACTGTTCCACCCCTTGGCGCGAGCTTTGCTTCGAGCCATATAGTTGTGACACTGAAGGTATTGGTCCAATGGAGTTGTTCCCATAGGCTACTTTTTTGGACCATCCATGCGGAAGTTCGAAGCTTGATCATAGCAAAGATATGCATCTCGCGGTCTGTTGAAGCTTCGAGCCACTTGACTGGACGCTGTCATCAGTCGGACGATGAAGCACGGTCTCGAGGCCTGCCAAAGGGGTAGGGCCCAACCCATGGATATGAAAATAGTTGACACCCAGGGAGCCTCAACTCGAGGGGAATAGTAGCAATTTTCAGAGTGGTTCAAGCTTCGTCGCGTAAAGGGGGAGCTGAAAGCATTGGATGGCAGCGATGATCCACGAGGAACCGCTGTGAAGGCGAAGACTTCCAACCAATCACCCCTTCAAGGAGAATTTGCATGGCCGGCCAAGAGATGTACGAACGGCGAGATCTCCGAAGATTTCCATGAATTTTCGTGGTTTGTTTCGAGCTGTCGTTGGGGCGAGAAACAATTGGATAGGGGCATTTCCACGGAAGCGCGTTTCAACTTCGTCTGTAGAGTCACAAACGCTGTTCTGAATGGCATGACAGCCGCGGAACTGACTGGAAACAAATTAGTATGTGGGTAAGATAAAATCTAACTGGATTCAGATTCAAACAACGTATCTCAGTATACGTTAATTCTGTGAATATTTTGGTGTTCTTCCCGAGTCTTCGTTCCTGTGAGGAGTGAATCTTGAAACGCCGTTTTCGGCGCCTAATGGAATTTGAATCGGCCATTCATCGGCCATTCATCGGCCTCTCCTCTCACGTGCCTCGGCCCAAAAATAAAATCGGGAAGCTAAGCGACGAATTTCTATTTCCGGCATCAACTTTCTCAGCCTCGATAAACAATCCAGTTCTTGCCACGCAGGCCAGTCAATCCAAATCCACTTTTCAACAGAATTGCGGGCACATCACAAACTCAACATGGCAAGAGGCAACCAGCGTGACAAGGCGCGTGAAGCCAACCAGAAGAAATTGGCCGATCAGGTAGGCACCTATTCCCTTTGCGCCCATTCCACAACCCCTCCACCGGTCGCAAGAACAAACATCGGGATCTGCTGGGATTTGGACTAATGAGTGGGGTGAAATGTATAGAAGAAAGGCAATTCCATGACTGGCTCCGAGATGCAGCGAGAGAAGGAAAAGGTCGCTCAGAAGATGAGAGAGAAGCAGGCTGCTGGTAGGTGTCTCCCTGCCTTCACCGCATCTTGCGCCATTTACAACCCGATGCTGACATTTGGATTTCCCAGCCGATGCGAAGAAGGCCGCTGAAGCAGCTGCGAAGGTCAAAAAATAGACGTCTCAACATGACCACACGAAGACAACGATGCGCTTTTTACTGCTGGAGTTACGGAGACGGTTCATTTTGAAAGCATTAGAGCGCGAGATGATATGTGACGGCCGGAATTACGGTCGGTGTTGGGAACAAGTGATTTGGCTTCGGGATTATTACATTACGAATCTGGAGATGGAGAAGAATTCATTCGTTGACTACATGGATCGCTTTTGCGAATAGTCCATCGTTGTTTCTATCTTGTCTACAAGTGTCAAGTCTTCAAAAATCCTGATAAGGGATAGACCCCTCGTTCCCTTCCTCATTAGCATCTTTTTTCTCTGACTTCTTTTTTCCCCACCCGTCGCACTCGTGCTTTTCGTTGTGCAAAAGGATTTCCAGGGTTCGTTTCTGCGTTGGGCGACTCCTTATTCACTTCTAGGTCCTTCCACATGTCCTTCAAATCTCGCCTGTATGCTCCAACGGTTGTAGCCCTGGGTAAATAAACCGCCTCCATTATTCATTTCCTCTCTAATATCATAGATCATCAAGGGAAGGTACAGCTGTTACACTGAATCATTTAGCAGCATAGTATGTCTGAAAAATTTCCAACAATCACAATCCGGTCGAATGTCAAGACCGCTTTTGCCTCAGTGATGTATATTCTCCTTAGTTCCCTTGAAAAACTAGCAAGTTTCTCTGTTTAGGCGGACGGGAATAACTATACTTTCAATTTCTATCCAGCGTGGGGCAAAGGCTGTTATGTTATCAGTGGTTAGGTTAGTCAATAACCCAAATACTCACCAGTCACCTGTAACTCAACAAACATCGAGTAAGCTACATTCTTTTTCGTCCCCAAAAATGGTACCGAGTAAGCCATATTGAAGGCCAAAAACCAAACACCATAAAGTCCCCATGCTTAAGGGCCTGTTTGGCTTGCATCAAATATTGGATATTTCTAATTATCCTCACCAAAAAAGTGAATAAATAATGTTGAGATCATTATAACTATCCAAATTGTTTCGCCTGCACTTAATAAATGTCAAGATATTTAATTAAATTATCCGATAACTATTTATATAAAATATTATCCTGACCAAAAAAGAGCAATTATCCAATTATCGTCTAAAACACGATAATTGGATATTTCCTTAGACATCTCAGCTGAGTCCTACAGTTCTACGAAATATATAGAAGATTATCCACTATGAGCCAAACGATTATAGGATATATTATCAGAATAATTGGATAATAAAATAATATATGCGGTGTCACCGAAAAACACTCCCCACATATATTTAACGATATTCATAATTATCTCGAAGTGATCCAAACTGGCTCTAACTCAGTGGATCATTCACCAAATTTCAAAACTAAATTTTATTTGATCTAACTTCTTCAAAATAACATACATGGGGCAATTTCAAAAACGCGACGTACATGAAAATGCCCTTTAGACGGATAAATACATTTTCATCTAATCTTTTAAAATAGTTGCCTTGTTTTTTTTATTTAAAAAAAACTTGGAGGTAATTTCGAAAATGGGATGTACAACAAAATTTTCTGTTGCTACAACCCTGGTTGGGCTGGTTGCATAGTACACGTGATTAGTCTGTATCTATAGATGTTTGCTTCTGGGCATCATCGACTTCCCCTCTTTAAGAACAAGAACAAGAACAAGAACAAGAACAAGAACAAGAACAAGAATAAGAACAACAATGAATCAATAAAACCTCTTTACCAGACGTACGATATGCGATAATTATCACAACCTGGTGATACCGACATTTTCTTCAAACGATATTAATTGACGAAGGTTAAGTAAAGTTAAAGCGTAGTATAGTAGTAAGTGCTATTCTACTCAAAAACCAAGTTATTTTAAGTAGTACTTATACTTTACTTTACTTTATTTTACTTAGGGTCGAGTCTTTTGTAAAAGCTAAATAGTAGGATATCGTTTATAAGGATCCTTTAAATTCAAGGAACGACTTTTTTTCCAGGGCCAAATTCATCCTTTTAATCCTCAAAAATCAAGTGATTTCCCCTAACTCTGAACTTGATTCTCTGTTTCTAGATTAATTACGTGAGATTATTTCATTTCCAAAGCTAAGGTTATAATCGCTATCTATTCTTACTGGAAACGCCTTTATAACATATGGTACCCCTTAATAGATTCAAACTGCCGAGCTAAGTCTAAAGAAATAAAGCTGGTAATTCTTCGTCTAGTTTCTTTCTTTCCTTCTTTTTTAAGTAAAGCGAGTACCAAGACAAAAATGCGTTAACAAATTAGCATTGAGTTCTCCTTAAACGGTGTTGAAACTCTTTTGTATTGACAAATGTTAAAGAAAGCCCGACATCGCTGGAACTTTTGGATGTAGAGACTAGCTAAGTTATTTCTATTTCTTGCGCGTAGAAGTCTTGTTATATAGTAGGTAACACCTGAGTTCAATGGTTTTGTCGGTTCTGCCCATTTTAAGGATAAATCTAGGTTTCCTTATAAAGGGTAGTCTTGATGAGCCCACACCAAGTCGCTGAATAGGCGAAATGGAAATTTACGAATGATTTCACCGCTTCGATATTATTTCAGCATCAATGAAGGTCGACATAGCAAACAACGCTATTGGTGAGAGAGAATTGAATGTCTTTGTAACTTTGAGTTAGTCTCTGAAGGAAAAGTGTTCAGTAATTCAGAAAACGAACTGAACTCAGGACTTATAAAAATTAAAAAGACAGAAGTTAGAGCTCCTTTGAAGTAGTATTTAACTATAACAAAGTTTTTATCCTATCATAGACATTAGGAACTAGGAGAGGTGTTTATACTCCCTTTTTCTGCTCGCAACATGACTAAAAACCGCTCGCTGCATGTATTTACACAAAAATCCACCCTTTAAGACTACATAATATCTCATTCCATTGTTCTTCTTGGATTTAGTACATCCCCACAAACTTTAATCCAGCTTCAAATTCCATTTTTTTCCAGTACTCCACCTTCTCATGACAATGTACCGACTTTTGCTTCGAGTAAACACTTGCTTAAAACCACAACGACTTGTTTGGAAACTACAAGTTTTGGGTTTATAAGTAATTCCCCTTCAATGATTCTACTTGAATTTGTTCTACATTTTTGCGCCTTTTATTTCCCTATATAAAACTCAACAAAGGACTTCGGAAACTTTTCCGGAAGTCCTCGCGGTGGACGACAAAAGTGACGCGGAATTGCTATTAGGCAACACAACATGACCGGAAAAACAAACAAAAGACGCAGATTAAAAGAGGATGGATGATTTAATCATTATCTCAAGTTAGAGTTCAACCAAATCTATTCATTCTATTTTCCGGCAACTTTTCTGGCCATCCTCGCGACGGAAATTAAAAGCGACAGTAAATACACCCGGTTCGTACCTGCACTGCCCCCTCTCGTTGTTACAGCTTTTTGGGGTAATTCAAAGTAATTATTTTCAGAAAAATTTGAAATTTTAACCGAAGCGTTTTAGAACAAAATTGTGTCATCAATTGTGTCAAAGCATTTGGCGAGCCACCATCACCCGAAAACACCCACCAACCCCAAAATCCAGGCACGAAAAATCCAATATGCACAAGGCTCCGTGTTCGCTCCCCATGTCGTCAGTGGGTCAACGCCCCAACGTTTTAATATATTTTAAAGTGGACTCCGACCGCGGTGGATGAGACGTTTAAAGTTGTGGATTTCTGAACGTGCCCCTTTTCGACTTACCTACTTTCGACGTCACTTCTTGTAAGCATAAATTTAAAGCTCGTGAAAACGTGTGGAGTCGTCATTCTCCATCTGAGTTTTTTCCGGTCGGTATTTTGCCTGGTTAGGGGTTTGTGGGTCTACCCAGAAAATCAAGGTGAAGGGGGGATTTTGGGATCAGTGTTTTACAATGCCATGAATTTTGTGAGGGGATGATGGGTGAGGTTGGATGAACGACAGGTTTTGAAATTGCGCGAGTCATAATGAGCAATGTCATAGGAGGAAGGCAAAGTCACTAATAAATCCAGGTCCAGGAAAGCTAATCCAGGAGAATAGAATAAAACAATAATAATTGAAGGGTATGTCTATAAGATGCCCAAGGTAAGTAACCAAAAAAACAAGGTAAAAGAAAATATAGAAAAAACTCTATTGAACGCCCATTAGAACGGAATGCAATAAAGGTATCCAATTCATCTGGACTATTAAAATACGCACTTCCTTTCCACACCAAAAATATAACGATCCAGTCGAACTACTATATACCCACACCAATAAATATAAGAATTGGGGGAATCATGAAAAAATAAACAACACACCCCAAATCCATTGGAACGCCTAGGGTGTTCTGTGTCAAGCCTTTCAACGGCGACAACGAGAATCCCTTTTTCGCTACCTCTAACTCTTTGGTATATATTTTGTTTGTTGGATCGAGAGGGGCAGCCGTTAAAACACACCAGAAACCATTACAAGCTCGAGATGATGTTCATCTATTTTTCGAGCATAGCCATGGGCATAGCACCTGATGAGATAGGTTAGAATTGTGTTCGTTTGGATATATTTGATGGATTAAAGCTTACCTGACATGCCACCGATCATACCGACACCTTGAGCGGCGAGAGGGAATGCTGCAACACCACATAGGCAAGAGCATGAGCATGCAGTACCTTGAGCAGTACCGGCTCCGACAGCCATTGTTGGAGGCGCCGCGGCCGCTGGCGCAGATGCGGCTGGTGCTTGAGCTGCAGGAGGAGCAACGGCATTGGTAGCTGCTGGTGGGGCGGCACTGGCAGTTCCTCCAGCAATAACGGCGGTCGAACCAGTACCGTTTTGTGCGATGGCCATTCCTTGGAACATGGCTTGGGTCTTGTCGGCGGTTGGGTTGATGGAAAAGGTCATTCCCTTACCACAGTGGTTACCGGTCTTTTGCTTGCAGTAAAACCCTGGATATCGTTAGTTGGGCTTCGAGATTGTAGAGATTCGTCAACTTACAGATTGGGGTGGCAACGGTGACTTGCATGGCCATTTGTGGTGCTGGAACCATGCTGTTGTTTGGGTTTGGCATAAATCCGGAATCCATTCCACCTGGGAGAGCTTTACATGGCTCAGCGAATGCGGATTGGGTGACGGTGTGGTTGGCGTTCATGAACTCAAAGATGACCATATCACCAACAGCGGCGGTGATTTGGTCTGGGGTATAGACGAGACCTGCCGAACCTCCAACAATAACCTTTTCCAGATATTAGCTTGGGATATCAGTTTGGAATGCAATTTGTAGCTTACAGTGTGTGTAGCGGCGGCTGCGGCGGCCGGTGCGGCGACGGGTGGTGTGTTTACCGTGCTGGTTGCTGCTCCTGCTCCGTTGTTGACCCAAATGATGATGATCTCAGTAACCTTTTGCGTGACTGTAAGACCTTGGTTGACAATGACAACATTGTTGCCTCCTTGGTTGTTGTTGTTCTGGTTATTGTTGTTATTGCTTCCCGATTTTGCTGCCTCTGCTCCCTTTGCTGCCTCTGCTCCCTTTGTTGCCTCAACCTTGGATGCCTCTGCCTTGGATGCCTCTGCTCTAACGTCCAACTCTACTGGGCTTCTTCGGATAATTCCCTCTTGAATAGTTCCGGCCAACGCCAAAGGCGCGGCAATGAGTGCGAGTGCTGATGAGAATCTCATGATGATGGTATATTAAAATAGTCGACTAAAGTATTGTATTTCGAGGGCGTGGAAAAAGTGATAAAACCGCGCTGCGGGGTGGCTAAACTATCAAAGTTGTCGAGGCTGTACTGTAAAGATTGTATGAATATTTAATAGCCAGATAGCGAGGCCCTGCTCGAGTTGATAGAATAGCGGAATAGAAAATAAAAGGAATGGAATGAATGTGTCAGAGCGAAACAAGACAGATGAAGAACAAGAGAGCAAAAAGAGAGATATCGTTGTGGGGAGTGAAGACATTTAATCCAGCATGAAATTAGGAATAGCAGGCCCGACGCTGGGCCATTCATGGGATGGCATGCATCCCCATCTCCACTGCAGGTAGACAGGGGCGCCAGACCCTTGATCGAAACGAGGTACAAGCTGTTCGGTGCTAGCTGTGTTCGGAGTGAGTGCCCTCCGGAAAGTCACTTTGCCTTCTTGGGCCAGGGTGGGGTGGTTGGGAGGAAAGCTGGCGGGCCGTGGAGGTCCTGGTTGAGGCGTGGGAGCAGCTCGTTGTGGTGCAGACTTCCGGCGCAAAATCTAAATTCTGGTTGATGTGCTTGGTTGAATTTGATAACCCCCTGGCTGGTACCTTGCAGAAAATGGTCGCCAAACTTCGGATGCAGCTCGAGAGGATCAGGGGGTGTCAAGGAGGCCCGAGGGGAACTGGCACTGGCACACTGCTGTCGAGGGGCACGTCCCGTTCAAAAGGGACGAAAAGGGTAGAAAAGGGGGTCCGATCAAGAGGCGAGTCCTGCACGGAGCGCTGAAGACCCCTTGCGCCAGGATAAGCGACCGCTATCAGACACATCTCAAACGACATTCGTGCCAAAACCGTCGCAAGAATCGGATCAATGTCATAGCAACGTCTCGGGATTCAGGATGGTTTCCATCACAGAAAAGACTCCACCCCATCCCCAGCTGGCTCACGCATGCACTGGCACACACTGGCGGCTTCTTCAGATGGCAGCTTGAAGATAAAGTTGGCGGTGGAAATGGAGAAAAAACAAGGTGCACGCTAGAAATCCGCTGACAGAGCTCCTCGGCTTCTCGGGAAGAACCTCGTACAACCATACAAGCAAAAATACAAGCAAAAATACAACACAAGCAAAACAGAGAAAATTTCCGTCGAAAACGGCTTCTTGGATTGACATACAAAGATGACCTGCCCAGAATTAATTAAAGAAAATGCTTACCATTTGTTTTGCCTTTGCCTTGCTTCTGAAGTTCTGAAATGTTTCGTTTCGCTCGAATTTTCTTCGGCGGCTGCATTGGTGCTGCAGGATCCGATCATCGTGCCGTGGTTGGACAAAACCATCTGAAGAGAGCGGTTCCCTCCCTCACACTTCAGTCTTGAAACGTCCCTCGGCCATTGTGTTTCTTAGTTGCACTAAATAATCCCAACTTCCAAGTCTCCCTTCATCCTGACACCTGCCAATGTTGCCGTCGGTGTAAGCTCGGATACCACATATTGGATGGTGGTGATATCAGATGGAAACCTTCTTCGTCGCAGGACGTTCGCGTAAAGTGCTTTTCGCGCGAACGTGCCAAAGGCTTGACTGAAGATTGTCCTTATTTTGACTCTATTTTTCAGGCTTGGTAGATTTGTCAACCACTCCTTGTTGCCCTTCGTAGAGACCGGTGTAATAGCCCGCATAGTACCATGACATCAACAAGTTCTTCAGATTTTCGTCATGAACTGCATGAAAAGACCCACGCGTCAGTAAATCTCCATGAACATCTCCATTCTCAAGAGCCGGAAGTTTGTCTCACCTTGGCCGATTAGATGTTGTGGCAGTGCTGGCCCTTTTTGAACCCCACTGTTTGGATTGACTGAATTCTCATGGGTTTCCTAGATTTCGGACCAAAGGTCAGTCACGGTCTGCATGAGGGCGGCCGTTTCGAGAGCCAAGACTGGAGATGGCGGGATCCATTCTTTGATGGAGTTGAGAAAATATGCTTACTAGAGAGTCTGTGCCGACGTCAATCGTACGATGATCTACAGTTTCGTTCGGAAGCTCTTTCTGTTGATCGAGGCTTGGATGTTTGTTCCGTGGTCCCTCAGCCTCATCGTTATTGATCTCCTTTGCCCCGCTATAGAAACACGATAAGCACTTGGATGATTCCGACTTTTTGCGCAAGAAAAAAAGATTCTGACGAACATTGTTTTGTCTTGATCCTCTCTTGTTCTCAGAATGTCGGTTACATTCTCCCCTCTCGCTTGAATGCTATGATACTGCTATGTCATGTTAGCAATGTGGAGTGGACGAGGATTGGGGAGGTTTGAACCTTGTATTCTTCAACTGCATCATTCCAAGAATTCACAAGAAGCGAGTCATCCCAAACCTCTCCATGAGAATTGTCGGTCGCATTCATCTTGCTAATATACTCCTCTCCTTTTTTTTGTTAGTGTGTTGATGTTGACGTCGCGGAGAGCGACCTTACTAGATTTGGGTAAGGAACGGTCGAAGCTAGGTGGTGCAAGTCTAGGTAATTCAACCTCAATTGGAAGTCACGCTGTTCTGGATTTCTGTCCACCGCGCACAACGGATCAAAGTGGTAATTTTTGAGTTGAATTTGACGCCATGGGTTTTTAGTAGTTCCTGCCTCCTCTGAAAATTTGAATTCACTTGTGTCACATGACATTGTCCAAGGCTCAAGGCTGGCGTTCTCTCTATGAAGTCGGGTTAACTTGTAGAAAGTTGTCGAAGGCCTGAGCCTGCAAAGAGTTTGAAATATGACAATAGCGGGAGGTTTCTGAGGAAACACACTGAGGTCTCTTATCGGCTTTTAGGGATCCGATTCGTTCCTTCCCTTACAGCCATGGAACGTTTATACGGAATCTTCTTCTGCCGATACTGGGGGTAGAGATAGTACGAAAGGTGAGAGAAAATCATCATCACCAACGATTGGTTGTTTAGATGTGTTTTACGGAGGAGCAGATGCACTCCATCTTCTCGTCTTCTTGTTTGTTTGAGCAAGACTCGGAAAATTACTTCAATATTCCAACTTCTAGAAGTTCTAATCAATTTTTGAACACAATCACGACGGGATTCTGCAACTCCTGGTGAGATTCTTCAGTCACTTTGCAGTGTTATAATAGCAGTGTTATAATATGCAAAAGAGAGAAGCTAATAGTCTTAGTGCTTCTATTCCCAAGTAAATTGTTGATCTGATGAGCTCTCACGGCTCTGAAGCTCCGGTGGGGCAGTTTTGTGGCATTGGTCAAGGCGGTGTGAGTGGCAGAAAAAAAGTTGTCTTCAAACTTCCCGTCGCAGCCAAAAATTGCTACACAGCAACCGCAGTTCTTCACAACCGGCACAATGGTTAAGAACATCGAAACAAATAAGCGCAAGGGTATGTATTGACCGAAACTATTCAGTCGTGTATACTGCTCGATCAATTCTAACTGAATCATAGCTTCCGTCGCAGAAAGCGGGGCTGAGAAGGTCAAAAAGGCCAAGAAGGTCGAAACTTCCCCAGTCGCAGCAAAGAAACGCAAAGGTAAGGCTCGCAGCATATGAATAGCTACACTCTAGGTACTAATTGGTATCTAAACAGCCACCGACGATGCTAGCCTATCCGCGGTCAAGAAACCAAAGAAATCCCCAAAGACGCCCTCGGATGAAGACTCTACCGACAAGCCCAATGGTAAATCGAAACCCGCAAAGTCAACAAAAGCTGCCGCCGTGGTCGAGGAAGAGGTTGTAATTGAATCAAAGCTCCAGGCAGAGGTAGCAGATGAAGATGACGATGACGATGAAATGGACGACCAGACCGAGGCGCTCCTCAAAGGATTCGAGAGTGATGGAGACGAGGAAGATGCTGAAAACGGACAAGAATATGTGGCTAGTGAGGCACCAAAACCCAAACTCACCAAGTCGCAAAAGAAAAAGATCCAGACAGCTTTGGCAGATGCAGAATCCCAAAAGCCTGGTGTAATCTACATTGGACGAATCCCTCATGGTTTCTACGAACATGAAATGCGGGAATACTTCAAGCAATTCGGAACCATCTTGCAACTTCGCCTATCAAGAAACCGCAAGACTGGACGAAGCAAGCATTTCGCTTTTGTCCAGTTCGAATCTGCGGAGGTTGCTGGAATTGTTTCAAAGACCATGGACAACTACCTCATGTTTGGACATCTGTTGAAAGTTAAGGTGATTCCAAATGACCAACTCTCACCGGATACATTCAAAGGCGCCAACAAACGTTTCAAGAAGGTTCCGTGGAACAAAATTGAAGGTCGGAAACTTAAGGCTGGGGCAACCGAAAAGGTCTGGGATGATCGGGTCGTGCGTGAGGAGGAAAAGAGAATCAAGAAGGCGGCGAAACTTTTGGAGATTGGCTACGAATTTGAGGCTCCCAAGCTCAAGTCGGCTAAAGGTCTTGCACAGGAGCACATTGAACCACCAACTGTTATTGAGGCTGAGGCTGAGGTTGAGGTTGAGGTTACCAAAGAGGATGTGGTTGATGTGAAGGAGGCACCAATTGTTGAACCTGAAACCAAGTCGAAGAACAAGAGCAACAAGAGAAAGGCTCCGGAAGAGGCCACAATCGTCGATGATGCCGTCATTGCCAAGGCTGGGAAAGAGGCAAGCAAGCCAAAGAAGAACAAGAAGGCGAAGATTACCGAGAGCAAGGCCGTGAAGGTTGACGAAATTGTTCCTGTTGTCGAGACTCCTGATGAATCACTAGTTGTCGAGGAATCAAGCAAGCCAAAGAAGGCCAAGAAATCGAAGACCGTTTTGAGCTCGGAGGTCGTGGGTGATGAGGAGGATGCGCCACCTGAGGAAGAGTCTAGCAAACCAAAGAAGAAGGCCAAGAAGACGAAGGTTGTCGAGAGCGCCGAGGTGGTAGAAGAGGAGGCTCCTGCGACCGAATTATCAGCAAAGCCAAAGAAGACCAAGAAATCAAAGATTACTGAGACAACTGAGGTCGTAGTGGCCGAGAGTCCTGCTGATGTACCAGATAAGAAGGTTAAGGGAAAGAAGGCCAAGGCTGCTGTTGTTCCAGAGGAGAAAGTAAAGGAGACCAAAAAGGGACGGAAATCTGTTTGAGTGGTGTCATCTTGGGCGTTGTGGGGAGACTCGTTTGATAGCGATGTTATGAAATCTGTTTTTGCTTGCTATATTTGCTTGAGTCTACATAGATAGCATTACAGTAAATTATTACCTTTTCATGTCGATACTTCAATACGAGCTTTGTTTCCATCATCAAATCACCAAATGGTTTCCGTGTTGTATTATCGACACCGAGATTTGCTTCGCTTACTCGATACTTCTTTTCATTACTCGACATTTGTGTAGCTTACTCGCAACTCCGTTTTGACTCCCACTATTAACAAAGCTTACCGGTCAATCGATAGCTTACTCACAATCCTTTTTGACCACCAAAAATTGTCTAGCTTACTCGATATTTATGTAGCTTATCCGCAACTTATTTTCGGCCCCCAAATATGGAGGTTTTTTTTTCGGAAGGACCGGATTTAATGGTGACCGTAGGCGCTTTCCTATTCTCGAATACACCTTGTGTTACTCTCTACTGTGAACAGACCTTCCCCAATCGTGTACTACAAGTCTCTGACCTTCAAACCCCCACTTTCCAGGTTACATACAGTTATCAGGGAGTATCATTCCCTAACAAAAGTGCGCGATACTCAGATATCCTCTTTTCTTCTCTCCTCATTTGGCTTGGTTAGGTCAAAACCCAAAAGGAATTCTTGAGATTTCACAAACAATAGGATAAAGTCATGACGCCAAAAGTGAAGGTCCTGCTCGTTGGAAGTGGTGGGGTAGGTACCATGGCAGCATACAACCTCGAAGTAGGAGGACTAGCAACCGTTACAGCAGTTCTTCGCTCGAATTACCAGGCGGTCATGGAAAATGGATTTACAATCACCTCAATTGACCATGGTCATATTAAAGGATGGAAACCTACACACAGTAACCCCCACCCTCACCATACGTTCAAATTCACTCATTCATAACTCAGTAACGAACACCATCCCTAATATCTTCCAAACGGGAGAAAAATACGACCTTCTCCTCGTAACAACAAAAAACGTCCCGGACATCTCACCCACAGTCGTAGACCTGATTGCCCCTGCAATAACACCCTCATACACCACAATAATGCTTCTCCAAAATGGTCTCAACATTGAACGTCCCTTAATCGCAGCCTTTCCCACGAATCCTATTTTATCAGGTGTCTCACTTATCGGAGCTGCTGAATCCGAACCTGGACACATAATACACGATGATAGAGATCGGATTATTGTTGGTCCTTATTTGAGTCCTGAGATTCCGAAAGAGATTTGTATTCAAGCTGCGACGGATTTTGTGCTTTTGTATGGGGCGAGTGGGAAGGTGGCTTGTGAGTATGATGGGGATGTTGGGTGGGTTAGGTGGAGCAAGTTGGTTTATAATGCTAGTTAGTGAGTACTTGCAACTCTCAGCGGTTGATTCTTGTGAAGCTGATGGAATGAATAGTAATGGGGCTTGTGCTATTACGGGGATGGATACTAGTTCCATGCGGATGGTTGGGTTTCCGATTGAGGAGGTTATTAGACCTTTGATGAAAGAGGTGGTTGAAGTTGCGAAAGCGGCAGGTCATATTCTGCCAGAGGGTATTATTGAGGATATGATTAATTGTGTGAGTACTCTATTTCTTCACGACTTCGAATGGGTTCTCGATTTGAGTGGCTTGGGCGAGGATTCATCCTTTCGGCCAATTTTATGAGTCGGAATACATATGCTAAACTTCTAACAGGATCCTTGGGATACGTTTTTTAAACCCAGCATGCAGCAAGACATCGAAAAGGTAATTCCGCCCCATTCCTTTAATCTTTCTCTCCACATCTCCTGTCTCACACCTTCCTCCGCTCTCAATTTTCTAAACTAACCAACCAGGGAAATTTCATCGAATTTGAAAACATCATCGGAGAGCCTCTCAGAGAAGCAGAGAGACTAGGCGTTCTAGCACCAGGCTTAAAAATACTCTATGGTTTGTTGAAGATAAAGCAATATCAACTTAAGCAAAAGAAAGGTATTGCAACTTTACCTACGAAAGAAACTCCGGAGAAACAGCTTTGGCCTATGTTGCATGTTGAGGATAAGGAGGCTAGGAATTGGGTTTATGGTGGGCCCGTTGAGTCGAAGGGTACGGGGGTATGAGGGTTGTATACGTTGAGGTTAGGAGTCTATGAGATAGACGGGTTTTTGAAATGGAAACAATCTCTTCTCTGCAATGCTACGGCACCCCATATGTACCAAAGGTCGGAAACGACTAAATCGCAAATTGCAAATCGGAAATCGCAAAAGTCAAGTATTTATAGCTAGAGTAGAACTTACCAAAATGTATTACCTGAGATACATCGCAAATCGCAAATTATCACTACTTATTATTCTCTTGTTCTATTGCTCCCTTGTTCTGTCTTTCTTGTGCCTCTTAGCTAACAAAGAGGTTGGAGAACAACCTTTCCCATCTCCTGTATATTATGTGAGTGCAGAGAGTGCAGAGAGTGTAGAGCGGGAGGTGGAGGGGCGAGGGGGAGCAAACATTTCGGGGAAAGGTTTTTCCTAGCGTGGGTAAGGGGAGTTTAAGCAAACATTCCCCCCATCCTCTCTCTCGCTCTCTCGCTCTCTCGCTCTCTCCCTTTCTCCCTTTCTCCCTTTCTCCCTTTCTCTTCCCCCTTCTCTCTTATTTGTCTAGAAACGATAGTAAGAAAGCGATATAATAGTAACGGTATAAGTACGCCAGGAATCGCTACTCTCTCAAAATCGAAAAGCCAGTTACGCACGTAATATCTGCTGTCCTCTACTTGGATAAGAATAAGCTATATAGCAAGGGACCTGCTGTCTTAGGAGCTTGATATACTTCAATGCTTGGTTTTTGCAAAAACTTCTTTCGTTGTTCAATTAGAACAACTAAAATTCTTTTACGAATAGAGTTAATGAAAAAATAAAAATAATTATCAGTGTTCTATGTTTTCCTACGCAATTATTCAGTTCAATTAAATAAAGATTATAGAAGCTAGAACCTGTAGTGAAATTCCTGGAGATATGTTTTTTCGTTTTTACCTCGGTAAAGGGGAGAGTTATCTTTACTATATCTACTTCCTCTCTAAAATTCAGTCCCGACTGGGATTTCGAATCTGGGTTATTAAAATTTGCTCATTCAACTGGTGTTGAGAGTAGCAGCCAACGCCACTCAAGGTTAAGAGAGATTCATTGTCAGACATGGATGACTTCCTTTTTGGTCCAACCAAAGGTAACGTAGAGTGTCGGATAAACTAGGACTCAAGTTTGGATCTAGTTTCTGAAATCAATATCTACTTTCGTTTTTGACTTTATTGTCGCTACAAAATCTTGCACCGTAGAGTTGCTTAAAGTTCGCTCTCTAACACAGTGCTTGAGCTTTGAGAACTTGTCGGGATTTTTTGGAACACTACAATATTTGTTATTACAAGCTAGCGTGAAGTTGAAAACATTGGGATTTTATCAACAAGCCTCTCACACACCTTCGAATCAAATAAACAGTAATCAATGTTAGTATTTAACTCCAAACCCGTGTCCCAAAGTAAGACACAAAGCTCTCAACTTATGATAACCGACCCCAAGCAAATAGAGCCACTGGCCTGATGTTTTCTGGTATAGAAGAGCTTGTCAAGTTAAAATAAAAGATTTTCATGGAAAATTTAACGGAAAACGAACAGCCGAGTAATTCCAGGTAGAGGGTTGATAAACGAATAACTCTTTCCACTTATAGATGTCCGAAGATACCATCATTTCGATGAGAGAAACAGCATGGCAAGTATATAAACAGTCTTTTAGTTCATACCACCGCTCTCAACAAGTCGCAACAATGAAGCAGGGCTTCCATACGGTTCTCCACGGTCTAGGGAGAACGACCAAGTAATTTTCTCATTACCCGCGAGATAAATGTAGACCCAAATACTTGCAAAACTAATACATACGCCATGAAGTTAGCCAAGTACTCTTGTCTGAATATGACCAGCATGTTTCATTCATTATAGAATTTCATTCTGTTGTAGTTAGAAAGTCTAGCAGTCGCCTATCGAACTCTTGATGCAGCAGAAAATATCTCCATCGAAATTCTTTTGTGTAACAGAGTTAATAGCCGATATGTTTGAGAAGGAAAGTATCGCACGCTCAATTACCGAAAACCACATTGAACCAGAGAAGACAAAGAGAATATATACCAAAGACGTCGCAAAGCAAAACCTACTAATATTTACGGAAGAAATATACCAGGAAGACAAGGATTCAAGAGACAAAGTTATGACCAGCCTTCGATTATCTCTTCTATTGCTCACTCTACTATCAACAGATTTTTTGCCATAAACTAGCGACTAGGCAAAGAGTCAAAGTAGCGTACTTTAGACGTCACGGGTGCCCAAGTGAAGTTGGGGGAAGGAAGCCAAGGGGAGATTCTTGCCATCAGTCAAAGCCAAGGCACCGCCACCGCACATTTTATTCATGAGTTTTAACTCAAGTGTTGTACCTAAATATTGTGATTCTCGTTAGGTATTACAGAAGAGTCTTATTCGACAATAATTAAGAATTCGACAAGAAATTGACCTCAACTCATTGACTGCCTACAATCTACAGGAAAGAGCTAAGAATAACGAATAATGAGTAGTTCTTTCTCAACCTGAAAAATGAGTTTACTCTTCTCTCACACACATTTTCTTCACCCAATGAAGACTATTGAGGAGGCAACTGGTTCCCAAAAGTTATATTACTGTTTCTGAGCTTACTAGAAGCATTTTAATCTTGATATCTTTGGGGAATAGATGAGCAAAAGAGCTCTAGCTCCAGTCGGAATTTCCTGGCAATTTCCTCTCTCAATTCCGCTTTCTAATTTGTTGTTCCTCAGTAATTAGCATCGTTTCAGATAAATACAATTTCTTCAATGGAAGCTTTCAGCTATCCCTTCTAAGTTCGATACGCTGCTGCAAAAACGGGCACAATTTTACGCTACTCTTCAACGAAAACAGCACTCTAAACGAGTACACCTACCGCAATGAGGTCGATGCCACTGTCTAAATCCACTTTCTGAGCAATTAAGCCTCACATATTGCTCACTTTTACCCACTTTTGAGTGCACGTTTTTTCAACGGCGTATCGAACTTGGAAGGGATGGGAATTAGGAGGATAAGGAACACAAACCTCTCATAGATCAAATGTAAACCACATCCTTGGGTGATAGCCTTCAATGACAGTATGGCTTATAAAATATCCTTTATAATCCTCGCTAGTCCCTTATATTTGAACTTTAACCCAAAATTGCAAACCTTCTCCGAGCAAAAATAAGAAAGTTCCTCAAAATTTTAATAGTGAACCAAGTAGAGACAAGTTGAGATGTTGTTATCATGTATGTTCAATGCTCGCATTCAAGCAAAAATATGGGGAAAATGAGGCAAATACTGCTCCTTGCGAGGGTAGAAAAATTATGTTTAGCGAGCCCGCCGTCAGGTGGTAACGAATAATGTTTTGTACTCGTCGGTTTCTTGTGTGCTGAAGCAGGCTCGATAATACATTAGCCCCAGGAATCTGGAAATTAAGAAACTAACTTGGATCCGCTGTTGTGCCTTTAATCACTCCAATATTGTGGTTTATATTCATCATACTTCTCCAATTTCCCGGTCAGTGGAACATAGAGAACAAGCGAGGTTTCAGGTGAAGCTTTGCCGCAACATTCTTCCACGACAACCTCTCAGGGAACATCAAACTTGAAAGATTCTTGCAACTTTCTCCTCGATATTCTAATCTCAAACATTAAAATACAGCTCGCATTTTATAATTCACAAAAGGATTCCACTCGACAGCAACCCAAAATTCGATAACATAACAAAATTCTCTTAAATCCACCAACATTGCAACTTTCGCTGCATCTTTATACTCATTTGCTCATTATATCTTTTATGTGCTTATCTATCTGATGGAGGAAATCTAGCAGCGAACTCTATACCCCGAAGTCCTCCGAACTTCGATGAGTAGTTAGATGCAAAGCACCTTCGTCATTTTTCGGACTACTGTGAGTAACAACTTATAAGAAGTACCGAAGGAAAAAAACCTGAAAGATACGAGAGCTGTAGCAATTTTCCAAAAAAACTAAAAAAAAACTGGCTGAAATATCCAGTGCGCAGGGCCATACTCTTCTCTCACTCTGTGCTGTCTTTGGGATGGCGACAATTATAATTGAATCTTTGGCATCCGAAGTAAGTGATTCCACTTGCAGCAACGAGCTCAAGGACCACCACCACAACTCCTTAAGCCCTAAAAGAAAATCGTAAAAATTAAAAAAAAAATCTGAATAGATCTATTAGGTGCCAATTGGCCCCTCCTGGAAAGCTTATTTGTTCTCAAGCTGTGCTTGTGGCTTTATTGAAACTTTGCGAGGGCATCTCTTGTACTGAAATCTGGCGGTGGGTAGTTCGTCTTGAATCTCCAGACGGTCACGGCACCACGGTTGAGGAACTCGACTAAGTTGAACAAAAGCGTTGTGTCCAAACTTCTCTAGCTAACCCAATTTCACGTCCTCCTTAAATATTAAGATGCCATCACTATTGATGCGTGGGTGCGGTGCCTCGTTGGTCTGCACCTCACCCTCCGCGATTCGTTTTCGACGACCGTAAAGTGTGTATATGGGGAAGAGGGGGGTTTATACTTTGGAGTCGACAAGGGGTCGTACCTTCCCTTCTCGTTGCCCGCTCAAGTCATAGTGGGTCGACCCGGTCGAGTCGAGGTGAGAAGGAAGGAGCGAAGTAGGTTCTAGGGGGTCGAGCTGAATTGAGATACGTTGGTTGAGCCAAGGAAGGAACGACCTCAAGGTCTCAACCAGACCACCTAGAAGTGATCAGCGGAGGCGTGCCTTTCCCTTCTCGCTCTCTTCATGGCACCTGCTTCATGGAAGCCTGGGACACTTCTCGTCTTCCAAGGTGATCACGTCGAGCCAATGAAGTTAGGGAAGGAAAGACCTCGACCTTGACCTCATGATGGACATTAAAAGTCGCAGTAAGCATTTCTGGTTCGTACCTGACCTGCCTACATAGCCCTCGTTGCTCCAATTCTCTAGAGTATCCAAGTAACTAATCCTAAGCACTCGAAACGGTTTAGGACGGGTTCGTTTACTCTCGCTTTCAATGTCCACCGCGAGCTCGACCATCTCGAGAAGTGTGAGTGATGGCTGTCGAGAAATTGCATTTCCAATGGGAAGATCTATATCATAAACACAAGTAGAAAAAACTCAATTTGTTCATTATCTCGGGTATAAGACACTCTATTTTATCGTAATCCCCACAAAAGTTCCCCAACACATTAATGCCAAATCAAATCTCCGTCTCAGCACTCTTCTTACTCTTCCGGCTTCTCTTTTTCTTCTTCTTCTCCGCAACATCACCAGTATCCTCAGCCAAACCACCCTCTTTGATGACGATTGTCGGTCCATTCTCATCACCAAATGTATCTTTTCGCCACTGTCTTATTCTGGCCTTCTTGCTGAGATTCTTCTTGTCTTTCCTCTTCTTCTCAGGATCTCTGAATGCAGCCATCTTCTTCAGGCCTGCGAATTGATTCAAAGCGGTATCGGGAGCCATGAGGATATCTCTAGCATTTAGGCCGAAGGACATAGGAGAGGTCTCTCGGTAACGGAAAGTTGCAGGTGCTTTTGATATTGGTAGTGTAACATCGAGCTGGTTGTCAACGAGGTCCTCAATCTTTTTACGTTCAATACGTGCGGCCTTCTTCTTGGCTGCCTTTTCGTTTGCACGATCCTTGCTGGTTTTGGATTTCTTCTTTGGTGTGGCATCTGAGTCGGCTTCGTCGTCGTCTTCATCTTGATCCTCTGAGCCAGATAGGGTGAAGGCTGGCTTATTTTGAGCTTCCTCTTCCTCCACGAAATCGGGTATTATGTCGTTGATATCGATATCATCGTCCCATTTTGGTTTCTTGACCTTCTTCTTTTTGCTCGATTCAGCTTCAGAATCAGACCCGGCCTCCCCCTCAGCATAGTAATCCTCGCCGAACTTCTTGTTCATTTCCGCTTCCCATGTAGCATCGTCCCAACCATCGTCCAGAAATTTGGTCCACTCATCGTCCTTCAGCGTCTTGCCTCTGAGACCTGCTGCCTTTTTGATTTTCTGAAGTTTCTCCTCCATTTCACCAATCTTCAATTGTCGCAGACGAGCCCGTTCAGACTCTCTCTCCGCTTTCTCAGCTTCCTTTTTGGCTCTCTCGGCATCTCTTTGCTTCTTTCTGCTGTTTGGCTCCTCCCGACGAACGGATTTTGCAGCAATAATATCTCTTGCATAGGATTTCAAAGTCTCATTGGTGCCCTCAGTTTTTTCGAATCGTAGATTGTAAGCTTCCTCGAATTTATCTGCTCGCAAATCTTCTTCCTCATCGTCGGATTCGAGGGGTTGGAATCGTGCTCCGTCACTTGGTACCCAGGCTCGTGCTTGTAGGAAATTGGACAAAAAGGTCTCAGGGTCCTTGTCGGCGGATTCGACATCTAGATTGACCTTGACTCTCTTTGCCCTCGAAGGATGCACAGTTGGGGCAGATGCTTGTTGAGGTTGTGACTTTGTTTTCGATTTTGGGATCATGAAGCCTCCATCTTCATCTTCCGACTCATCGCCCGCTGCTTGAATCTCCTTGACGATCGATCGCTGAAGGTCCTCTTGCTCTTGCGCAAATGTTCGTGGGGTTGAGTCCTCCTCATCCTCCCCACCATTTCCACCCTTCAATAGATTCTCTCGGTGATAATCGCGCAGGTACATGGGCTTGTCTTTCTTGACTTCGGTTGTAGCATCCTCCGTATCTTCCTCGACGGGTTTGTAGAAAGTAACCTTCTCATCGTACACACGGGGGTCTTTGGATCGAATGGCCTGGAGTGTTGCTGAGATTTCTGCGTCCAAATCTTCCGTCGCAAGGAAACCATCGTCGTCCTCGTCCTCCTCGTCGGATGATTCAGAGTCTTCGTCGTACTTGTCGCCGTAAAGTTTGCCGTCTGCTCGTTTTGTAGGCTTGTTGTATTTGTCCTCCACTATGTACATTGTTAGTAATTGTAGTTTGCACAAGCGCCAATGAACAACTGACGTTTTTGTAATTCTTCTCTCTTCTTGTTGTGTTCAAATCGAGTTGCGAATTCCTTGTTAATCTTGAATGCTGGTTCTTCTTCTAACTGGACCCCGCCAACAGATTCATCCTCGCTGCTGCTGGCATCGCTATCGTCGAGTAGATTTTGTTTATTTATCTTCGGGTTCTCGGCCTTGATCTTCTTGGTGTTTGATTGGGAGATGGCAACGGATTCAGCCTTTCGTTTGCCCATTGTGAATGATAGCAGACTTGCGTGACTGGGAGATTGGGAGATTTTGGTGGTGGTGGTGGAGCTCAAATATTTTCAGAAAAGTCGGCGACGGAGCCACCAAAAAGTTGCGCCGGCGGGAATAATGCCAAGGAGCTAAACCACTTATGGCGGGCAGCGTCATCTTGCTTTCCATCTCGAGGCCCTCACCTGCAGTCTCCAGACAGACACACCATTGCCAAAAACCTCAAGATACCCCCCTCGCTCTACCAAACCCCCCAACTCAACTCATCGACGCTTCTCGCAGATATTCACCCACCACGATCGCGAGACGTTTTGCGACACTTGCAACTCCCCCAGGCTACCACATACAATACCCTAAACATCGTCGCACACCGTCCTTGCCGGAGACCTATTATCACATACCATGGCCGAGGCAACAGCGCCCAAGCCAAGCAGCAGCGTAAAGCTCGTGCTTCTTGGTGAAGCAGCAGTAGGAAAGGTATAGGACACCAGAGATATCTCGACGCACTTGCTACGTGAACTAATGTTTGTATAGTCGTCTTTAGTCCTTCGGTTTGTGAACAACGACTTTCAAGAAAACAAAGAACCCACCATCGGAGGTATGGAAGCAACCACTATCATCTTATCCGGATATCCATGCTAAAATCTCTCGCAGCTGCCTTCCTGACGCAGAAATGTAATCTACCCACCCGGACAATCAAATTCGAGATATGGGATACCGCGGGACAGGAACGTTTTGCATCACTTGCTCCCATGTACTATCGAAATGCTCAGTCTGCCCTGGTCGTCTACGATCTCACGAAGCCTACATCACTCGTCAAGGCGAAACACTGGGTGGCAGAGTTGCAGAGACAGGCATCGCCAGGAATTGTTATTGCTCTTGTAGGTAACAAGCTTGATTTGACCAACGAGACGAGTTCAAGTAATGCTTTGGGCGACGACACCGACACAGATGCTGCGGAAGGAGAAGATGATGGAGATGCACGAAAAGTATCGACGGCAGAGGCAAAATCATATGCAGAGGAAGAGGGTTTGTTATTTTTCGAGACCAGTGCGAAGAACGGAACCAATGTGACGGAAGTTTTCACCGCAATTGCAAATGCTATCCCAGAGACATCCTTGAAGGGTGCCAGAGGTCCTGGTGCCGCTCAGGCAGCCAGCAGAACAGAGGACCAGTCAAGAGTTAACCTTACCGGACCACGAGACAACGCTTCCAAGGAGGGTTGTGCATGCTAATCGCTCCTCATCAGACATACAACTTTGAATTATATGGTTTTCCTGGTCTTCCAGTTCTGGGTGTTTTTTTTTCTTGCGGGCGATGGGATGTTCAGATAGTGGGTTCCCACACTGGTCTTATGATGTTGATGTTTATACAATAGCAAGAGCTTTTAGGGAGACTATTCTACGCACTGACAATCAACAAAGTCATTCTCGTGACTCTTCTCACCAACTTGAAAAAACCATGGTGTGTTACCCGAGTAGTTGAAACATCGGGACCTGAGCACCCGTCACTAAACTCCATCGAGCAACCTGGAAGTTGAAGATGATAAAGCAAGTGCTGCTCCATTGCCTCAAGCCTAGACCTCTCCTTGGTATGTTTCAAGCGGTTACAGTCTACACTGTCTGAATTTTACCAAGCCGGGAAGGGCGTCTTCTGGCAACGGCGCCACCAGCTCAACGGAAACAACTCAAGCTTTCATTTTGTGGAGATCCCATGCAGATCTAGGTTATGTCGATTTTATCGAGCCCAATCAAGCCTTTCGGTGAGGCTCTTTGGCCTCGAGATCCATGATTCTCAATGTTTCGTTTGCGAGCACTGCCCGTTACAGTCTAGCTGGACTAGGAAGTTTTTACGAATAGTTTGGATTTCTTGAGGCGGATCCCAAACCATCTGTGATTGGGGTTATATTCGTCATGTCAGAATGATGGATCTACTTTTTCGTGGCGGGGAAATGCGAGGTGCCGAATGGAAGACAAGACTTTGCCCAGCTCCTGCCCCTTCTTGTCTCCCGTTCATGAATCTTGGTGTTGTGTTTGGTATATAAGTCCTCGGTCCATACGAAAAATCCCCCCTCCCTAAGCACATTCTCTCCTTAGAACAGGAACCCTTTTATTTTTCATTTTCCTTTTTTTTTCTCTTTTCTCTTTTTCAACTTCAGCTGGTCTGCCATTCACATAACATAACACACTTTTAATTTCGTCATCATGCGTGCCTCCACTGCATCTTTGATTTTGGCCTTCTGCGCCGCGACTGCTGTCCAAGCTGCTCCTTCCCCTCTCAATCGCTTACGCACATTCGCCATCTACAACAACAACGATCTCGAGAAGAGAGTCAAGGGGCCAGACGGAAAGGAGATCTTCATCGAGGACCGAGCTGTCTCTGAGGAGCAGCTTGAGGAAGATGCCATCAACCAGATTCTCGGAGCCGGAGCCGCCGGTGTCACCAAGAGAGTGAAGGGTCCGGATGGAAAGGATATCTTTATTGAGGACCGATCTGTTGATGACGACGAGGAGGCCGCTGAGGATGCTGAAATCGCCAAGGTCCTTGGTGGTGCGAAGAGATCATCGATTGATGATAAGGAGGAGGCTGCCGAGGATGCTGAAATCGCCAAGGTCCTTGGTGGTGCGAAGAGATCATCGATTGATGAGGAGGAGGAGGCTGCTGAGGATGCTGAAATCGCCAAGGTCCTTGGTGGTGCGAAGAGATCATCGATTGATGAGGAGGAGGAGGCTGCTGAGGATGCTGAAATCGCCAAGGTCCTTGGTGGCGCGAAGAGATCATCGATTGATGAGGAGGAGGAGGCTGCTGAGGATGCTGAAATCGCCAAGGTCCTTGGTGGTGCGAAGAGATCATCGATTGATGATAAGGAGGAGGCTGCTGAGGATGCTGAAATCGCTAAGGTTCTTGGTGGTTCCGCAAAGAGAGAGTTCATCAAGGATGAGAACGGAGTTCCTATTGAGGACGAGGAGGAGGATCCAGATGAGGAATAGATTGACATTCGTTTGGTGATTGGGTTGTAGAGAGCTTGGAGTGAAAGCGGTTAAATTGTCTGGCTTGGATTGCTGTTTTTGGTCTTTTTTTTGTATATAATTGTGTGTTATGGTTGAATGAAAACTGTGATGCATCTTCTGATTCTCTAGAATTTCTTGGCTTGAATTGTTCGAGGAAATATTTCATGGGTCTTGCCTTTTGTTGAATGGTGCTCATATCTTCCACGTTGTGGACGAGTCGGGTTTATATCTTCAGGCCATGCCAGTCTCGTCTCGCTTCAAGAAGGGTGAAGTACCTCGGATCGACGAAGACTTCCGTCCAGTTGCCTGCGTAATAGCAACATTCAATTTACTACTACAAACGAAGAAGTGAAAGCCTCGCTATTTTGAAGCTGTTGTCCTGGCAAGCTAGCAAATTCTCTAATCGTACTGGCGCCGTTTTAGTAGCAGATTGCATTATTTGAAGCGAATTAAATCGAAGAAGATAGAGAGACATACATTCTATTATTTGTCGCCTAGTTTTTAATTAGGGTCCATTCCGATATTAAATAAATATTACTGGCTATTTTCAGGCGACCTACAAATAGCTTGACCTTGTTACAAGAGATTTCTACAAGATAGCGCTTAGTAGGTACCCTTCTAATAACCTGAACCTTTTACAAGATTTTTCTACGAGACCTAAGTCACCTACTAACAGACGCCCTTTATTTACGTTTTTTATTCTTGATTGACTTAATAGATCTTGATCCATCTCCTCATTTGCCGCACATCGAGGTTATATACAACCACCATAGTTATTTGGAGATTACTTACTACCCCATAAACATCAAAAGTTAGTCCTAGAAAAGTAGCCTACAACTTAACACCAAACGATCTGAAAAATATACAAAAAATATAAGGGAAGGCAGAAGATGCAAAAGTATTATTATATTGTTTACGTAAATTTATTATCGTAGAACCTAACCACCCCACCTCTACTTGAGCTCTCGGGTGGAAATCGACTCGGAAATATCTCAACTCTCTAGAATATAAATCCGAAAATATTTTCGCTCGAAAATGTCTTCTGTTCCTTCGGCTTTGTCTCGGAATTGTCTCGGATCTATTTTTCGGAATTACTTCTCGGCTCAGAAATATACATTGGAAATAGTTCGGAAATAAATTTCTTACTCAGAGTTAAATATCGGGACACATTTGCTCAGACATATTTGCTCGGAAATATTTATCTCTCGGAAATATATCTCACTCTCGGAATAATTTCTGGAATTATCTCGGAGATTTCGGTTTTACAACTCGGATATATATCTCTTTCTTAGAGATTTGTTTTTCGTAATTATATCTCGGATTTACTACTTTGCTTAGAAAACCATATGTAGATATTTACTCGGAAATAAACTGTTTAGAAATATTTTCTTCGGATTTGTTTCTCGAATTCGATATTTCTTAGGCTTGTTGTTGTATCTAGCAACGAGCAGCGCTGGGGCTGGAGCTACAAGCAACCGCTATCATCCCCTAGAAGGTCCCTGAGATAGCTGTTGCTTTAGGGGACAACACGCTGAAGCCCGTTGCTATGGGAATCCTCTCATCAGCCACATTTGGCTGCTTGAGTAATAGCTTAGCACTGCCGCCCCCTTACAACCGGAAGAAGGGCGAAAATCTCACATAAAATGAACATGCCTCAGTGGAGTGAAATTTCTCCCAAATTTCACATCTACTAACCGATGATTAGAAAAACTTGAGCGATTTTCGCTCCACCCTTAGTGGAGCTCTACGAACAGCTGTTCTCCTAGGTGTGAGAAGTCTGATGTTTGACAAGTACAACCATATTAAAACAATCCCTTCCACCCTCGCTCGAGGGCTCGAAATTTGTTACAAATGAGTATCTTTCGAGGCTTAAGTGATGGCACTAACCTCATAGTAGCAATTGCATAGTTGGAATTTCCCTTAGAGTATTGCTCTCAGTCCTAAGGGATTTGGAAATACACGTAGATGCATGCGGAGAGTGGAAGGAATATTGTGGTAAGAAAGATAAGAGCATGAACCAGGACTACATGGAGCTTCTGCGCCACCTAGTGTATCCCACCACATAATCTCTCCAAAAGAAGCTCAGCTTGAAAAAAAGAAAGAAAGAAATACAATATATCCGTCTTCAAGTCCTTAAGGTTCCTCGAAATTTTCTCTCCTATGGTTTGGCACACCAATTTGGAGATAATATCACTTCCCTCTAGGATCCTTGTGAAGGTTGGAAAGTGAGAATCTCCGATGGGACCACTTCAAGCACTACTCTTTTGTACCCAACGTGGATCCTCACGTTCCACAATGCCCACAGGTACCCTGAATGTAAAACCGTTCCCTTCCACATAGTCGAGATTGCTCCAAATTGTGTCTATGGATACATCTCACTACCCGGAAAAACGGGGCAATGGATATAAAGAGCAGCATTTCGGCAGAAATATAACGGCAAAGCGTGCGAAGTGGGACGCGGACGGTTGCTATAGCAACGAAAGAGGAGAAGAAGGAAGAGACCGAGTTATTCGGAGGGAACTGAAAGAGGTAGTGTCGAGAAGAGAGTTCGTAGATATAGGGTTTATGGAGTGAGGCTCAACGCGGTTCAGAGACTTGAGAGAAGTTGTTATCAGATGTTTTTTTGCAGACCAAGTATCGGGCGGTCATGCTTTTTGTCACACAGCAATGTACCAGTAAGGGCTGGATCCCGATCAAATGATTGGAATAACTGGATGGAGCAAGCAGCGGAGTAGAGTGTGAGGATTTGTTTGATGGTTTTGGTGTCGCATGGCAAGGTCGAAGCAGGATCTCGTCCTGTGATTTTTTGGAAGCCGTCAATGCTGGCTTCCATATTTGGAACCGGGGAATCGAGGGTGGCTCATGGAAAAGGAATGACCCAAAGACTCCTAGCACGCGGGCTCGTTGAGAGGATATGTCTCAATCGAAGAGTAGATTACGTATGAACGTACTAGAGAAAACTCTCCTTCGAGCAACCAAAGACCCGACCCCCCAAAGACGTCCACCTTGACTGGCAGATTCTCTTAGCGCGTGGTAAAAGCGGAAAAGAAGTAAAAAGGTTGGTATAAAACGAGTCTTCAAACCCAATCGCTGTTACCCCTTGAAACTGAACCTACAACCATGCGCCACAGTGCTGTGACAGGAAGAATGTACCAACGAGGAACAGGCTGTTACTTCTCAACGTGGTGTTCGTGCTATTGAAACAGTCGTATTGATGCTTCAACCGTCAGGGGGATGAGTGATGGCGAGCGCCTTGCCCGGGTTCAGGGTGATGGAGATAGGTTGTCAACGTGGAGAAGAAATGCTGTTGTTGAAGAAGAGAACAGGAACAGAAAGATGGGGGGCTTGGGGTTGAAGGGTTTTTTGATTAGCGTCCTGGGTCGTGTCCTTCCTTTCTTTCTTGCATGGTGTCGACGCGCATGCGGCAAGAATTGCTGTCTTGGTGTTGTGTCTTGCAAGAAGGGAAGGAGCGACCCAGGGAGGGGCCCTCTCAACTTGGGATAGGCTCGACACTACCTTCCATGCATCAGCATTTGCCACCATTCTTGCTTGGTTGGTATCTACAAGTGTGCGAAGTTTCTCGCTCTTTGGAATGATTCAAAATTGCTTCGTTGGTCGTTGTGATTGGCAAGAAGCGAAGGGTTGGAAAACACTAGCTCGCGGTTGACGGTAACTTACGACCCTGCGAAGGCTTGCAACCTTGAGAGTCCCAAGTGGAAATATTGCAAAACAAGAAGAAGGAAAATACTACAAGACGCGTATGATACTTATTGGCGATATTCTCTCGTGCTAGAGGTTTTTATCGAGTTTGTGTTAAATTATTTGCATTGCGGGCTGTCTCAGAGTAGGCCCAATTCTTGTCTATCGCGAGTATCTGCCGCGAGACTGGTAGAACCAAATGTGGTTCTAGCGTCTACAGTGAGTTGCGAATTAACCTTTAATTTAGCTACCTTTTTGTAAAGCGAGCGTTTTGAAGTGCCGGCGTTTTCCCCTCTTTTCTTTAAAAGATAGAAAATAAAATTACTCTAAAAATGACGAGACCTAGCTAGAAAGAACCGCTATTTTTAACTCACTCTTTTTACTATTTCTTACTATGCTTAAGTAATTATAACAAGAATAAAGTAAGTAATGAATAATTCTTAGAAAAACCCCTATTCTTTGAAGAAAGTGAAAAATTTTCACACCCCCCTATCTAAGCTAAGAACGCTTTGCCAAGACCCTATAAAAAGCAGAACATAATTACAAACGTCTATTTTCTATAACGTGGTTTATTAGTGCGCCGCGCATATCAGCATGCCGCGCACTTTCCCACTTCCCTACTACTTCATAGTACAATTAGTCAACCACAATATATAAATTTAATTAAAACTACTTTTAATCTAATAAGCTAGACATATCCACATCTACTTGACAAGTTCGTGCATTATGACCAGCTTTTCCACAAGTGCCACAGCGCTTACTAGTTAATTTCCCCTCCCTCCAACTATCACCCTTAACACACATATCGCGTCAAACCTGCTCATCTACGTCCTTCTGCGCCAAAATATCCTGTGCATCCTCTATAGTAAGTGCACTGCCTTGACAAATACAAGTCTTCCTAGCTCTGCGACGCTTACTAAGGGTTTCATTTGCTGCTCGAAGTGTGCGTACCTCAGCGGTTAAAAGGGTCACTTCATGAGCCAATTGCTCTGTGCCTTTCGCTAACGCAACAACTGTCTGGAAAATAGGTGTTGGCGAGCTTCCTTAGTGACTAGCAATCCGGTCCTTGACAAGAATTGTTTGCGAAAGAGCTTCGGCGGGGTTGTAAGGAGTCTGAGAGACCCAAGGGTCAGCGTCGGTAGAGGGGGGCCCAGTAGGGGTCAGTGTCTATAACTTTACATCAAGCTTTGAAATCATAGCCTGTGGATTAAAAGGTACTAAGTTAGCCCCACGAAATCCAGCTTAAGCGTTTTGGGCTGTTATTGATTTTGTGTACGCTGCTTTGAAGCCGAGAAAGAACTCGACCTTTGTAATATAGTTGATATAAGCTTTAATAAAAGTCTCAATTTGTCGACTATATGCCTGTTTTAAGGCACTAAAACACCCAACATCAAGTGGCTAGGTTAAATGAGAAGAGGGAGGAGGTAGTCTAAGAGTAATAATGTTATATGTCTTGCAGTACTCTTGGAATTCAGCTAATTCATAACTCTCATGTCCATCAAGGACAAGCATTCGATATAGACCCTTTGCTCGAGTAGAAGTATACTTATCAAAGTGCTTAAGCTATTCTAGACCTGTCTCATTGTTTGTCTAGCTGTTGCTTGTTGGTTTAATAACCTAGTTGTATAGAAGGCTGCCCTCAGTATACTAATTCACAAGATGATTCTTCCCTTGAACTACCAAAAATAGAGGAATACTCCCACCTTCACTGTTGATACAAGCAATTGCAGTAGCCCATTCTCGATTACCTGGCTGAACTGCCTTGCCTCTGCTACGTTGATCTACGTGTGTAACAACCATAGAAGGAGTGATCATGCCTATCATAAAGCCAGTCTCGTTGAAATTCCAAAAATCACAGTCTAGAATGCTGTATTTTGCTCTTATATTCTCTACTAGTCGAAATTATGCACTAATAAGCTCAGGATCTTCGCATAAGGCTCTTTGGAAGTCGTAAACGCGATTAAAACACGTCTTTAAGGCTGGTTGTCGTTGTACGAATTAATGCACCCAGAGCTTCCCAACGTGTCTCCCCCCCGCGATTCAAGAATATAATTTGCCATATCTTCTACACTAGCAAGCTGGGGCGCAAACCCTCTAGTATCCAAATCAAGTATATATCGAACAATAACATCCTCCTCTAACTCAGTCAATTTAAGTGATTTAGGCCAGTATTCGCTGCGAGGAGATATGCTGTTCATTCAATCACGGAGTGTGCTTTCGGCAACATTGTAGAGTTTAGCAGCGTGTCTACGACTCATTTTTTGTAGATCGAATAGCTTCTATTGCTATATTGATTCGTGCTTCTTGATCTTGAATTAGCATTGTCGTTGTAGAGAAAACGCGTGTTAAAGTGATAAGGTAGGAAAATGAGGAAAAGTGCGCGGCATGCTGATATGCGCGGCGCACTGATAAACCACGTTATAAAAAGTTTGTAAGGTACTAGAGTATGTATAGACATTCTATTTCTTGTTCTCTGGAACTCTGTGACATGCTTTGTTGTTAAGTAATACTAGAAATAGTCTCTGAAATAACAGTTTTTTTTTTTTTTTTGGAAAAAGGTCAATTTACAAACAAGCTAGCAAATTCAAGCTTAAATCGCAACTGACTGTATCACAACGAGTAGCGCGATGATTTTACCAGACACCTTAAGATTTTTCGAAATATTTGGCACGCTTGGAGACTCCATCCTTCGACAATCCTGGTCTCCTTTGTTCGTGAATTATTGCTGTTTAAGAAATTGGGCTCAAAAGGAATAAAGGAGCAACTATGGCAATACTAAACTTTAAGAAATAAACAAAGTCATTGTTTGTGGTTAAAGATTGGTGAATGTACTGGCTGAAAAATATTCTCAACAACTTGGATATACCATACCATCCAGGAACATAATATTTGAAATAATACATTTACATACTTATTCTCAAATTTGAAAAATGGATCAATTTCCTGAATTGAAATCGCCTACTCAAAGTGAGGATCCCACCCCACAAGAAATACCCCAGCCGAAATATCACTACCAAAGAAGACACTGCACCTGCGGTTGTGGGCAACTGGTCACCACGTCCCAGGACAACGTACACACAAGGCAGGCCATACAAAAACAAGTAATTGAACGATGGAACTCTTCAAACCTCATCACTCATGAAGAGTACGAGCTCTTCATGCAAGGCTGGTCAACCAAAGGAAGAAGGGAGGTAAAAAAGTGCATCTGCGGATGCGGAGAACGTCTTACTCGTTCATAGAAGCTGAGGTATGTATTTTTGCGTTTACGACGCGAGGGTAAGGTGTATGCTGAGGAGGATGCGGCTTTTGAAAAGGCTCATTTGTTACAGGTGGCGAATCTTATTAAAAGTAGAGAATCACACAAGAAGAAGGCTCGTCTAAGAAGCCTGCAGAATAGAGTGAAGGAGTCGGAATAGGTTCAAAATGAAAACCAAGAAGAAGTCGGAGATGGAGGCGATACCACTGAGGATGAAAATACGGATGAAGTAGCTAGACCTGTTTCTGGATTTTTCACCTGGGTCCTAAACCCCTGAACGCACCCAAGATAGTCGTAAAGTCAACTTATTTAGATAAAAATTTAAATTCATCTTCTCCACAGAGGAAAAGTAAACATCATTTTGTAAAAGGTTACCTAGACTCCTGTAATCAAAGACGTCTTTTCTATTCGTTCATAAGCCGCTCGCCTAGCTTTATCATATACAAAAGATCAATATGCTTGAATAAGTTACGCAGAAAAGGGTGTACTATGTGCAAAATCTAGAATGTAGTAGGCTAAATTTATATGACCACTTTCCACAAACTATTAAGCGAATAATTGAAAAATCAAATCGAGATTCCAGCAATGCCTCAAACTTCGTACTTGAGCATTATCGCAAGGATTTTACAGTCAAAGTCTTTGTTCACGCTTGCAGGCTGTCTTTGTCCTTTTTGGTGGAACAATGGCATTGTAATCAACCGCCAATTACACTGTTTAAAAGAGAAACAGCAGGTAAGCTTAATCTATAATTTCAGCAATTCAAGCCACATAATTTTCCTCTGCCCACGCCAATAGATTCTAATTCAACACCTTCACCATGCATCGCACTTTGAAATAATCGTTACACATTCAACATGGTTCCACTTATTACTTACAGTAGAAAACTCAGGAAACGCGATCCCAGAGCCGGTAGGACGAAACGCAAACGCACCTGGCGTCGTTTTCTTTTTTGGCGGCGCAAACCCCCGCAGTGCCCAGACTGCTACAGCATACTCAATGCTAAAGATATATTAGGGGGCCACACTTTCGGTTGCTTGGAATTTCTGGACAAGGAACAGCCAGAAAATGACTGGAGTGGGCATTCACACGTGCTTACGGCTGATAAGCTTACGGTCTCTTTTCCTGAACCAGATCCAAGAGGGATCGCTTTTACGGGGTATCGTGAGGATGGTTTGAGAGTTCTTGAAAATGACGATCCTGCCCATTTCAATGGTTATGGTGATGGTTCGGCGAATCTCGAAGACGAACCAGACAATATTCGAATTCTGGATAGAACCAATGGACCAGGTATGTACAATATGCTGACGGACTCTACTCGTAGAATGGAACAGGATGCTGAGCGTAGTAGAAGGGAACGTGGGATCAATAACCGCCTTCGGCTTCGTCTTCGACCTTCTCTGCAGCAGATTCGAGAGGAATTTGAAGTTAATAACCCGCATGAACCCCCTCAGACGCCTAATAGAGGTACTCAGACTGGCACATCAGTTCCATATCCTCAAATGGTGAGACAGGAGCGTGATCTGAATAGTTTCCCTCCATCTCTTCCACTAAAGGTTCAGAGTATGAGACAGGTACCTCAGTCGTTAAGCCGTCACGGAGACGAGGAGCTTGTGCGTGCTCAGATAATTGTTGACAACCTTCTCAGCAGACTCTGGGAGAACCGAGATCCTAATTTCAGAAGGCCTCTTATTCCACTTCTGTCTTTCGGCCCTGGAGACGAGAAGCTTCTGCGTGCTCGGGCGCTTGTGGACAATGTTCTCAGCAAGGTCCGGGAGAACCTGGAAAGGTACTCCTCGAGCGAGTAGAGTTTCGCGGAAATTAATTTCCGCCACGTGTAAGTGGCCTACTAAGAACTTCCTAGTTCTAACGGAAATGAGCAACCTTCATCATTTGATTGGAACCTAGAAGGAAAGAATCGACCTGTAAGACCCCACCCCCAATTAGCTAATTTAAACCCCTCCACTAATATGAGACGCTCGTTATGTGTGAAATTTCCAATAGTGCAACTTATTTACAGCGATTGTGTTAACCTTAACCTCCCCCAACTCTCTTATATTGTAAAAAACAAGTGAAAAGTATCTTCCGACCGAGCGAAAGCCTTTCTTTTTACTTATTTTACTGGTATCTTGAGCTTCAGGAAGTCACAGCGAAAATTGAGTCAATAAACGTGAACTGACCACCGCTGTCCCGCTAAGCTCAAATTGAATTACACCCCTCCGCCAGGTTTTCCCCAAATTTCTACTCCACAAGCAAGTTTTACAAATCAAGCAATCTTTTTGAACTTGCTTACCACAGTTCAAGGTCCTATTGCTCGAAATATACTAGATTGGCAGTTCTCAGCTGAAGGTACTTGTCAAAGCACCTCTGTATGATTTATTTTTGTCCCTCTCCTAAATTTACCACGTCAGGAAAAAGAAGAAAAATATGTTGCAAATCGCACACCAGAAATAGAAAAAGAGACCTCCAAAGCAGTAGCCTTTTGGGCTTTCCCCACTCAGTGATTCCCCATCGACCTCGTCTATTCTCACTTCTCAGGGGAAGGAAGGCTCACCACGGCCCCTCCACCTATAATACCTATATTTTCTCTTAAGGAAATTATTCTCTAGTCCGTCTCCCTCCCAAAAATCTCGTCGCAAATCGCATATCCTGTATTCTACCCATATTCCCGGGTTACCCAGGATTAGCAAAGCTTCATCGTATTCTCGGCTACTACACTTAAACCATGAGCTGAGCAAGCCACTCTGACTGTATTCTCACCCCACCAAGCCCACCCACGCGTAAAAAAAATCATGCATAAATACTTTCTTATTCAGCCATGATGATGTAAAGTTTCCTCAAGGGGGAATTTTAAGGTTTTTTTGTTGCATTTCGCATGTAACGTACCGAGGAATCGGTTGATGGTGCTTACGGGTCAAGCGGGTGTCGGGTAACGTTTCGGGAAGTTGTTTGGGGATTTTAAGCTGCTTGGAAGTGGACACTTTGAGTTTAATACTGTATGGCATGGTGAAATAATTAGCATCACTAGTCACCCACCACCACAGCTTTCCAATCCCCAAGCTACCGAGAGAAAACGTCAGACCAGCCAGCCCCCTTTCCATCTCTCCGAAATCAGCCGAGCCGAGCCAAGCACACACACCAAAACCCCCAGCTACCATCACTCATCATAATAATCGCAATGAACCAAAAACCACCTTTGTTGCACATCGCGAATCCGCGTGTAACCAGCCAGTCTTACCAGTCGTATTGCTGAGAACCAATCGAACCCTTTATCGTCTATTTTCAATCGGCCCGTGATACGAAAAAGAAGAAATATAGCAATTTGCCACTAGGCGGTAAGAGAATTGTTTTGTTTTGTTGCATTTCGCATTCAACAGGTATTTAGGTATCTTTTACCGATGTGTCTCTTAGAAAAGAGGGATCTCGTGATGTGTGGGGTGGTGGTGAGTCAAAGTGGCAAGAGTGTTTTGAGTCAAATTGAGGGAGTGAGTGTCAAAGAAAGGGGGGCGGGGTGTGGGGAACTAGCTTCATTTGGGGAAGGAGGGAAGTTTGTTGCATATCGTGTATTTGTGACTCTTTAATTCTTTAACTGCGATGAGTTGGCAATGTCGCAATGGTGAGGGTAGCAAGACGAGCTAAAAGGGAAGCAGAGACCCTGAGGTGATCGTGTTGTAGGACGAATTCAAGTTGGGGAAGGAACGACCATGACCACCTCGACTTCCTCAACACCGACTCGGCACCTCGACTTGAGAAGGAAGGAACGATCTTGACACCTTGACACCCAATCTCCAAAATTGTGTCTATTCTACCTCTTCAATTAGGCATTGAATTTCAACCTACGCCTAGTGTCAATCTAAAAATCGAACCACCCGCCTCCAAATTGATAGAAGAGAGAACAGAAAAAATCTAGATTTAGAAGCGGCCAAGGAAAGAGCATTGCATATCCTGTAGAACGTAAATAAAACAAGAAAGAAAAGGACTCATCGAGAGTCTGAAGCAGTACTGTTTACCTGCCATATTTCGAGCTTAAATCCCCTCCAAGAACCAAATTTTGTCCAAACATCCTCCAACTCCAAATTTCCTCCTTGACTAAATCTGTCTATAGACCCCCTAACCATTTTTCTTCAAAATCTATATCTTCATCCAAGAAACATAACCTTTCAAACAACATGGACCACGCCCCCAAACCCCCGTCCAGCCCCCAACTCATACCCATTCCCCACACCTTCCCTATCCCTCACAACCCCATAAATTGGCGCACTGCCCTTCCTCTGAACCCCAGAATGAACAGCCCTGGGACTAATAGCCACACCAACAGTATGAGGTATTCTCCCAACTTCATCACTGTCCAAACCACACTGAACCTTGTGCCACAACTTTTCGAATTCAATCATCTCCTCGCAATGCAACTGTTCATTGTTTGACTCAGAAAGTGCGGTATTAGAGAAGAGAGCAAGTTCCATACAAAGATCAAATGAGTTTTGACGAGAAAGTTGTGTGAGGGCACTGGTTAATGATTGTGCCTGGGGTTTATCGAGGGTATGACGCGGTATTTTGGGGGTGGAAGAGGAGCGACAGCCTGCGTGGAGTCGGGGTGTAGATATTAGGGAGTTGGGATCTGAGAATGTTCTTGATAGGGGGACTGAAGAGGATGAGTCCATGGTTGAAGTTGTAAAATGAGAGGTGACGTATGGTGACTGTGAGTGAGACACTCTCGTCGGATTTTCGGTGAGCATGGTTTCAATTATAGGCATGCAAGAAGATTTTTGTTGAGAGAAGGTTCTTTTGTTGCTTGAAGGTGGGTTGATTGGATTCGGCTTGTAAGGGTAGGCATTATCTTGTAGAGGAGAGGGATTTGATGAGGTTGTATTAGGCGATGGTGGTGTAGTGCCATTTGGATTTGATTTGTATGTGGGATCTTGTCGTGGGTTGTTGGAATGATGTTTTTCAACGACGTCCCGGAAAGCCGTGAGGATAAATAGGAGGCGTTTGGCTTGGGGGTCTTCCTCTGAACACCACCGCATTATATCGATAGCGTGCTTTACGCATGATTTTGAGAGTGGGTTCGAGTAGAGATACGTAAATTCGTTTGACAAGACTACAAGGGCGGCCGCGAAGAGAAAATAGCTATGTTTGTGAGTAATATGTTATCAAATAAAGTGGACGATACTAACATAACAAACGGATTTCGGCGTGGCAGATATCCACCCTCAAGAGCTACTTGCACAAGCGCAATACTATGACAGCCGGCAACAACACACGACTCTGCGAATTGCTTCATCTTCGTTCCAAAACGTTCCAATCCAGGCCCCTTGCCAGACTCCTCGTGTTTCTTCTTCATCAAGTACAAAAGGAAAGGTCTCGTAAGCAAGATAACTGAATGGCAATATAGCAGATTGACATGTAGAATAGCTACACCCTGGTTTGGTTTTGCTGCTCTTGCTTGCCGCCAATGAAGTATAGGGTCCAGTATCTGAGGGCATGATTTGCATTCATTTGCAATCTCTTGCGCAAGACTCGTTGAAACCTTTCGAGTTGAGTAGACCTTTTCAAGTACCACTCCGATAACGTGGCAACTACGTGTGGATGCTTTAAGCGCCACCGAGTTAGTATATTCCTCGTTGGAAGCCGACTGGTTTGTATGACACTCCGCCGTTGCTAGTGTGTCTCCTGAGCAATCACTTTCTCGAATCGCGGTGGGCCGACCAAGTGAAGCTGCCAAGAATCTGTCGAGAACGAAGAGACTACGCCACAAGTTTCGTCTCACAGACTGCTCGCCGGAATTGAATATACAATGTGTCTCTTCTCGATGGAGGCCTAGAGCGAAAGCCGATCGAACTGCCATACCTAGAGAATGTCAATACCAGAAAAATGGAGGAAATTAGAGGCGTTATTACCGTAGTAAGCATATGCTGCATTCCGTTTTGAAACAGCTAGCATGTATATTGACATTAGCGTTAGAGCCTGGATACTCCAGAAACCGTTATCCTCAAAACCTCGCTCTGGATCTCCAAGCTGTCTTGCATTTAAATAAAAAACTTCAGCTCGATCAACAGACTCGCTTCTCAGTCTCCGGATTATCTCGTCTTCTTCAGTTCCCGGAGTTGGACATGCCATGACCAATCCAATGGCAAAAGTTAGATATAGGAGACAAAGCCACGAAGTGTCGACATTGAGTGGGTTTTTGTAACATTTGTCGAAAGTTGCGATAAAATTCTTTCGATTGAAAAGCTCAACGAGACCATTCGTCTTCAAAATGTTAGCGTTGAAAGGAGGCGATGAGTGCTGGGGGGTATACGTTGATGAAGTATGATTCTAACAAAATACAAGCGGTGGTCTTATCAGGAAGCAGTCGAGTTAGTTGAATATTGTGGGGTAGAACAATAGTATTCTCGACGATTCGGTGTCTTTGTGGATCTTGTGTGAACGGTGATGGGCCAGCCACCCCCTCTATGATGACTCTTATAAGTTGCAGATAGGATAGCGAAGCTGAGTCTCCAAGATACACTGTGTGAATAATCAGTGAATCGACCTTTTTGTTGTTCGATGGACTTTATACTAAAGTGAAAACTTCAAGAATGTGTGGGATATCAACCTACATAGTCTGCCAGTCGGGTCCTGTAACATTCGCGTGTAATTATAAACATCAGCCTCTTCATCTTGTGAAATAGCTGGAGTTTGTGGGACCTTTGGAGAAGTCTTCGATGCCTCAAGCTCGGAACTTGGATTGTCGTTCTGGTTGTTTGGTTGCCTTTCATCGCCCACGGAGAACTCAGATTTGGGTTGAGAAATACTGGGAAGGTTTGGAGTAGTCACCTCCTGCGTAAATGAGCTATTCCAGCCCGGGGTTTGTACTTGTTGACCACTGAGAACATATTTGGGCGAGCCTTTACTCTCAGTAGGACTTGAGGCGACGCTCGACGATGCTTCGATTTTTCTTCGTTTATTGGCGGGCTCGTTGCTTGGATCATTATCCAGACTTCCATATAAACAAGGTTTATTTCGACTTGAACAAGTTTTGCATGGAGATAGTCCATCACACTGCCGTAAAACCAGTTAGCAGTGATATAAAATGAAGATCCGGTGGAAATAAAGAGTGCCCCTGATAGGTAGCTTGGGGAGGATGGTTGAAAAGTGCAACAGCTTGAGTACAGGGGTTACCCATAACCAACATTTGCACATTGAGATAAATCTATGTAGGAAATGAATGCAGTAAACCGCAAATGTCTCGGCCATCGACCAATGTGGAAATGGTGATAAGAAAGTGCAAGTGCAAATATAGGACAAGGATAACAGATGTAAGGGTCTATGCAACTCGAATGTGGCGGGAAGAAAATCTAGACTGGGAAACAAAGAAAAGGGAGTGCCATTGCAGCTGAGCTCGACACCGTGTCTCAAACAACTGTATATTCGCCGGGTAATGGAGCAACTTGCTACAATATTGCGCCGGAGTTTGTTCGGTGCAGTTTGGCGCAAGCCCCCACGATGAACAATACCACAAACCAACAGAAAAGCTAGCACTTGAGGTAGGAGATGCTAATGCGTACCTTAAGCTTGCTCCTTTTACAAGCAATACAGGCCTGAGAAACCCTTTTCCTCTTATCTGGGTCAACCTTCGTGCGAGTCATCCTCTATGGCGCTTGTTGGACTGCGAAGTGGAATTTGATAATAATGGGCGAAGTCGGTTGTAAAGTCACTGTCCAAAACATGTATTGGGAAAATCACAATGCAGTTGGATAGTGTTCAGCCCACCTCCATGCGAAGAAAACGTAATTTGAAGGTAAAGAAGAGGCCGGTTGCCAATCAGAAAAATGATGTTTTCATCGGACCCATCAGCTCAAGAGGTCGCCTATGGATAAAACCAGGGTCTGAAATTCTGCTAACCTCTTCGGCGAACATATGTTGGTTCTGTTCAGCTCTCGATAGGAAGAACGAATTCGTGACGAATGGGCGCTAGAAAAAGCAAGGCGAATGTGGTGGCACCAAAAACTATTCGGCCTGCCTCCCGAGCGACGGGGAAGACATCCCCTGAGAGCGTTTGCCGTTTCACAATCGAAGCCGAATCAGTTACACCGCCTCGGGGCGAGCAAAGATGCAGGAAAACCAAGAAAATACTGAAAGAAGAGTGGTTGATCGAGCACATTGTTAATATAATGGCGGGCCTGCGTGAAATATGCTGACGACTGCCCCTACAAAAACAGGGAATGATTTCGAGATCCCGTCTACCCGGAATGTGGTGATCGGTCCCGCGAGGTCGGTTGCGACGCCGAATTCGAAAACACCAGCAGATACGATTGGGTCGATTTAGGCGGCACAGTCCAGTAAGTTTAGTTAGAGCTTCCCCTTTTGCTGGAGACCAACATCTCAATCTCTGCTTCATGAATAAATAATTCCTACGTTCATGTTCGTAGGTTATAAGAAGTACGATTGATGAAGTAAAGCCTTAAGGAAGATCTTGAGTTTAAATGCCAAACGCAGGAAGGAAATGGATGGGTGTGCTCAACCATTTTTTCTTTTTGAAACAATTACCTCAGAATATCACATTCTTCTGGAAAGTGATATGTAGCGATTTCGCGAACACTATGGGAAACTTTTGACTGTCAATACGCAAGTTTCTAGTATAAGGACACCAGGAAAACCTGGTATATAATTCTTACTGACCAATTTCATTCAGGTATCGTCGCGAATGAGCAAAGAGTTGGGTACTTGAGCAACTCACAATTTTGATTCGGCTAAGCCATAGCTTTTGCGATGCTTGTTAGTACTGATGTCAAACGAAGAGCTCAGATGAAGGCGCTTGCATGACCTAAGATTGCATTGCCCACAACCCTAAAGAAGGGGGCATGAATGGATTGTCGAGAATGAGAATTGAAAGATGTAAAGTAACCAAAAAGCATACAATGTTCGGGCCGAGTATTTCGTCCGAAAGCATTCCGGAAGATTCTCTGCCAGCTCATCGATCTCTTTTCCAAGTTATATAGATAGTACAATATCCGGAATTATAACATCCGATTGAGATCAAGTTCTAGACCTACGTTCTAGAACCTTAGAAAGACAGAAAAGAAGGCACGATTCGAGATAACTTGCCAACTACAGAGTCGATCGACGAGATCCAACGCTCACACTGACTATGGTATGACGTTGCATAGTACACAAGCAGATCTCGTGTCAACAAGGCTGGGTGATTCTCCGTAAAATATCGAGCAAAAGCCTGCACTGGCATACTGGAGGGATAATTTTCCCGTTTTGAGAAGTACCACAACAGCACTAGAAAACACGCAACAAATGGTGACAATAATGAACGAGACACAACAAAGTCAGGGCAGAAGACTGCTTTGACCGTCTTGAAAGCTGCGCATCGTTCAAAGCCTTTACAACAAAAAAGAAACTCCAAGCCAACCATATAAGCAATACTTCGGCTCAACAGAATTGAAAAATCCACCTATCATCGTGAGCAATGCATCAAGCTCTCGAAACGGTTTTCAGGAAACCCTCATAGGTTACCATGGTAGGCTAGTTTTGTAAGGGTGCGATTAGGCGAAGCCTATTCGTGGTTGAGGTTATAACAAGAGGGGTTATGAGCATGGGTGACTGAAAACAACCTGGCGAGTACCGCACCTGCATCGTTATCCCTAGCATCACCAAGATGTCATTTTTGGTGTACCATGCTTTTCTAGCATGTGGTCGTTGGATACCAAATTGACCTTGCTTCGTCTTTTCAATGCGCTACTAGATGTTTCTGCAACTCCCCGAATGCCTTTGAAGACTGCTAGAAGACCCGTACGGGTATAAGTAGAGCCTCCAATACCCTAAGAACGACACTGGACAGCTAGATTTCAAAGCTGTATGAGCAGCGGGGTGTCTCTCCCCCAACTCTACCATAACCTACCCCTCACCCCCTCCAGCTTGCTTCACCATATGTCTCCTGTCTTCTGCTACTGGCCGCTCTGCCATGCAAGCGGGGTGCCTACATGTTCTTCGCAAATGCCTCGCAGGAGGACGCGCAGGTTGGACTGAAGAGACATTGTTCACGAATGCGGCGTCGGTCACCCACAAGCTGCATTTTGCTTCGCTCGGATACTGGTCCTCGGATGGTGCCCCCCTCTAGTCATCTCTGTCTCCAATCCAGCCCATCCCATCCCATTTTTGATGTCGTAGGACTGCTGAATTGAGTTCGAGGTACATGGAAAGGCGGAGGAATGGATGACTGTATGGTCTTTTGCGCAAGGCCGGGTCTGAGAGAAGACAAGCCGCGATATCTTTCGTAAGGTTGTAGGATCCCTAGCTCCGGATCTGCGGTATCTCGAGCGAAAAGGAGGGGACATGGACGGGAATTAGAACGGTAGTCGCAACAAGTTTTTGGATTGATAAAGTCGAGACCGCCACGTCCAATTCTCCCTGTTCTTGCATTAACATTCCTCCTTTTTTTGCTGGGTATTTGAAACGCTCACAAGAAACCATGGTCGCGAGTATAGGCGTCGTCCATTCGGTGGAGATGCAGAGGAATGGTAGTCGCAGTAGTGGGAGTGCCGAAGGAAATATTTATGATGTACGAGTCGGGGCCCAGAGAGCAACCTCGCGTCTGCTGGAGACCCTCCAAGGCCAACTACCCCCCGAAATCCTCCACCAAGTCCAAAACGTGCAATTGACCTCGACCTCCACTGGATCGAAGATATACTTCCCCTGCCCGTTCCAAGAGACCGAGGCCATCGTCGCGCTCAAGAGCCTGGAAGCTTGTGTGGTTGCGGCACTGGGAACGACGCGTTATGGCGATGGAGACGAGGGGCGCGAAGAGCGCGCCATTGCAATTGATATAGAGCGCTCCGCGTAACAAATTCTGCTCAGAAAAAGTACTTGTACTAATTTTGGTTAATAGGACTTTCCTGTTTTCCACGTATGTAGCCACTATAGCAGGTATGGGCAAACAAAACCCCGAGGTCAAGGCCAAGTTGAAGAACACCGATTTGCTTGCAGCGCAATCCAACCTTTACAGGAGACTCTCCGCCAACCTTTATGAGACCAAGATTCCCGGCGAATACTTCCATATCCATGGTTCGCTCGAGGCTGGAAAGACTTTGAATATGATTGGGTTGGAGTCCCACCGCGCGGATTTGACAGACTACCACGAATGTATAGCAACAATTGAGAGCCACGTCAAGGCTCTTAGCGCTGCTGAGCTAGAGGAAATGAATGCGAATTTGGGACAAGCAGGAGTGACGGCGTTGAAGTGGAAAGACTTCAAGCAGACGGAGCATGTCAGTACTTCCTCCAGCGATTCATCTCAAGTTTATCCAATCTGATAAACCAGGGCTCAACACTTCTTTCCCTGCCGCCTTTCCAGTTGTCAAAGATAGAGGATCCGTCGCCCCCAGTCCCATTTCCTCCAAGTTCGTCACCGTCTGACTCGAATCGGCAAGTGTTGTCGGGTATTCGTGTTCTCGAACTTTGTCGTGTAATTGCTGGGCCAGCGATGGGACGTACTCTAGCAGAGTACGGCGCGGAAGTGATTAAGATAACTTCCCCGAACCTCTCGGATGTTCCATTCTTCCAAGTGGATGGAAACACGGGGAAGCATACTTGCGATCTGGACTTGAAGTCCCCCTCGGGACGAGAAGCTTTTGAAAAACTTCTGCAGACCGCGGATGTGGTTCTCGATGGCTATCGTCCTGGTTCTCTGGAGCGACTCGGCTATGGTCCTAAACAGATCGTAGAGTTAGTCAAGGGGAGAGGTAAAGGCATCATCTATGTTGCTGAAGACTGCTTTGGTCACCAGGGACCTTGGAGTGGGAGGCCAGGATGGCAGCAAATAGCAGACTGCGTCACTGGAGTGGCGTGGGCACAAGGAGAATTCATGGGCTTGAATGAACCTGTAGTGCCACCTTTCCCCATGAGTGACTATGGAACTGGCTCTCTTGGTGCGATAGCGGCACTGGTGGGGATTTTTCGAAGAGCGACAGCAGGCGGGAGTTGGTTAGGGACCACTTCTCTGTGTCAATACGACATTTTTCTGCTTGAACTAGGCCTCTATAGCAAAGAAATACAGCAAATTCTTCGACGGGAGCACGACGAAGCGTTTTTCGGTCTCCGACATGCGGATAGCGTTGACGAAGTGGGTAAAAGAGCGCTTCTCAGCATGCAAAGAGTTCACCCGGAGTTGTTCGAAGATGCGTTGATGCAAAAAGCCTTTAGTGAAGGCTTCGGGGAAGAGATCCAGTGGTGTAGAAGTCCAGTCAGCATCGAGGGTTTGCGAGTGGGGTTTTCGAGGGCCAGCAGACCCAATGGATACGACGCAGTTGGTTGGGACGATTGGGAAGTGGACGATGCAGTACTCAAGGGATAGTAGGTCTTGTGCATGTCGGAGGGGCTAGTGGCAGACGAATTGAATGGTTGATGCTTTACGGAATTCAAACAACATGCACATACAGCCTGCAATGCAGTTCAACTTGCTCATGTGTCGCTGTATGGAGCCCATACCCCTCCCGGTTGTATTTTGTTATCCTTTCCCTAATCATCTGTTGACCTTCATTGATATGGAACATTAACATAGCAGAAATTAGCAAGTCCAGTGGCCCTCTACCTGAGCAGGTGTAAAACTATTTGGAATCTCGACAAAGGTTGCCACAAAGCTGCGGGTAGAGCTTCTAAGTGTTTCGAACCAACACTTGAAGCACTTCATTTCCTGCCATCGTCCGTTTTTTGGACCAAGTCCGTCCAGGGATCATCAAAAGTGTCTGTTGTCCCATCGTCGGAATCCAGGCCGCTCATCATCCACTCTATCCATTCAGAAGGCCCTCTTCCCCGCCACGTACCCGTGCGCCAGGACAACACTCCTTCAACAACCCACCAACCTGCGATCCGTCCCCATCCCCATGTCACTAATCCATCTTTGTTGCTCATCGCACTGCTCAACTCTGGAACCGAGAATCTATTTTCCCTCTCTCCCCATCACTGGGTCGCCTTGGCCCCGGGCCATAAGGGCCTATTTCGCAATGAGCCGAAAAAACTCACATCAGTTGTGGGTCTAAAGATGCTTGCATACTTGATTCAACCGTCTGCTTTTGGAGAAATGTGCTGATGGTCAGTATGGGTTGGGTGGCACATTCAGTTTTATGTACGGTTCAAGGGGAAAGGGCCAGAGAGCGCGGCGGCCAGTCCGTCAGTACATGAAGATATGTTTCAGCTCACGCTTAGGACCCCCATCTTTCACCCGGCGGCTCCCCTCATGGAGAGCCCAATTTGTTGTTGTCTTTTTTGGATTTTTCCAAGTGAAGAAACACTACCGCTTCGCCGAAAAGTACAGTGGTGTTTGTTAAATAACCAGAAATTCCTCCTCCACGCTTGAACTTATTAGGGCTGCAGATTTATCCGCCCCATAGCCACCCGAGACCCGAGACAGGAGTTCACGGTCCTATTGATTGATTTTTCATCTACAGAAGCAAGATATCTGCCGATTAGGATTTCTTGCTTGTTGCTTTTCATTTTTTTCTTGATGTTGACTGAGGAGGTGTCTACATTTCGGGAGATTGGTACGTCATGAATGCGGTTTGTGAACCAATTCATTTGTGGGGTGATATCCATGTGTTGGCGCGTGAGATGCAGACAATAAAACACAAAAAGAGTGAGGCTGAAAAGCCATCAGAAGTTTCCCATGTGGTAATCAATACTCCTGCCTTCTGATTGCTGGACGTTGATATATCCGTATGTGGAGGGGCGTGGTTGAAGGATTCCGAAACATGGGTAAGCTTGCCCCTCAACTCTCTAGGGTACTACGGAACGATCCGTAAATTTCGAACTCTCTGTACGAGGAGAAGTACGAAGGGTTTGGTTTGGCGACCGCGCGATCTTCAAGAACAACACAAGTTTTGTTTTGGTTTTGTGGAGTCTGATATTTCCGGGTTTGCGCGAAACTGGCACCCGTATTTGTAGCGTGTCCGTCTATAAATATCATTGTACATATTTTCCCGCGTTGTGTTGTGTTGTGTCATTGGTTGCTAGTGTGGCTTCCATTCTTGAACCTGTTTAGTCTTTCGAGTACGGAGTATTTACACCAATTAGATGATAGTTTACAGGGGTACTGCACGTGCGGAAAAACTTTTAGTGAACGCTGGTAGTGTTCCATTACATATTAAAATATTTATGGGTGTGTATATGTGACAGATTATAAAAGGAGAGGGAAATCCGTACATTTTAGGTATCATTGGTTTACATACGGCCTGCAACCCCAATTTGCCTTGCAGATTTCCGGCTAGTTTTCAACCCGGTGTATGGTTGCACGGACGACTTTTATTTGTTCCAGTTACCTGGAGCGGTAAAATCTTGGAGAGGGAAGACCTATAGAGATCTTGCTTGAGGGTTGCTATAGGGGGTTCAGATGCGCACATACCTATATTTGCGACTTGGGACTTTGAAGTTTGGAGTTTGATGCAAGTGCAAAAATAACTTGCCAAGTTCCCTTTCTGTAACCCTTCTGTCTTAAAACAAAGTTGGAGAAAGACAACTTGGGAATTATTTCATTCGCTGTTGTGAAAGTTGGTCAAGTGATTAATGCTGGTGATCATACTGTGCCTCTGCGTCAACTCACCTCGAGTGCGGGGTCTTTGAAGCCGGAGGTGCGCCATCCGATGAAGGTTCTGTTGGCATTGGCGGTTTGTCTGGTTGGAAGATGATTCCCACTGGTGGTTTCTGGGAGACTTTGTTTTCGTAGACATTCCGTGGTGATGAAACTAGGAGGTGGGAAATAGATAAGCTAGTGAAGTCACGCGGCGATCAAGGAGATGGGAGTTCGTCTGGCTGATTTTCTGTTTGCGAAATGCCTTGGATGGTTTATTTTTTATTTGGAAGACCTCGCTGCATTTTATGCCATCGTTGAATCTTCTCTAACAAAGTCTGAGCTGAACTATCCTGTTGAAAGCGGGAAAATGAAGGTGGCTGGTCAAGTCTAGAATACCGCCAGACAAGGTTCTCCAAAATTCCAATGGCTATCTTGACCAGACAGACGAATGCTCGATTGATTGATTAAGAGATTTTGGTTTCTTCGTCGTTGCCACTGCGCGGTCTCATGATCATATACCGGTGATTATAGGTAGGGCAATGCAATTATGAGCATCGTTGGCATTAAGATAGACCGCGAGGGTGTTGCATTCCAAGATCTCGGGTTCCCAAATGTGATTAAAAATTGCTATATTGCAGAATGCAAGTCGAATGTCTGAATCCGTTCTGTGGTGTTGTTCCAAGTGGAATATATCAGAATTGAGGAAAGAATTACAGGATAGTGATACTAGTCTCTAGGGAGGCCAAAAAAGAATCAGGAACACGCTCATTTAATTCTTCTGAGCCGTCGCAGAGTCGCATGGTGATTTAGCTGTCTTAAAATTTGAGATAATTGAGGGATTATACGCAGAGGAAAGCTGACAAGAAGTTTCGCGGTTTTGCATTTAATTGCTGTTTCTCGGAAATCATATAGTTCCTCAACTCGGAGTTTTGCCTTCCTGGATCTATTCACAGTTCCTTTCCCTCTCTGTACAGACAATTATTTTATATACCATTTCTGTGCAGGACACCAGACATACCCGAAACCCCCACCTCCCCCCCCACGACACTTCCAAACCCACCACAAACCCTTAAAACATCAGAACTTCACACGCAATCAAAACATTAGACAAATTGTTGCACATCGCGAAAAATTGAAACGAACTCCTTTTTGTCCCAAAACCTGATCTTCAATTACCCCGGACGAATACTTTCCGAAAACAGTCAACCAGCCGAGCCTGGAGCGGGAGTGGGATACCGCAAATAATCACTGAAGAAGCAAACAATGATCGAGACTTGTAGGAATATTATTGGAAGGGATGTTTTGTTGCAAATCGTGTTTTCTGAAACATTTCTTAGGTATCTTCATAAAGAGAGAAGGGTTGTTTGCTAGGTGTTGGAAATGTGTGTAAGGAGCCGGCTTCAGTCAGAGAGGTTGCCATATGACTTTTGCCAACCTGAGAGGCGATCTTTTTTTGTTACACTTCGGACTTTCTGAAATATTCTTTTGAGTCTTAGTTTTTTAGTTACACGGGGGGTTTGTGATGTGGTGTTGGTTGGTGACGAGTGTGAGAAGCCGGCTTCAGCGTTGAAAGTAAGCTTCATATATGTGGTTTACAAACTTGATAAGCGATTAATTTGTTGCACTTTGAGCTTCCAAAACATCTTTAGATTTCCTTATTAAGGTAAAGGACAAAACAGTCTATGTGAAATGTTTGGTGGCAAGTGCAAGGAGCTGGCGGCTTCTGAGAGACATGCCCGCTGCATCGTTTTACAAACTTGGACCAGACCATGAATCTAGTTGCATTTCGAAATTTCTGAAACATGAATTAGTCTTTTTCTACTTACTTCATCGTTCATAAAGATAAAGCGATTTGTGAGAGGTATTGGTGACGCATGTGAGTGGCTTCGGTTTGAAAGGGGAGCCATGCCACATGGCTTTAACAAAGTCGGGAGAGATTTATTTTGTTGCATTTCGAGTTTCTGAAATATCACTGTTACTCCCTTTCCTTTCTCGTTATCTCTGTGGATTGGGGAAGTTGGGAGGCGAGTGTGTAATCCACCAGCCAGGTTCAGGTACTATTGTGGAGGGATGTTGATGAGGTGGGTTAGATTAGGTGGGAAACTCATGACAGCACACTTTTTATTTGATTTGTTGCACTTCGTACTATGTGTCACGTTTAAGAGAACCATTAAGAAGGTGGCAATGCTAACTAAATTTTACTGACCCATCTGACTGGATAATAGTCTCGAAACACTTTGAACAATGCTCCAAATAATGTTAGCTCCTAACTTATTGGGGTGTTTGTTGCATTTCGCAACCGCGTAAAATCCCCCGTCTTGTTGGCTTTGATAAAGAGCCCTCGTACCGGTACCTATTGACACGGGTTCATTGCCACTAAAGGCAAAGCTGAGCTGACCAACAATGAACTTGCCACTGTGGCCAATCCGAGAATTTTGTTGCAATTCGAACTTTGTGAAACGTGAATGTTGTTTCTTTAATGAGTAATGGGGGCGATGAAGTGCTTTGTTCAAGTGAAGTCAAGCCTTCCTACATCGAGAGAAAGCGTGGTTTTTGTTGCATTTCGGAGCTTATGAAATAACAGATATTATTTGATATCAGGCAATAAAAATCGTGTAATATCTTCTTTGTTTCCTTCGCTATTCTATGTAAAATTTCCTAATTTGGCACACTTGGGAAGCTTCGAGTGACGAGTAAAAGAAGCATAGTGGCAAACAATTCCTTTGGCGTTCACCCAATCACTATGAAGATGCTTCCTTTAGGCGCGAACGGAGAATCTTTGTTGCTTACACGACTTTACCCAGCCATTCAAGAGCGTCTTGAATAGCAGAAAAATGCATTCAAATTTCCTTTGTCTCTACTCACAAAATCCTATCATCTTATTCTTGCCTCACCCAACACCCAACTCTAGACCCCAACATACCAATCACTTGCCAAATACCACACAGATGGAACCTATTGTTGCATCTCGCGAATTCCAAAACTTTATTGATTCCTCCCAATCCAGGGCAACGCTTGAGAGCTAGATTAATCTCTCATATTTTGTTGCACTTCAAGCATTCCAGAGCATGGGCTTTTCTGAGCTCGTACTTTGTGGCGTGGGGATCGTACAAAGAAATACTATAACGTGATCGACATTAGAAATCCAAGCTCTTGTGACTTCAGAAATTACTAGATTGGTATTTTGCTGCTCATCGCAGTTTTGCAAAGGTGAATTCTGTTTTCTATCTCCTCCCTTGTAGGCGTCCCGCCAAGTCATTCCAGGGAGAGCGCATAAAGTGCTTTTGACTCAAGATCTGCAAGCCACATACTAAAATAGGTGGAGATAATAGTCAACTGGTACAATAATTCTTCTTTAAGCCTGCCAAGATATAAAAAAGCTGTATTGATGCTATCCAAGGTGAATCTATCGATATTAGATTAAAAGCTCTCCCAACCTCCACTCTCCACCACCTACAAATTCAAGAATAATACGTATATGCCTCCTCATCCTCCCCTGTAGCAAGCTCTCTACGCAATTCACCATCCTCATGTACCTCCATTTCATGGAATTAGTCCCAACAGTGTAATCCTTACCACAAAGTGGTACTTTGCATGCGTTGCAAAAAATGCAAGTACGTCGAGTAGGTGCAAGATTTTGAGGCCCTTCTTGATCCTCCTGGCGTAAGTGACGTTTAAGGAGATCTCGTTGCATGCGACAATAATAGCATCTCCGCCGGCTGCCAGCATCTCTTAAGTGAATAGCGTCAGGATCCTTGCGCCGTACCGCGAGAGGGTCTCCTTTATCGACGATTATATATGTTTCGAGTGTTTCGGCATCTTCAAGAAGGGTATGTACAAGGTGTAAGCGGAAGGTTTTATGGCTGGATTTAGTCTCTTTTCCTGCGAGATATTAGTTAAATAATTTAATAAAAGTTAAGGAACTTTACCTGAAAAGCTCTCGAGGCTAGTAGACTACTTAAAGAGTAAATAGGCGTTGACTATAGAGACATCTGAAAGTCAATAAAAGAGAGGCTACCAAATCTATAAACCGGGAGAGTATGCCTTGAGAGAGATCCCGTAAAAGCACTAATATTAATACTCTCGCGCTCGCGCTCGAAGGAGTAATTAATACTGGGAGCTGGGGATGCTGCTAAATCCTCGTAAGTCGCTCCTTTATTTTTAACCTCGTACGCCTCTAATTTATGTACAAAGACCTTCTTATTCTCCACCACTACGCCCTCGGGGGTACACTCGTCGTCGGTATTGTTCGTAGGATTAAGGAATAGCTCGAGGGAGAGGATATTGTCTTCGTCGTCAACTTCAAACTCTTCAAACTCTTTAAACTCGTCGAAGGCGTCGGGGGAGGGCTTTTTGCGCTTGAGGCTCGCGATACAATGGGATTGGCGTTTACTCTGAGAATTGGTAGATTCAGATGCTTGAGATTGAGAGGCATTAGCCTCTCTCCATCCAAGAGGTAGCATATTAGCAGTAGGTGGTGGGAGTGTTAGTGGTAGAAAAAGAGGGGTGGAAAGCCTACCTTTAAGCTAACAGTTCAACATAAACAAAACCCAGGATTTCGATATTTTACATTATTAATGCAATATTAGCCTAAGAATAACTTAATTATTGATTCTTAGACGTAGAAATGTATGGTTGAGTAATAATTAGAGTTATTATGAGTATTCAGCGCGTGAGAGATGGAAATACGACGTTTCATACGCGCTCTCGCTAATCACGAAAACCTCTTGGCGGGACGCCTACAAGGGAGGAGATACAATAAAGAGAACAATAATTGGGTCACGCTTCTGGAGGCGGATGTCCAACGGGGTAGAATGTTGGTAAACACCATTAGTATGCTTACCCAATTGTTTTCAGTGGGATAAATGGGACAAACCAACCACTCAGCCCATAACTAAACTCTTTTCCGCTCCCCTTTCCTTCTAGGGCGGGTATGAAATAGAATTTCTATCCTGGGCTCTTTGCGTGTCGCATTTCACACCTCTGGATGGGTTCACGGTTACCAGGCACGAGGTCTTGGTTCCCTCGTACTTCCTATGTCCCTGACTTGAGTGACTTCAGGGATACTTGTAATATAATGACGATGCTTATATTTCTTGTTTTAAAATCACACTTCCTCTGTTTACGGAATATGTACAGATCTTCAATGCACGCAAAGTGGATGCTTTTTGGCCAGAAACAGCACTTTAGGCGAATTGAGGAATGTGCACGCACTGCAATAAGCTTGGTACCCTCCTTCTAAACCCACTCTCTAAGCAGTTGAGCCTCCAAAAGTGTCCAGTTATACCCACATTTGATCGCACTCGAACACCTGTATATATGAATAGTGGAAGGGGTAGGAGCGAACTCATCAAGCACCACAAACAACACCCCAGTGGACAGGGCGACTTAAAGAGAGATGAAACCAAGTTTTCCCTAATGGATGGCTTGGTTTCATTCCAAAGTTCTACGAACCACTACAGAGATACTTGAAGTGAAAATTAGTTCAGAGAATTAACACCGCATTGTGGACTTAAGCGAGCAGCGCATCCTTTCTCCCACGACCTTTACGACCACAAGAGTTGTATCTCGATAAAATGATACAACGTCTCGAGAAGGTTCGATTAAGGTCTCTCTATCCAGTTCACAATGTCTTCTTGATCCAGTCCGCACATCTTTCCGCTACCATCACAGCCGGTGCTTGTAAATGCGAAGAAGTTATCTGTGGAAAGACGCTGGTATCACAGACTCGTACATTATTTAGACCATGAACTCGTAATTCATCATCAACCACGCCTGGTTTAAGATCATTCTCGGGCGTCATTCTCGGGCGCCATTCGACAACTAGAAGCGTAATGATAAGTAGTGCGAACCCTTTCTCTAATGAACTCGTCGAGTGCGTCATCATTGTCCTTGTTTTTCTCGTCGAACGTGAGGTTTCGTAAAAGTGGAAAACCAGTGGTTTCCATGTCTAGGCCCAATTTCAAGGAAAGCCGGACAGCAGTTCTTGCAGTAACAATATCTCTGGGGTCAGATAAGAGGCCGAAGTCAACCTTTGGCCTGTCATGAGGATTAGAGGATTGCAGACGGACGGTACCTCTGGAGTGGGGTTGTGCGATGGTTGCGAGAAGGGAAAAAACGCCGAGTTTGGAGTATAGCCGATTGTGTTCCTAGAGGTTGTCCATCGAGCTGACAGCCAAAGGCATGATTTCTATGTCTGGTACGTCATCTTGGGGAACATAGGTATTGGAGCCTTTGTAGTTCTTGGGGGCCTCAGATTTGGAAGAATTCGCAAGAAGCTTAGTGCCGTCTTTGCTGAGAGAAGTTGTTCGTACAAACAGAGAGAGTGTTTGTATTGGCATACCAAGAAGCCCTGATCCGAATAAGACATATTTCAAGAACTCGAAACCACCTTTGATGATAGGTGAAACCGCTAGTTCAGCAAGCGACTCTTTCAGAGGAACCTCCCAGGCCACAGGAACGCTAATATGATCGGTCTACGTAACTCCATAATTAGAGGCGACTCAATTGAAGAAAAAGCAAGGGGGTTATACCAATTCGGACCCCACACCAGGAAGGTCATATACAACAGGAATGCCAATCTTCTCGAGATGCTCACGTGGCCCGATTCCACTGGGAGTCAAAATTATTAGTACATAATTTGCAGATAGGAAACGGCAAGTGAGGAAGAAGCTTACCTCATCATCAAAACCTGTGGCGAGCCAACGGAGCCCGAGGAAATAACTACCTCTCTTTTCACCTTTACCGAGAACACTTTCTTTGCTTTCTGATCGACGCTCTTAAGAAGGACTTGCTCGGCTTGGTGTCCTTTGTCGCCATCTTTAGAAAACACGAGTTGAGTGACGAGTGTGTTTGGACAAATTGTCAAGTTTCCTTTTCTCTTCAAAGCAACTTCTCTAGGAAGAAAAGCATTAAATGTAGAAACACGCTGGTTCTGTTCGTTGACCGTGGAGTCGAAAGTAACGAGACCATCAGTAGGGGCATCCGGTGCGTTTGTGTCGGGAACACGACAAAATCCCATAGCTTCCGCAATGTCCGTAAATCTAGAGATGGTCAACGAGGTAAAGAAGTTAAGGGCGCGAGAAATTCCTAACATTTGATAGACTCTAAATAGCCATGTGACATATGTGAAAGTCCTAGTAATCCATGGGCCTATCGTATGTGTTGTTAGGAAGTGCATCTGGAAGGCGGTTATTGACAAATACCTGAGTCACCCCGATAACTTGATTTGGGCTGGTCGAGTGCCTTTTCCTCTTTGACAAAATAGGGCAAAACCTTCTCGTAGCTCCACCTAGAAAAGGGGTCAGTATTTCGGGTGCAAAATTTACCACAAAAAGTAAATGCATTTGACATAGGAAAAAAGCCAGTCAAAATAGAACTACTAGGTTGAAGAACACGGGAGAGAAGGAGGGAAAATATAAGCGGAAATATCGTTTACTTACTCTGGATGACCCAAGGCAGCCCACGCGTCATAATCTGCCACACTCCCACGGGAATATACCATACTATTACTAACAAGTTATTAGTACGATTTACTTCTTGAAGAAAGCAGGACTCAAAAGCTCCCAATGCTACGTAAGAGAGAAGCACATGGTGGACAGAGTACTCACATTCTCGACCCGCCGCCCATAAGTTCGCCACAAAAGAAAAGGCTCCGGCGATTATTGCAGAACTTCATGGGCTCACAAAGCCAGCTGGACGCGCCACCGTCGGAACGTAGAATGTTACTTGAAACAATTGGAACTCGAGACAGCCAATTGTCATTTACTGGTCCTCGTTCAATGAGGAGAACTGAAATTCTCGGAAGCTCACTCAATCTGGATGCTAAGACGCATCCCGCCGTACCCCCTATTCGCAGAAAATCAGTCTAAAATCTGAAGAACAAGGGGAAAATGGAGTGGAAATGAATTTGCACACCTCCCACCACAACATAATCATATGAGCGTGAATCTATCGCGCTTGGTGAACTTTCGGGATAACGAGGGGTGAATGGCCACCACATCGTGAATTATTGTGAAAATCAAATGGGAATTGTAAATCGAAGTGCGCCAGGAGGTAGACAGTGCTCAAGAAACAGAAGAGAATGGAAGTTGAAAGCGCTGGGGTGGTCACAGAAGAGAATAAAAGGGAGGAAAAGACTTGGTTGTCTAGGAAAGGATGTTGTTGCTTTGTGGGGCGCAGTGTTTGCTGCCGGTTAATGTGAAAATTGTTGGTTGGTATGAATGTTGGCAATATTAATGATCTAACTGCCTTGCATCGGAAGGCCTTCTACATATCTGCTGACGAATATATTGCAGGCTGCATTGAGCGTTACCAGCAGTGAAACCTCATGTAATGTTATTGCATAGGGCAGTATTATTAGGAAACTTGACAAGGTTTTCTTGAAGAATAAAATTTGTCAAGATAGGCAGGAGGTTGGGGCGGGGAGGTGCCGTGCATAATCTCCTTGGATGGCGTGCATGCGATTGGCTGGGGGTTTCTAATAGCGGCGCTTCGCTGTATCAACACGACTTAGAATTCAATGAGGTTGTTGCAAGAATGAAACTATGATGAGTGTAAGTCGCTCAGCAACACCAGTTTGTCGACTCTCTCCAGGCATGCATCGTTGTTGGGAAATCTGAAAGTTGACTTTCTTTCTTGCTTTTACTTTATTTCAATAACGCACTCGGAGACTCAATGGAGCCTTCAATATTCCAGACCACCGTTTCTTGCTTTCTTTTGATAATAATCAGTGGTTCAATTTTTATTTGGTTTAGAAGAGCGAACACAAATGGTAATTTGCAGGAGCCTCCATATATCGCCCCAAAATTGCCGATATTTGGACATGTTATTGGATTTACGCAAAGACGTTTTGACTATTACTATGATCTCTTGTAAGAAGATTGATATCCACATAGTATCTCCTCCTGCTGAGAACCCTCCTTTTATAGTAAAGCTTCACACCACGATATCTACTCGTTGACCTTTCCTGGCATGCCAGGAGGAAGAGCTTATATCATAAATTCTCCTGAGCTACTTCCTCATATTCTACGAAATCCATCGAAATTGTCACTTACGCATGTTGATGCAATATACACCTCCAAATTGGCAAATTTGAGTCCTTCAGCCACTAAGATTCTTTCGGAGTATATCCACGTTGGCGATGCTCAACCGACATATTTGAAAGAAGGACTCGACAATGTATACTCAAAAATGAAGCCTGGCGACGCTCTTACCCGAGTGACGGAGACAGCCGTTGACATGCTCGCAGCCTCCGTGGGAGAGCTGGAGAGAAAAGGAGAAAACCATGTGGAGCTTAATGGCTGGGTCAGAAACGAAATCCTGTGTTCTATAACACAAAGCGTCTTTGGTCCAAAAAACCCATACCAAGACCCCGAAATAGCACGGACTTTCTGGTAAGTTCTTGGGTATTGTATCTACACAGGAGCTGACACCTAACAGGGAATTTGAAAAAAATGTCCCAGGAGTGATGTTTCTCCCATTACCACAATATACATGTGCAAAGTCATATTCTGCTCGACAGAAGGTCATTCACGCGTTTGTGGCTTTTTACAAAAGAAAAGGTAACGACACAGCCTCCTCGTGGGTCCAAGGAGCAACCGCTATATCCCAGCGCTACGAAATTGCGGATTTCGACAAAGCAGGGATGGATATTGCAAACTCCCATGGAATCATAGCCAATACCACACCTACCGCATTCTGGACACTTTATCACATATTTTCTGACCATGAACTCTTATGTGATGTAAGATCCGCTGTACTGCCTCTACTAACGACAACAAAAAGCAACGACGAGGTCAGCTACACACTCGATGTGGGGAAAATAAGGGACGTTCCCCTTCTCAAATCAATTCTTTACGAGGTCTTGAGATGTTATGCCAATGGGGTTGGCACACGTTTCGTCGTCGAAGACACCATTATAGCCGACCGTTACCTTCTCAAGAAGGGTTGTTTCTTATTTCGGTAATTGACTGTTTTACCCTCTAATTAATTGTAAATACCTGAAATACCCCTTAAATAATTCCACTCTGACCGGAATACCCTCTAATTTGATACCCTCTAAAATAGAGGGTATTCCAGTCACAAATAGAGGATATTCCAGTCAGTAGATATATTTCAAGAACTCATTAGTTTCCTTATGATAATACACTGAGAAATCAATGAATACAATAAATTGATCTACTACAATACTATCTACTCACTTCTTAAGTCGTAAACTCTTTCGAGTACCCTCTAATGGTGTCCTACTCCAATCCTTTCGCTTACAGCTCTTGATTTTATCACTCGAATCAACTTTTTGAGGCTCGATTTGAGCATCTAAAACAAGCTCAATTGTACCCTCGACTTCTTCAGCTTGAACAGCACCGTTGTTTCTCAGCTCAGCACTGTCCACTGAATATTCGCCCTGAGCTGCTGCTTCCTTAGCCTCTATCTTCTTCCTCTTTGCCTTGATGCTGTCAAAGATAGAGACTCTCTTCTTGGTCGTACAAGGCTCTCCTCCGCTATATATTTGATCTAAAAGTGTAGGCGCTAGACGTCTTCCATTAGCATCTACTGTAGCCTCTCTATTCTTATTGTAATAGATTCCATTAATTATACCCTAGTTATTACCTAATCGTCGCTTTTCCTTCTCTCCTTGTACGTTCAAAACTTCAGGGTGGATTCCTAGCTTAATAAATCACTCGTTGATTGATCTTCCGCTGGTAGCATTAAATCGACGTTGTACTACCTCTAGAATACACTCTTCTTCGCTATCAGTATTGCTAATTAATAGTGTCTCCTTGCAGCGAGATTCCTCTAATTCCTCTTGCCTAATCTCTCGCGATAGTGATAGAACAGGTGAAATAAAAAGATCAGAATCAATTGAAGAGAGTAGTAAGCTTTGAGAAGGAGTTTGTGTATCTAAAAGAATTAGTACAGTTTTGCCTTATTTAAGAGTAACAAACCTTCCTTATATAATAGAGCCTGAACCTCTCTCTTTTGCTCCTCAATTATCCTCTGTTGCTCTACCTCCCACTATATCTCAACATCAAAGTCTCGCTCGGGATCCTGAATAATCTCATCCTCCTCTTCTTTAAGGGATATTTGTACTCAGCGACAGCGATTTGACACGACACGATTTTTCTGGCTAGCAGTGAGAGTACTAAGAAGAGGATCTTTGTTAATATCTTGAAGGTAAACCTCTTGGTCAACAAACTCGTTGTCTTTGGAATTATTGTCACTATTGCTCTTACTCTCGTCAGTAACAAATTGTGCCTCTTTTGCTCTCTGAGCTCGGCCGTGGCGAGAAGGTATTGTAAGACATGTTCTTGAATTATAACCAACTTCTCTACATTGACAGCACTTGTGAGTAGATTGACGAAACTTCGTACGAATTCTAGCCTTTTTAGGCCGTCCTTGAAGGCGCTTGATTTGCGGTGGAAAGATTATTCAATCTTGTGCCGGACAAAGGTTGTGGATTGTGAGTACTAGCTTAATAACAGTGTCGTAAGTTGCTTGATAGCTGGAGAGTGAATACCCAGGGTGGAAGAATTGTATAGTATCAATTCCAATATCTCGAATTACTGCGATTACATGTCCACAAGGCGATTACGTATCTTGAAAAGTAAGGCAGGAACAGGTACACTTCTCAAGGTCAACCCGATGGCAGTGTTTTTTCGGAGTATTGACTTGATAGATATCTCCACCAGTAGGAGTAACTGTACACTTTTGAGCATAGAGTAATCGATCCTGATACTTCTTCCATGGTTTATTAGCTAATTCAGTACTTAAACTTTTAGCTAAAGAAGTACGACGTTAGTAGAACTTTGCTATAACCCAGTTGTTAATCTCGTCGAGCATTTTGAGTAGCGATCTATTCCGAATCTGGCTCCAAACTCCATTGATACTCTCTACGATATTTAAGGTATTGTGGCCATACCGCGAAAGTCCTTTGTTGATAACACTATATGCTAGATAGATATTGGTCGGGATCGTGTCAACGTATTGTATAAGAGTTTTGCTACTATACTTCTTCTTGAATTTTGCCATCTGAGTACGTACCACTGTACTTGTATCCTCATTCTTTGAGCAGCAAAGTTTCCACCACAATTTACAAGCCTCCTGGCCATAGCGAAAAGCGATATTATCTGTGATATGTTGGCAACAGGCAAGAGTGTGGACCTTAGGAAGTGCTCTTGGAAGCTCCTTCCAGAGGCCCTTTTGGCGATCACTGATCATCACTCATTTCTCGCCCTCTAACTGTGTTGTACAAAAACTCAGAAAGGCTAATGCTATATGCGCAAAATACCACTTCCAGCAAGCCTCGTCCTCCTTTGGCATAACAGCCCAGTAAACCAGCAATATCTCCTCGTTGGCATCAAGAGCAACAGTAACACCAAGAACTATCTTGTACTTCGACCGAGTATGTATACCATCTACTCCTGCAAAGTGGCGGATATAACTGTTTTTAATAGCGTTGCGAAGAGGCGCTAGGGCAATAAACAATCCTTTAAACTCTCGAGTTATTTCGTTGATTTGTAGATACACATAGTGCTCAGGATCTGACTTTTGGAGCTCCTCTATGTAGTGGGAAAAGAGCGCGAACGACTTCTCTTCCTCCTTCGCACTCTCGTTACGTTGCTTTTCAACTGCTCGATATATCTGTCGTAAAGGCACCTTGTTTCCCTTCCCATACAACATCTCGTTATTCACTAGCGTCGTAGCTTTGAGAGTAGGATCTCGATCGATGGCATCGCTGTGGTTGTTGAGGATATATTTGATGCTGTTCTTGCTCTTGTAGTTTAGGTGTGTATTAGAAGGACATGTTTGTGGTGTATAGGCTCAAAGTTCAGCGCGCTGACTTTTCTTAGACAGGGTGATTCATACATGGAAGTCGCAAATGTCTTTTGCTTTACACTCAAGTACACAACGTTTGAGGTCTGATTTGAGGATATGCCAGGATTCGTCGCGATTGTTAAGCCAGGCGTAAACAGTATCTCTTCCCTCCTTGACAGTGCTCCACTCTCGACCAATTTGCATACCCTCTGAATCGTCAAAAGTATCCCTTGCAACTCTCTCTTCTTGCTCCTTTTGAGAATTTTTGACGGTACAGCGTGGCAGAGATTTAGCTATATTGCGTTGAACCTTCTTAAGGTAATCGTTTGCATTCATCTTGTAGTAGTAGCAGTAGTGATGTTGAAGGGATAGCTAGGAGGATCGTTGAATAGAAATTAAAGATAGCATACTAAAGGCTTTATTCTTGAGATACCAGCTTTGATTCACTAAAAAATTGGTGTGTATATAAAGGAGATCTAGTGAATAAAAACTAACCGGAATATCCTCTATTTGTGACTGGAATACCCTCTATTTTAGAGGGTATCAAATTAGAGGGTATCAAATTAGAGGGTATTCCGGTCAGAGTGGAATTATTTAAGGGGTATTTCAGGTATTTACAATTAATTAGAGGGTAAAACAGTCAATTACCGTTCTTATTTATATCGAATCAATCTTACCATCGAAACCCCGCATCATGGGGACCTACCGTCAACCAATTTGACCCCTGTCGATTTATTGGAGCAAAAGAACCTCGTGGTGCATTCGTTGGGTTTGGAGGAGGTCGAACCTTGTGCCCGGGACGCTTTCTGGCTCAATCCCAGATACTGTCAATGTGTGCAATGATGGCGCTGAGGTTCAACCTGAAACCGCGAGATGGATTCTGGAGGCATCCAGGCATAGACTGTAGTAATACAACCATAAACATTCATCCGCCAAAGAACGAGGTAGCAGTTGCCATTTCGGCCAGGGAAGGATGGTTGAGGGGCAATTGGAACTTCAAATGCTAGAAATAGCCACAGAATTTTATCACATTAACATTTTACTAGCCAGAACTTTCTAGTCATAATTATATTCTTGTTATCCTGTTAAAGCGCTAAATTGTTTGCATGAAAATACCCTTAGCTAAAGGGAGGAAGTCTGAGAGTTACAAATTTGGTAACCCTTTTCCGGAGAGCCGGTGTTGGATCTGTGCTTCATTGAAAGGAGGTCGATACAAAACATTTTCTATAGTTGGATATTATGCAAATTTATTTTTTCCATTTTCCAACCCTCGCGCCTCGCGGCTTTGCTGACTGCTTTGCACGCTTGACCTGCTGTAATTGCTAAATGCCCATGCTCCGAGATGAATTACTTCGCAACAAGCAGTATCACCTGCCAATTACGTTTTATTTTACTGGAGCGTGTGTCGAGTAAAGATTTGCTTCAATATATGTAGCGGTACGGCACATTGAGCCAGCTTGATCAGCTTGCTTGTGCATTATCAAACCGTTTGACCTTGGTTGTTATGGAGCCTAGCAGGGTTGGCCCGGTTTGCATGCAGGAAGTGAAGAATACCACCGGTTATGTTTGATTGTGGGCAGCGTCGACGAACAAACAATGCAGTTGGAATCAGGGGTGGGACACGATCCTGCTAGGCATCCTCTTGTCTAGACTACTCCCTACCAAGTTTCTAGTTACTTGTATGTGATAAAAATCAAAAAAGACCTCACGCCAGAAAAAAATCAGCTCACTTTCGGTGCTATCCTAACATTTTTCCAAACTCCAACTCTGCTACAATGTCTGCCGTCTCAGCTGGTATACCGGATTCATTCTTGGCAACGTTCCCCATTACTCCACCACCAGCAGGATTGAAATCAAATTTTGTCAATCCTCCCGATTCAGGATGGAGTTTCATCATTGTTGGTGCAGTTTTGCTTCCAGTAATGTCGGTATTTCTGGGAATCAGAATATACTCTAAACTGTTCATCATAGGCAAGTCTTCTTGGGATGATTGTACGTACCATTCTTCTTCAGATCATAGCCTCCGAGCTAATTGTACGCATAGTGACTTGTCTCATTGCTGCCGTGAGATACTGATCCGTTCTTTAAACTGAAAAGTAGCCCAGAGAGCTGACAACCAATTCAACCGTTCAGTTCGGTACAATTATATATTACATTATCATGCTTCTCGGTATTTATTATCCAATTTATCAGATGTTCAAAACAATTAATAAACTTCAGGATACCGAAAAGGTGGAACTGGAAGGCATGGCTGGGATATTTCTCTTCTTATGTCTATACAACCTTGGTTTGCTTGGGTAAGTGACTGTATTCTGACCAAATAAATGGAGAAGGCCATGAGCTAATTATCTTTCGAAGCCGGTGTACGTTATCAACTGGCTTGGAACTCTCATTCTTCCATTCACGAAAATCGCCTTTTTTATTTTCTACTTGCAAGTTTTCCGACCTCTCAGATGGGTAAGAATAAGTTGCTACTTAGGAATTGCCTCTACTTCCGTTGCATTCACTGGACTTTGGATTGCTCAAATGGTGTACACCACACCCCATCCAAAAGAATCATGGCTGGAAATGTACCAAGATCCCCGGGAGTTGGTTGCTCTGAATTATTTGTCGATTCCGGTTACAGCTACCAGCTTTGCTATTGATATCTTCACTTTTGTATTGCCCATAGCGGCAGTTGCAACACTGAAATTGTCTCCTCGTCGCAAACTTGGAGTTGTGTTGGTTTTTCTAACTGGTCTTGCGTACGTAGCCCCAAACCATTCGATTGACTCTCAAATCGGCTGACTAGGTTTGAAGGGCTGTTGTATCTTCATTTCTTGGTCTTTATTTCAAGATTGTTTTAAATAATAACAAATCGGACGCTACATGGAATGCAATTCCTGTAGGGATTACTCTGTATGTCATTCTCAACACCTCTTAAATCATGAAACTAAAAGAACGATCATTCTGACATGTGCCAAGTCTTACAGAGATGTCAGTTGGGGTCATTTGTGCTAGCATGCCTTCGCTTGCGAAGTTTGTTGCGCATAAGTTCCCAAACTTTAGTATATTAAACTCCATGATGTCTCTCAAATGGGTTTCTTATTTGACATCTCGGACTCGAAGTGGTTTTAGTAGCAATCCTTCTCGTCAGACCAATCCTCAAAGGCAAGGTTTCAAGAAATTTTCGCCCAAGTATTCGAAAGAGAACGAAACCACAAGTGAAGTTCCTCCTGAAAGGCAAGATCTGGAGCTTGGGGTCAACAAATCTACCAAGACATATATAGAAAGTGGCAGAGTAATTGAGATGAATCATTTGAGTGGAATCCACATGGAAAGAGAATGGGTTGTGGAAGGCAACCAGAGATAATCATCGGGCATGTATTAGTAGTTGGGGTTGGGGAAAGATATTTTGTTGCGTTTGACTTTTTGTATTGGATATATCTTCATGATCAGCGTACGAGAATATCTAATGCTAGTCGAAAAGGTCTTTTTTTAAAAAAAAATTTAAGATGTTGAAGTGAAAGTTGTTCATCACATGATTCGTTAAGTAGACGAGACTGGAGGGCCATGAACTTTACAGGACTTGTTCTAAAGTTAGATTACTGCGCAAAAAGAAGAACAAAAAAAAGGAAGACGAGGAGGTGCCAATAGCATCTAGATATCGCATAAAGTTTGAATTTAATTCCACTATGGTTCCCTTTCACCTCAGCCCAATAATCGTAATTTCAAAATATTGCATTATCATCGGATGTTTCCAGTCATGACTCATGACAGTACTCAATGAAGCTTGAAACCCCCAGGGACGCCTCGCTGAAATACTCCCAATGGATCGTACTTCCGGCTGCTCGCTTTCAACTTTTCCAAGTTTGCTGAACCGTATCCAACTAACGGGTCTTGGAAGGAGGCAGCATAATTGAGATATTTGAATTTGTCAAAGAGTCCAGCGGCCTTGGTGGACTTTTCGATTTTTCCGATGAGTTCTTGGACGGTACTGTTGACTACCTGGTCGTCTGAGGATTTGCTCCAGCTAACCGAGACCTGACATAAAGCAAGGAATCCCGCTTCTGGGGATAAGCCAAGTAAATTTTTGTTGCCCGGTACAGTCGTTGGCATTCGTTGAAATATTAGGCTGTACACAATGCCATCAACTCCCTGCAAAGTGGCTATGGTCTGATTGTACAGATTATAAATGTCACCCAGAATCTTGGCATTCGGACTGAATGCCGTGTTGGCATATAATCCGCTAGTAGCAATATTAGATTTGGGACAACGGAGAGCTTTTGGAATTATAGAGAAACACATACCGGTCTCCAGAAGGTTGAAATGAGGCCTGTTCGGTGACAAAATCGAAAAGCTTTCCAATCCTCTCTGTGTTCTGGAACTGAGGCAGGATTTTGGTGAATGGTTGAATGGAGATAGGGTCCTCTACTGGAATGCTGTACTCAATATCATTTGTGACAAGTTGGCCGAATGATGCTCGCCACACGTAGGCTTGGATGACCGTTGCCTTTTTATCGAAATTAATTGGCTTCAGGAACGTGGCGAATGCGTTGAGTTGCTCGGTTAGCGTGCTGATAGGGTATACGATGATTCCCCCCAACATTTCCCTAAGTGGGAATGTTTGGAGATCGAATCGTGTAACAATCCCAATATTATTAGAACCCCCCTGAAGAGCAGAAAAGAGATCTGCATGTGATGTCGCAGTCGCATATACAACCAACCCTCCAGCAAGAACAACTTCCATACCAGTTATTTGATCGCAAGACCACCCATGCTCGGGTGAGAAGAAAGAGATACCACCTGTAGTAAGTGCTTAGGATAATCTTAAACAGAGGTAGTCATAGAGGACGGAACTGACCACCAGTGAGGAAGCCCCCAACTCCGATCCCGGCCACACGGCCACCGCTTACAGTGATGTTCGAGGTCTCAAGTGATTTATAAACATCTTGCCATTTAGCGCCAGGTCCGACATGCACCAGATCTTTTTCCCGAGTTAGGCTAGTGGAGTTCAAGGAAGAGAGGTCTATAGTGACGCCTCCATTGTTATTTGCCGCAGCAACTACCGTACCATGGCCCCCACTGCGAACCGAAAACAATGAAGCGGCGGGATTGACTGCATAAATTGCTGTCAATGTACCAACAATGATGGAAACCTCAAGAGTGGATTCTGGTGTAACGATGCAAGCGGGTGCTAGAACCTTTTCTTGTTGCCAGAAATATGAATCGATGGAAGAAAGGTATGCCGAACTTGAGGGGTATGCAACTCTGGCGGGTAGGAGGAATGAAAGTTTCGAACATGGTGCTGATGTTTTGTCGAAGATGTTGCCGAGGACCGTCATTGGCAGATAACAAAGAAGTACAGGGATAATATGAGCAATTAATGACTGAGACATTGATGGGCGCTTAAGGATGTAGCAGTGTGTATGTTTGTCCAAGAAACGATGCTGTGGAGGGGAGGATGTGAGAATGAGAAAGAGCATAAGAACAGCGTGACAAGGTTTTTACTTGATTGATCCCACGTGGCAACATATGTTCTCTTTAGCAAAATTTACCCCTTGAAATAATGGAAGAGGCGCACTCCAAATCATAAACGGAAGGAGGGAAGTGACTTAGTCGCTGATTTGTAGTCTAGAAGGAGAATATTGACTCTGTTACAGCCCACGGGAATCTGGAAGGGCCGAACAAAGAATTGACCAAGGTAGGAAGATCCTGCTGAAGAAAATTGCGGCTTTCTGACTTGAATAGGATTCGTACATGAAGAATTGTTGGTTTAATTAAATTGTTTGTTGTGTTATGCAGACATGTCACATCTAATTTTGTGGCAGTGCCGCATGTTTGTTGGTTTCCAGGAACGGGACGAAAGCAAGTCTTGCATGAAGTTCAAATTGACCAACGGAAGGTGTCCGCCTAAAGTGGGATTTGTTGGTTTTCGCTTAGCCTAGTGCCAAGTTCCAACCTAAGTTTTATTCGCCTCGCTGAAGATTGTCTTGCAGCTTGAAAGGTACCATTAGATAAAAATGACCTGCCCAATTGAGTCTTTACTAATAACACGCAAGACTAATGTCAAAATTGCTGGATTACCTTCTCTTCTGGGCAACTGGTTCACTAGTGTCCGTTACTGCTACTCAAGTCAAGCAGTACACCGGGAAGCATATGGAGAAGTAAGTTTTGGGTTGCTCTATTTATCATGATTATTGGCTAATTAACTCATTCAGAATGGCGGAGAACCATACGCAATCCCAACGAGGCGACGGTATCAGGTCTGCGTATCATCTCAAAAACTGGTTGAAGAGTTAGGGAATGCATCAATGCATCAAGTATCCCTAAGGCATGCTTTGTGGGAGGTGAGTTGTACAGTAAGAGTCTTCCAGTTATACATTCTGATTTCGATATTCAGCGAGCCTTTCCGGAACAGACAATAGATGGCTTGATGGTCGACAATATGGATAAAAATGGCAGTCTTTCCCAAAAGGTCTTCAGACACTAAGCCAGAGTACATCTTCCCAGTCTTCAAGGATTGATGCAGTTGCGACTGGAAGAAGGATTTGCAAGTGAAATTGATAACCAACAAAAGAAAGGAGGTATGTCTTTGACTGGGAGAAACTGAGCTTGAGAACTATGAAATGCTTACTTTTAATAGAATGGACATGTGTCTCGTCAGGCCGCGCAATAAATCGACTAGTTACAAAGATTAACAACGTTATCATCGTTGGAGACAAGCTAGGTACCACACAAAACAACTAATATTACAAATCAATGAATCTTACGTTATTCTAGCTAGCAACACGGAATTCTTCGAGAATGTAGTAAAATACATTTTTATGGCTGGTTTGTGTGAAGAAGTATTGCAGTTCACACCGAAGTTCTTTGCCCCGTATATTATCAATCCTCCACTAAGCCCAATGACTGGACTAATTTTTGGATATAGTGTGGTTGGGTGGATTATGATGAGAGGCACACGAATTGTACCGAATATGAACAAGTTTTTAATCCCTCTAGCTGCCAAAAGAATACGAGAAAAGGACCCAGCCAATGCAAGTTGCTTCAAGTGTACCTACCACTTATGATTCTGCTGACAGTTTATAGAAAGACACAGTTCAATGGATCATCAACTCTCGACCAAAGGCTCTAGTAGAAGCTGTCGCACAGCAAACTCTGTCATATATCTTTGGTGGTGCTTATCAGATGCCCATGGTAAATATTTCAGTCGATACCTCCCAAATGTGTTTGCTTAGCTCTTATTAGTTATTGAATTTCTCTTTGTACAGTCTATGTAGATACCCAGAGTATTTACAGCCACTTCGGGAAGAATTAATCCAAGATGAAGGGGTAGAATTCAATCACCAAAACGATGAACTACCCCTCCTAGATAGTTTCCTCAAAGAAACTGCGCGGATGAACCCAGTCACCATTTGTGAGTTTTGATATAATCACACAGCAATTGCCTTCTAAATAACTCTCTAGTTGGAATGCCCAGGAAGATCATGCATCCTTTTACCTTCTCTGATGGGACCCACGTTCCTGCAGAAAATTGGGTTGTTGTCCCACAGCAAGCCCAAATGAAAGATCCAGCAAACTACTCTGAGCCAGAGAAGTTTGATGGCTTTCGATTTGTCGAAAAACTCGAAGGCAAAAGCACAATCTCCGTGTCTCGCTTGTCTCACCCAAGCTGGCGTTTTCCCTTCTGGGGTTCTGTTAAACAAGCATGGTGAGTTTTATACTCCTATCCATTTCAATGTGGACGAGGTATTGTCAAGATAAAATAAGTAATCACTTGCTAACAGATTCATAAATTGCAGTCCAGCCAGATTTTACGTTACCGATATGACGAAACTGCTTCTGAAGGAATTTATTTTGAACTATGACTTCAAACTCGCGGACGAAAGCGTGCCAGATTCCTTTGCCTGGGGACCTCTAAGGGTGCCTCACCCTCGCTTAACATTTCTCATGAAGAAGCGTGATATCTAACTAGCTTGATAATGTTGAAGAATGGACTTTCGTTTTCATCCTGCGAAGAAGTATCATCTCAATAAAGCACCTTTGCATGAAAAAAATAGCACGAGGTCACTGAAAATAAAAATAAAATCATTTTCTATCCAATTCTAAGAGATTCCATGCATAGTACGATTTTCCTACTCGTAGTAGAGCTGGTTTACATTGAAAGATTTTGAATGACACATGATGAGAAGCGACGCAGTCTAGTTGTCATTCACTAATCTTCGCTGTATTTAAGTTCCTGTGATTTAATTTTAGTGAACTGCAGTTGCGCAACTGTTCACTAAGCTCAGAACAACACTGCCCCCATCCCAAAACCCCAACGCAAATGCAAATAAACCACAAACGAACAACTTTAGCAGTCATGTTCCTTACAGATTTCTTCTTGGGCCTTCTAGATCTTTTTGCTATCGTCTCTTCCACCCCAGCCGAGGTCCAATCTCGAGCACCCGATTCCAAGCTAAGCTTGCATTTCACCAAGTGGAATTCCGAGAAACTGAACTGTCTTTAGTCCCATATTATCTGCTGCGATGACATGGCACGAGAATGGTACTACACATACAACAGATATATCCAAGTTGGAATCGACACTCTGAAAGCCCGAGGTGGTACCTGTGCTGTTGCAGCTGGCCCGGAGGAGTGTGTGGACCTCACTTGCGACGATGAACAAGATAATTCTTTGCAGTAATGTAAGCTTCCTTGAATGATTTACATGGACGGCAATTGATGAATCCTTCTCTTTAGAACCCTTATCCTATTGCGCCAAATTGTGCATACTTGGCTACTTATGCAGAAGAAATCCTCGGTGCTGGTACCATTGGTGCAGGCCGATTTGAGGACCCATATGCTTGTGGTCGACAATTGGATACCGATAATTACAACTTTAGTTCATCTGCCTTCCATTATTTGAGAATGGACTTCACTGACTTCATTTTCACAGATTATTGTTAGGTGGAACACGGATCCAGACAACTGCCATGGACGTAAAGCATAGGTCTTTCGGAGGATGAAGGTCTGAAAGCTAGTCTAAAGTTTTCACAACGTGGAAATATACTTCTTATAGCAATAGGGCTAGCTAATCGACTTAAAGTATGACCTTGTCAACTAAATTAGTGCCCCTTTCCTTGAATTTTTCGGTGTTCTGAACTGCTTCACAAATTCATCGGCAATTAACGCAAAGAGCACATATCTTGATTTTGAGTATAACAGTACTAGGTTTAGGGAGGTGTTTGTCGAAACAAGCAAAGTTAAATGAAGCAAAGTAACAGCAGTGAAACAAGAATGAGATGCCAAATCCAGCTAATCGCACCAACGCTTACTTTGGCCATCGAGTTTGAGACCCACAATGAATCAATTGGCCATCTGTTTTACCTAGATCCTGAATGCACAGTTACCTTGATAAATCTCTCGTAAGCGAAGTACATGTTTCGTTTGCGGCGCGCGCAGGCTGATTTGCTAAATTCAGGCTGGATGTGTAGAATAGCGAAAGTGCCACCGTACACTTACTATTTACAGGACAACGCAGTCGTCAAAGTAATATTGCTTAGTGAGTATGGCAATTTACTACTAAATATCTAGTTTTAAATAAAGAATATGTGTTTCCGACTGGTGGTTGTTGAGTAATTAATTATTTAAGTAACAGTCTGTCAGCATTATGGGTGGCCGGTTGTTGCCACCAACCCGCCTTGATACCTTACCTGCCCCTCACTGCTTACTATATGATTATCAAAACTTGCTGAATTATGTACTTCAAGTAAATCTGGTATTGGACCAAAAAGCGTATGCATTAATCAAAGCCGCCTAAAATGTTTATGATTTGAATATCCTCGAGAGGTATTTCGGTAAAAGAACAGCAAAACAAAAGCGTGTTGATTTATGTCATTCCGCTGGTGTGTGTTTTTCCCGCCAAATACCTCTTTTATCTCTTCAGGTTACAAGTATAATCTACGACTTCTATTCTTTGTTTCGAAAGTAAGAGGAGCTTACCATTTAGGAGGCAGCTCCAAGCTTGAAGTAAGCCACCTATTCCTAGTCGAAGGTTTATCCGGACTGAGATTTTGCGGAAGCTTAACAGGGATGTTTTGGCCGTTTTTAACTAGTAGAGGAACATTAATATTTTACCGTATTTATAAATCTGCACACAACTGTTATTTAGCCAGCTGCTTAGGGTTTAGATAGCCTGGTCACTATTCAAGTGAAATTATTATATTTACCAAGCAATCAAAGAGAAAATCGGGAAACACATTTAGGAGAGAAGAATCTAATTATTTCGCTATCGCAAGAGAATCTTTTTAATTTACACCCAGATCCAATACCACTTTTCCACTCGCCTTCCCACTCGCCAGTCTCGCAAAAGCATCTTGGAACTTATCAAAAGGAAACACACTATCCAACCCCGTCTTCCCAAACCCAGCATCAATCAACTCCGTCACAGCCTTCAACTGTTCCCCACTCGAATACATAACAAAAAATAAATCCCGAATGCTCTCCCCAACCCCCTCAGGCTTAACCTGTTTCGGTGGTTGGAAAATACTTATGATCTGACCACCATCTTTAACAACCCACCATGCATCCTCCAATGACTTTCTTCCAATACAATCAATCACTAAATCAACTTTCTTCCCCTCTCTCTTCGCCCACTCCTTGATATCTGTTGAGGTATAATCGAGAACCTCATCAGCACCAACTGCTTTCACGCTCTCGACGTTTTTAGGGCCACAGGTAGCGACAACTTCCGCACCAGCCCATTTAGCAAGTTGGACAACCCATGTTCCTACTCCCCCAGAAGCAGCAGTGACAAAAATTCTCTTCCCCTTCGCTCCTGTGCCAGCTTTAAACTCAAAACCAGCATGGACGAATAAAGCCTGCCATGCAGTCTCAACGCTCATTGGAACTGTAGCACTTTCCGCCCAACTCATCCTCTTCGGTTTCTTGGCCATCTCTTCGGTCAACAAAATCGAATATTCTCGTGCACATCCTGTCCGAAGATAATTTGAACGAGCATAGACTTCCGTACCGGCTTGAAATGGAGAGTTCTCTGGTGCGAAGACTACTGTTCCGGCGACGTCGTTGCAGGGAATGAGTTTCTTATGTTTTGCGTATTCTTCAGGAATGGGAAAATTCTTGGTCCAAAGAAGTTCGCCGTTTGTTATTGCCGTGGCGTGGACTTTGATTAAGTGCTCGGAAGTGTTTGGGGTGGGGATTGGGACGGGATCGGTGGTTAGGACTACGTCGATGGAATTTTTGTCGGGTTGGAGGATTGCTTTTTGGTTTTGGGGGAGAGACATGGTCGAGATTTTGGTGAGTGGACGAGAGTGGACGAGTATGGGTTTAGAGATTTGTGATAGTGTTCGTTGTCGAAAAGCTTGTGAGATCATTGAGTTGTTGATATAGAGGAAGTGGGAATATCGTGAATACTTATATTCGTGAATTGGAAGCCAGGTGTCAATGATAATTCACCATGCCAATCAAGTGTAGGGCGTACCGGAGATATCCAACTTCCCCACATAGGATATGCGAGAAGCGTAGTCATCATCGAGGCAATCGAGATAAAAAAGCTTGTTTCTTTCGCGATCAAGTAAGTAAAGGATAAGGGTCACACAGCCAACGGAGAAACCCAGTCGCCCTGAATTGGAGAGTTTTCATTGGATGGGGGCTATGCGGGGTTAAACGAGACCCCTGTATAGCCTGTCAATACCCGCATCATTCCCCAACATGTACCAAAATAGGAAACAACATCACGATTAGAGGCTAATAAGTCAACTGGATTTGCCAATTGAACTTTGAATTTCCTGAGAGTCGTATAAGTGATATAAAGCATCAGAACGACTTGAACTCTTTCCCAAATCATCAACTCACCAAACCTCATATCTCTTACTTCAACTCCCACCAACAAAAAACAAAATGGTCTACTCAGAAGTCGCAAAGATGGAAGAACCAGTCTATGATTCTTCGTAACCTCACCCCTTCACCCTTCTATTCAGACTCGAGAAAACTAACAACAAACAGCCGACCATTTCCATCCCTCGAGATTCTCTACAAGTATAAATTACTCAACACCACCGATAAAACAATATTAGGGTACCATTCTCCTTCCATCTCTCCCCCGTTAGTGTCAGTAAACTAACAACGTCCCAGCATCAAAGTCACCTTTCCCCCAAATTCCTCAACCCCACCACACACCCACGCCGGAGCCTTCGCAGCAGTCCACGTCCTAAGTGGTTCCGTCTTAAATAAAGTAACCATCCCTCATCCCGTTTCCATATCCCTTTTTACCTCCACCGTCCAATCCCAACTCCCCCCTCCTCCGTCACAAGCTAACCACCCCCTTAGATGAACGACAACCCAATGACCATAAAGCACACCGGCGACTCCTTCTACGAAGCACCAGGTTGTCGTCATAGAATCAGTGACAACGCATCTGCTACAGAGGAGGCCTCTATCTTCGTTACCTTTGTTTTGGAGACTGAGAAGTTGGAGGGGATTCTGGAGAAGGAGGGGATTGCGGGTTTGGTTGTTATTGATGAGGAGTATAGAGAGGAGGTTTTTGCGAAAATGAGTGCGCTGGGTGGGGGTGCTTAGGGTGGAGGTGAGGAGAGATCAGGGGAAGAAGAATGATAGAATGGAATAGCATGGGGGTTAGAGATGGGCGATAAGAATTAGAAGGGGAATCAACCAAAAAAAACCAAATCACTTTGATATGCTGAATATTGAAGTGATTTGTAAACAATGGACTTTGAAATCCACACAATGTTTAAATCTGGGCGCAACTTTTCGAACTCCTTCTCAGATGATAGTGCTTAAATTTGGTAAGAGATAAATATGCATGTAGTCACAGTTTATGCTCGATGATATCAAGGTAATTTTTCATTGGTCCTCTGCTAAGCTCACTACATTTCTAGAAATCACCCCAAAAGTTGATTCCATTATCCTGATAACCACAAACGCTACCATAAAAAAGTAGTAATGAAGATTGACCAAGTAGAGACCGTAATGATGTAAGCATCTTAAGACACCAACTCGCTGAACCATTCTTCTCTTGCAACCGGAGGAAGGAAAACATCGCAGACCTCTAAGCCGAAGACTAGAGCAAACTAAAACACGAGCTAAAGTTTCTTATTCAGATGAAGAAACAACACCACGTCCATTTGCAGTCATTGCCGGAACTTCGATGAAGATGGCTGCAGTAGAGTATTGCCACCACAACGAAGCCTGATTACCATGGGCGATGCCGACATAAGCAAGCTTAGTGTTTCCAGAACGATGGTTGATCCAATGAACAGCTTTTCGCTCTAGTGGCCAGTTACGTGCGATTTCCTTGTCTAATTTAGCTTGTTAAATGCCATAGTACTGGGGGGAATTACCCCTCGCTTTGCGTATACGCCTCCGCCTTCGAGCTCACCGCCCATTGCTACGCCATGGAAGTAATATCCTACGGGGTCCTTGCCGGCATCGCTGTCATCGTTAGAGTCATATCTACGAGATTCATATTCATCAAACTGCTCCTTCAGAACCGGACGTGCCACGGGATCAAGACCCAGCTCGCGGAAAACGGAGAATAAGATGCAGTCTTTGCCTTTCAAAGCATATGGTATAATATCATCAGCATCGTTGTCAGTATGTGGATATGCATGGACGCAGTGGAAACCTAGGGTTCCTCCTAAATTACAATCAGCATTGACCATACACATTATATCAAGAATGTCTCTTCCCATCTGGGAGAATGTCCGGATTCTTGAGTAGAGCACGTGCAACCTTGAAAAGAGGGAACATTCGGGGGTCGGCAGCAGGAAATGCTTGGAGGGTTGCATCGACGCGGTCAGTACAGTAGAGGTTATATGTCAACGTAATACGATGACCGTTCAATACTTCACGAATTTCGTGTTCACAGTCGCTGTAGAAAGCTGCCCATTGAATGGTGCCTGGATTCGTGGAACTCCAGTCAAAGAGCTTATTGGCGCCATTATGGGAGACTCGGAGTTTGCCACCTACGCAGTCAATCAAGTTAGCTTACAATTACAAAAAAAACAAAGGAAAGGGGGTTGGCTGTTAATGCATGTATACCTTTAAATGGACTCGGGAGGCACACTACCAAGGAACCGAACTGTGTCTTTGCTCTTGGCGTGTCGACATGGGCCTTGAATTTACCACCGGGGCCGGAATATACCTTTGATGAAATGTCAACTTCGAACCAGTCTATAGGAGACTAGTAATTTAACTCACGTTCAATTTGTACAGCTCGGCTTTAACACCGTGATGATCAGCTCTTGGGCCGCCGAAGTAGCGAGGCAACAGGGTCTGAGCGATGGTGTCAATGATTCCATGATCGGATGGATGAAAGGAAACGGCGAATTGGGTATTGTCGAGTTTGCCAGCCTTGCGATATTCCTCGTCGAGGACATCCTTTGCTCCAAGTCCAAAAGTTGCCGGCTCACATGCCTTGAGAAGCTTGTTGAATATCTCGGAATTAGGGTCAGAAATGGGGAACTGGATGGTTAGTGCATTGGGAGCATGGTTGGGGAGGTCCCAGCGGAGGGTGACGGGAGGGATAGCTGATGATGTCGAGGTTTGTGAGTCAGTTGAGGCTGGGGATTGGATAGGGATGTGGCCGCCGACACAGAAGCTGGCGTTGCACTTCAATAGAGCTTGTCTCAGGTCGTCGAATGTTGTACCCTCTCCAGAAGCATGGCCTGCTTGAAGTGGATCATCCGAGTCTGAGGCGTCAGCACCACCAGAGACCGGGTCTGCGATGGGCTCTCGAGCGGTACGAGGAGGCATTTTGATTCGTGATGGATGGTGTAGTTGCAAGAGCAAGCAAAAGAATGGATGGATTGGGGAGGAGATGGGAGGAAAAGAGGGAGAAGATATCAACGAAAAGCAAGCAAATACTTAACCTAGCGAGACGCGACTTGACTTTCAGGCAACGACGAGACTAACACGGCCACACGTGATGTTGCCTAATGGTGGTTGTTTGGTGTAGCTCATGTGGTCTCGCTATGGACATTAAAAGCGGCAGTAAAATAGCAGAAAATGCGAAGCTGTTTACCGCCGCTTTTAGCGAGACTGTGCAACGATGGCAAATGCAATTGGCCTTAAGCACTATAATTCAGCACTAATACCTTCTCCCATCCACCACATCTTACCATTAATGGTATCTCTCGACCACACGAGCCAATCTCTCAACTGGTGCTCCCAGCCATTCACCTTATTCACTTCGTTCTTTCCAAACACTTTTCGTCCGCCAACCCAAGTCTCCTTTACCTCTGCATCAACCAAGCTCATCCCACTAGCGTCCGCCAAAACATCCCGATCAACAACCACCCAATCTGCCAGCTTCCCAACCTCAATACTCCCCAACTCCCCCTCCTTCAACCACCCATAAGCACCATTAACAGTAAAGCCCCTAAGAGCTTGTTCAATACTCAACTTTTCATCTGGATGCCAGCCCCCCTTGCCTGATGGGCTGTCCAGGGTTAAGGGTGAAAGACGTGTTACAGCAGCAAACATGCCATGAAATGGATTGGGTGGCTCCACAGGAAAATCAGAACCGAGAACTGGTCCTGGATAGGGGCTTCTGAAAGTTGGAGGAGGGAATAGGGTGGACATCCTGTAGGCACTTTGGTCTAAGCGAGTCTGACCCAGGCGTGAGAGGGCATAGGCCATGTCTGATGTTGCGTGGGTGGGTTGTATGGAGGGAATAATACCGAGACGGGCGATGCGGAATTGATCTTTGGGGTGCTATGTGTAGATAGTAAGTAATGACCAACGATTTGAGAAAATTGGGAAATTATAAGCAAGGACGAACAATAATCTGTGCATGCTCAATTCGGAGCCTCCTCTCATGGTTGCAGCCATTGCAGGTCTTGCCCAATACACTCTCAAATGCATCTACTGCGGCTCTATTGGCTCTATCGCCAATCGCATGGACATTGATTTGGAATCCAGCATCATACCACTATGCACCAAATTAGCACGAACAGGATTATTTTGACTTGAATGCAACTCACATCATGAACGACATTTGTCAAATCCGTTTCATTAATCAACATTGTACCACTTGTCTCAGGCTTGTCAGAGTACGGTTCAAGCAAAGCAGCGCCCCATGACCCCAAAGCTCCATCTGCAAATAGCTTCACACCACCAAGTATCAACATATCATTAGTGCTAGGTTCATTAGCCAGCTTCAAATCTTTTATTTCCTCGGGACAATAAGTATTTCTTTCAGCACATTCCAGCATGACATTGATACGAACAGTCAAGTCACCTTTTGCAGCCATACCCTCTAAGATTTCAACATCGTCTGGACGCACACCAGCAATGCCTGCTCCGGTGATGCCAACTTTATTTAATTCGGCCATTGCTCTCTTGATCCACCTTGTGGTTTGTGCAACGTCGGGTTTGGGTGCGAGAGGTAGGATTAGGGAGTCTTGCGCATTGTCGCAGAAGACTCCAGGCCCAGGATCTGTGACTACGACACCTCCGGGAGGGGCTTCGGGAAGAGGATTCGAGAGGAGGTCGAGCACTTTTTGCGAGGTAAGGACACAATGGACATCCACGCGATCGAGCATAATATATAAATCCGCCAGCGCAGGATCTTGACCTAGCTCTTCCTACTTCCAATTAGCAAATCAATCCAATTGAGGCCAGGCAAGTTAGGAGACTCACAGCAGTAGGCATAACGCCCCCAAAATTCTTCTGATCCCACCCAATGCCTCGAATCCACTTCTCCCGCGTCCCATACCCCTCACCCTTATGCTCCTCCAGAAAATCTGCAATTCGCTTTCGAACTTCTTCCATGCTATCCGCCTCGTATAACGAGACAGATTCAAGCATCTCCCCATACTGCAAGATATGGCCGTGAGACTCGATTATTCCTGGCAGAACCCATCCATCCAGGTATTTGATTTCCCGCCCATTGACCTCTGGGATGTCCTCTAGGACCTCGGTGTATATACCATTCTCTACGCGGAAGCATTTCGCTCGAGGGGAGGTGGAATTGAGAGTTGTGACATGGTAGGAAGCGGTATCGGAGACGCAATAGAGGTTGTTCGTCGAGGATTTAACGTCGTTGAGCAGTACACTTGCTACGAGGGCGAGGAATGCGGTGCTGAGGATTGCGAAAAGTACAATTCCCTTCGATTGAGCCATTGGTCAACTGTTCATGGCCCAATTGTCAATGGAGACAGTTTGAAGCTGGGTCGAGGTATTCGTACTGTAACATTTCTTATCGCGATAAGGGTGGGTTGTCTGAACGCCGAAGGTATATTTGACGCCGAAGAATCCAATTCTCATCCTCCCTGGCTTCGTCAACATTAACATCGGCTGAGCCGCCCTTGACTTGAAAAGATGTTTGTCGGCAACCTCCTACAGCAAGCAACATCATTATATCATGGTAGTACTTTCGGTTACGCCAAGTCGATTTTGCCCCCTATGTGGGGTGAGTGAGTAGGCGTTCTAACGAACTCAATACCCTTGAGTGGTGCGAAGAACTCAGATCTGGTGCGTTTATTTATTACACGCCTCAACAAATTTCCTGTAAAGCAAAATAATAAGCTTATCAACCAGAATTGAAGCCTCTGCTCCCATGTATGGCAACTCGAGTCCAACTCTAACCGGCGTTGGTTACCTCACAAACTTCCAGAGCGCCTTCACCGCACCGGTCAACCCTACGGAAAGATACGATGACAACGGCATATTGATGAAAATCGTTCATCAAGTTTACTCCCCGTCACATCTATGGATTTTTGTATTCCACGACGCATGCTGGGGCTTGTTTTCCGAACGTCTTTCTGTCATCGAAAGCAGCCAATCGAAAATCACCAGCTGTCTTTTCCGTCTTCTCCTTTCCGGCTCTATAGACGTACGCGGTCACGAACAGGTGGCTGCTATCGAGGCTCGCACTCTCTTAGAGGGTGCCTTGTCTTTTATCAGCCTCGATAACCCCCAGGAATTTCTATTGGCAAACCCAGTAGAACCCATTAGTTTCCTCAAAGGGCCCGGGGGGCTTTTGAAAACCGATCTGTTTCGAACATATGATCAGTTTCATAAGCTACCAGCGGCAGTACAACCTCTAAGCTTGGAAGTCAAATCCGCCTTGCGCAAAGCATCCAAGAATATTACTCCTTCACTTTCGGAGAACGGTCCATCCTTAGCGACTAATATATTCGATCGGTTACCAGACGAGTTGATCCACGAGATGCTAGCACATTTGCCATCACAAGATGTAAGCAATTCAAGACTAGCTTCAAGGCCTATCGCCAAAATATCAACTGTCCAAAAATTGCCACAAGATTTTTGGAGGAGCAGATTTACGGGCAATTTTAAAATGGCATTGTATCACTCAACCGTTTTACAGACTGAGCTCAACTCTAACCCACGGCGATTGTACATGTACATCTGACTTCGCTTATTGACGAAAACGCGCATATCTATGTGTCTCTTGAACAAGAAGCGGATATCGTTGAGTCTCGAACCGGCGGTACAGTTGAGCCACTTCCTGCTTACTTCGGGTAGTATGGAGGGTTGGGACTTTCCTGGTGACAATGCAGCACCAGGCGTTACACTTGGACCAGGTGTTCGTTGTGATATCGACAATGACAATTACTTCTGCGATGCCCGGAAACGTAGAAAATATTGCCGGGAGCTAGAAAACAAATGGATGCAAATATCCTCTCCGTCCCCCAAGGGAAAATGCTCGATTGGTGTTACCGCTGTATCCCTCAAAGACATGACTTATGTGACTGGTTTACGACTTATTGACGCCAACCCTAACGGCATCAAAATCCATGCAGCCTTGGGAATCATTTCAAAAGAAATTGAATCTGTGTACGTGCCAGAGCCTGGCGTTCGTTTGTGCGTGGTTGAAGTTGCCTCGATACATTCTGGAATTATATCTTTCAGATTCTTCCCAGATTCAGAAGTCGCTCAACCTTCAGCTTGGCTCGGAGCAGATTCAAGTCGTCTGCTAGGTGTGCGGTTTTCCAAACTTACTCTCGATGATGACAAGGACATCGCTGGCTGGGCGGCGGGGTTTGATGTAAGTTGACACTTTTTAGCTTCTAACTAGTGCTGACTCGAAGTACAGACTTTCAAAATGGTTTCATTCTCGTTTCTAGAAGCACTCAAAGAAGGCCCATCAATTTATGGCCATAGCGAGATCGATTCTTAGTTGCATGTCAACTACGCGTGGGAGATTATGCCCTATACATCTAATTTTGGACAAGTTTTCAGCAAGTACCACTGGGCAAAGACATCATCACCTGAGTGGCCTAAGACACGATTGTTTTCAGTTGTTATCTGTTGGTATGACTTGGTAGTCATAAAGTGTGATGCAATAAGTGGTTGTATTCCTATATCTTTATTGCATGAAGAGTAAAGGTAAAGAGGGGTAGGGTCCTGTGAGCTTAAGTATGTGAGTGGCAAGCCACTCACATGAGCTAAAGCACGTGGATCAACTAGGCTATCGTACTGTACAAGGTACTATTCACCAGAAATATGTAACGACATTATCTTTGCTCAAATATTTAGTATAGATAGACCAATTCTGGCATAATACTCCCCTCTTGAAGCGCTTAATGGTTTCTCCGCCACGAACTCAATGCCTCATTCGGCTATTGTGACTCCTTTTCTTCAAATATTCCAGAAAAGTGAACCACATACCAAAGAAACCCTCCCTCAAGACAGAAACAGAACTCTACGTAGGTAAACCAATCACCCTTTTCCCATAAAATCTAGACCTTACCAACCTCAATGCGCAAGCACCTAGAAAGTTCCGTCCCAACAACAATCCCGTAACAAGAAACGACCTCTCTTTCATCCCCTTCCTCGACCCTCGTAAACCTCGGCTCTTCATTCCTCCCATCCTCCAATTTCAAAGTAGCACTCTCCTCGCTCACGAGTCTATACCCCCCACCATCCTCCGCAACAATTTCCTCTCGTCGAAAGAGGAAGTTCTCAGAATCGATTTCGGGTTTCGATATATAAGTCACAGTAAACCGATCCCTCTCTTCACTTTTCATATTTATCTTCACATCGATAATCCGATCCCTTTCCTCTGGCAATGCCTTCATAATGTGGCGTTCCGTTTCCATGTAAGCAGGAAGTCTGCTCTCCTCAATCTCCAAAACCCTTCCAGCGACAAAACCTAACAAATCAGCATCCCACAGCCCCTCCCTCCTCGGCATACAGGACGCAAGAAGTCCAATAGCCTGTCGTCTAAGCTTCCTATCCCGACAACTCACCGCAGTGAAATAAAGCGGTGCAATAGCCCCCATCTCAAAGGTAAAAGAAAAAGAAGCTTCATCCGCCACCCCAAAAGGCGTAAGCTTCGCTTCGGCATCCCATGTAAGAGAGGAAGCTAACAGGATAAGCGAGGAAAATTGTTGGTACGAGGCATCGTATATCGTTTCTCTGGGTGAGAGAACGGTGGAATGCCATATTTGGCCGGCGAGATGTTGCATCCTAAGTAAGGCACTCCCGTTCAGAAACTTTTGATTCGAATTCGCATTCTGCGTCGCCATGTAGGTTTCGAAATTTGAAGACCAGAAGGAGAATTGTGTCATCATCCAAGTATGGGTTTCCAGGGGGTTGATCTTGCTAGTGGTATATTTCTCGGCGGAGCAGCGGGAGTAGAATTTGCTGAGGGCGGATTGAATGAAGCGTAGTGAGAGACTGAGGATTTTCGCTAGTGAGGATCGAGCTTCTTCTAGGCTTGAGAAGGGGCTGGTTAGGGTTATTTGGTGGACGGAAGTGAATTCTTCGTTTTTGAAACCTTGGCCACCGCCGAATAGATCCCATTGGAGACGTAAGCGGGTGAACATGTCTTTCAATTTCCTCGTGATATCTGAAGAATTGGAGGATAAATTTCGGAAGTGGAAGGGGGGTGTGGGTGGATGACTATGTTGCTTTATCGCATCGAGAATGGTGAAACCACCTCTTAGATGTAGAATTGCTTGTTCCATTCTCCCCCTCAAGAATTCGAGACAGATGAGGAGGATGCAACATGTTAGTGTGACTTCTATCGTCACTCCTTTGGCTGAGATGTGTTTCCGTAGACCGTGGAGGGCTTTGTTGTATTGTTTTATTTCAAAGTTTTCATCCTCCTCTCCTATCACTCCTTTCAAGCGTCCGTTTAGGGTATCAAGTCGGCGATGGACTGCTGCTATTGCGACTATGGAATGTTGAACCGCGGGTTCTAAGCGCCCGATTTGAGGGAGGAGTTCTCCCCAGAAGGAATAATCGTAGCACCCGGAGATTATCGGGCCGGTGTGGGTGTAGAAGAAGAGGAGGAAGCGATGTTCTTCTGATGTTCCTGGGAAATCGAGGAATTGGCGGTCACGGAAACATATATTGATGGGCCTTGGGGGTGGTGGAGGGGGTGTGATCTTGTTGATAGGCTGAGAGAGGTAATCACAGGTTCTTCCTGTGGTTACGCATTTTTGGCATGCTGGCTTTGTCTCGTCGCATTTTACTCGTCTTATTCTGAGATCTTGTTAGTGTTTATTTTGCATAGGGGTATAGGGTATGAATACCTGCAAGTTACGCAACCACTTCGGGATTTTTTAGTTCCCTTTCGGGCCATGAATGGTTTATTGGTGGCATTGGCTTGGTTCCCAACTGGGGTACAGCTTACTGTATTCCTTGGGATTGGTATCGATATGGAAGGCATATCTGAATTTGGAGGAGTTCCAGCAGACTAGTTGATAGGACTTTGATTCTCCCGACTGGGTGTTTTTCTGTTACTCCTTTGGTGGGGTGGATCCGCGAGTGAGAGGTAGAAAAGGATGAATCCAAACACGAACAGACCAAGGAGAGATTCTGGATTTCTCAAAATATCTTTGCAATGAATAAATGTGTACCATAGAAGTGTCACCTAGAAAAGGCTGACGACGCAATAATTCGTGGGAGTTCAAGCAAGTGAGGGAAAAAGTGGACAGGCTGTTGATTGGCTGCATCGTGTTCGGAAGGATTTTAAACCGCGCCAAGGGCGATCATTTCGCTTCGTGGGCCAATTGTTTTCGTTAAGATCCGACGAAGGAAAAAGGGAGGTGGGGATTTTGTACTCCGTACATCAGGGCTGATGAATCTTGTATATCGTGATCGTTTGTTTATTCTGTTTGTTAGACGATGAGGAATTGCCAAAATCCGAGAAGCTTAGTTGGGAATTAACCCACTTTTGTCACATTATATATTTTTATTCGCATCAGCGTTCATAATTTATTGGGGTAATTTTATATATTAATACAATAAGGTGAAATGAAGCGATATTCAGACATTCGCGTTATTTAAAGCTATCAAAGTTTTAAATTTGATTCTTCTCAAATGAGGACCGTGTTTCCTACCAAAGCAGTTAATATATCTAGTAATAGAATTAGATGGGTCGAAGCTCCTTCAGAGCCTCAAGTAACATCTCTGCTTCAAAGTCGACTTCCAAGTCTTCCACCTCTTCGAATTGGGAATAGAACGCAGACCCCCCAAGGTAAGTGTCACGCTCCCATTCGAAGTGACCGCAAGGTAAGGTGCCTTCGTCTTGTGAGTAAGAGACTTGATTGTCGGATTTCTCGTCGCCAGATTCTTCTGACTCTAGACAGTGCTCACAAGGAGTTTGGCTAAACCGGCAATTGCAGCAGAGGCCGGACTCATGGAGCAAAGACACACCACCAGACTCTTCGGAATCTTCATCGTTTGCATCATCTGAGGATCCTCGGCAGAAGCCGCAGAACGGACAAGGCTCGTTGTCTGTTTGAGGGCCGCCGCACATGTAACAGAGAGGCCCTTGGGTCTCCCGCTCAGAACATTTTGAGCAGAAAATGGGTCCTGGTGCTACATGCCGGCTGCCTCGGACGGCAACACCGTCACAACCGTCACAAATAAATTCGTAGAAACGTGGAACTGCTTCCATGTTGATGGTTGAGGAAAAATGAAGTATTGTGCCGGATTGATGAGATAGTGTGGAAGTGTAGAAGTATCAAAAAGGGAAATAGAGAGAATAGTAAAATATAATTCAAAAATCAACATACCTAAAGCTGCATTAAATAAATATTATATTGATCTGTTCAACAACTTACTTAGAGGGTACCCATATTACAAACATCTATAATAGACAAATGCCTTGTTGAAAGAAATTGTAAAATATATTATGAGTTTCTTTAATCTACTATAAACAACGATTACTTTTTTCTTTCTTTTCTATACTTAATAAAACAAAGAAATATTCAAACAATAGAGATTTTCACTATCATCTATTATTCTTAGCCTTCCAAGTTACTAATACTGTTTTAATACTACTCGATCTACGGGTTTCTTTTTAGCGAGAAGGAGGTTAGACTAGGTAAGTTGCTACTACAATTCTCAATAATGCTGACTGGGCTCATAGGAGTTCTCTTACTACACAAACTATTATGGCAAGCATCCAAGTGGAACTTTCTCCCTCTGTCGCAAGTGTTATATCAATAGTCATACACTTAGTTACAATTGTAGCCTGGTCATAAGTACGGTCTGAATTGTAGAGTAAAGAAGACTAGTATATGACGTTTATTTTTACTTTTTCAGCTTGATAGAAATATAGTCCATAATACTTAACAATAACCTAGTAAGTACAGTGATTAATCATCCAAGTTGTAAAGTTGGTTACAAGTGGAAGGTCTTAGATTAAATTCACCTTATCCTTTCTTCGGAAAAGCATCTTTTATTTTGATCCACATAAACCTTCAAAGGTTCAAAGCATTTTTCATTTGTTGGGCTTATTAGAGTAATTGATATATTAATACAATGGAGTGAAGTGAAGTAAAGTAATGTTCCCGTATTCGCCTAATTTAAAGCTATTTAAGCTTCAAATTAATTTCTCTTCGCCAGGGGTTGTAATTAGGGGCTTTACTCCCAACCAGAACAATTATTTTAATTCTGTCTAGAAATAGAATTACATGAATGAAGCTCCATGAAAGCTTCAAATAAAGCCTCGAACTCGGCTTCAAACTCCACTTCAGAGCACGTTCCAAGAAGTCTTCCAGTTCCTCGAATGGAGAATGGTAGTAAGCCTATTCGTCTTCCACAAAAAATGGGAGTTCGGAAAATGAATAGTAAGTAACTTCAGCCTCCCAACAGAGCTTACAAGTATCTTGAAACCAGCAAGTACATACGTCCTCATCGTCTGAATCTTCATCATCTGAAACATCTGAAGAGTCTTGACAGAACTGACAAGGACCATCATGATTTGAGGGAGAGTGACAATCGCAGAGGAGCGGACCAAAGTCGCTTGAAAACTCATCTAAGTCATCGTTGGCATTCAAGCAGTCGTAACAAGTCGGACTTTCGTCATCTGGAAACTGGCTGTTTAAAAGAAGATTTTTACAAGAAACACAAAAAATGAAGCCACACGCATAGGGACAAGTGTCGTAATAATTCTTGCCAACTTTCCCTTTGCGCCAGACGAAGTCGCCCTTTTCGTCAGAGCCTAAGTCAGAATATTCATCATCAGAATTGCTACTATCAGAAAATTCATCGTCTGCGCGAATTTGTGATTCCTATAGTGCGCTTAGATAAAACTTCTCGTTACTCTAGACTATTTCGAATTATAAAACAAATAGGATGTACCTAAAGTGTGGTGTAGCTCTCTCTCTTTATGTATAAGGACAAATAAAAATAAATCTTCTATCTTCACTGGAGTATAGAGCAGTTAGTAAAAACGTTTCTGCACTTTTCTTTAGTTCTAAATGACCATCACTTGATTTGGATATTATGAAGCTTGATAGCGTAATTAATTTATTAGGTTGGGGTAAATCTTCTACCAAGTCATATAATAGGTTGAGGTAAAGCGATATTCATGCCTTGGCTTAGTTCTGTTGTAAAATTTCCAGTTGATATTCAAAAGCCAAACCATAGGTTGAAGTAGAACGCAGTTTTATTGAAGCAGCGGTATTTGTGTATTGGCTTAGTCCGATTTCTCAAAACTTTTCAATCTTAATATGGACCACCGAATGCAAACCCTCCGGAGTACGGTCCCGCTAATTAACTTAATTGCGAAAGTGGGAATACTTCGAATACTCAACACAACGTTCTTCTGCAAGCTGCTTGTGCCTCTCTTCGCCGTAGCGTTGATCGGAGCAATCTTCACAGAACTCCTTCCAGGAACTCATCCGGCACATCTTCTCACAACCTGTGCAAATTCGGTACGTGTCTGTTGGTCGAGGTAGAGAATCCTTCTCGGTACAATTTTGACAATACAAGTGGTTTGGGTCTCTGCCTAGTAGGAATATGTCCCGGCATTCAGCGCAAAGTTGAATGTAACCGAATGTTTGACATTTTCTCCGATAGATCACTCTCGGATCCTTACGACAGTGATTAGTAATATAATGGCACTCGTAATACATGTTACTCTTGTCCCCATTGCACAAATTTCCGCATCTCGTACACCATTGTTTGCCTAGAGCGAGCAGACCCTCAAGACAACTGGGGCAGAGAGCCCGGGCGCCCGGGCGTGATGACCAAGATAGGATCTGACGAAAACCTTGGGATATCCTTCACAACTACGTTCCTAAAGCTCGGTAGACAATTCTTGTGTCTTTTGAGTGTTAATTGGTGAGGTAAAATGAGATGGAGTTGAAGTGTTGAAATGAAGTAAATGGTCGAGTATGATCAATAAATCAATACACCATGCCTAACGTTAGATAAACGGATATACGTCCATGTTTAAAATGACGGCCGTGGTTCATAAGTAATCTGTTTATCACATTCTTTAATAACCCTCTACAATACTTTGCGATGTAGATTTTTTAGAACAAAGGGCCTGTTAAAAAATCTTTAATGATGTATAGGATATCTCTTTCACCTACAAAGCCGTTATTTTGCTCTCTTTCTTCTCTTAGAATATGACAAAGGAGTATATGCAATTGTGATTTTACGTTGTGAATCGTGGGCAAATCTTTGTGTCACTCGGATTCTTTTTCTTTCTTCGGGATCTGTTTCTCACCTTGGAGAATCATTCCTTTCATTTGGGAACTCACAACAGTTAACTTGACCAAACAGTACGATGACCGAGAAACACTAAGAAGCAGCTTGGAGTTAACAGCATCAGATAACCCCAAAAAACAAGAAGCTGCAGGACCTGCTCAGATGATAAGAGTTCGTTTATTTTTCTCCCCATTACAAGCTTTCGATACCCCACCAATTAGACCACTGCTTCCCTGCTTCTAGCAATTATATTAACCAGCACATCAACAGCTGCAACTCGGCCACCAAATCTTCTTAGAATGTGCCAGAGTGTATTCCGGACCCAAAGTGATGACACGAAAGATATTCGAAACATCTATGCCGGATCTCAGACCAAGCAGCAGAATAAATTTCGCCAGAGAAATTCCCTTGGTTCCTAACATGCTTCTACTTGGCATTCATAGCTGCTTCTCGGTCCTGCAGAATCTTTCCAATAGATGGACGAGTCTTGATACCCTTCAACCAGGCATGGAGACGGGGGAACTCCGTCTCGAGGTTGACCTTATCAGCAAAGAGGCACAATGGCAAACCACGTCATGAAAGCCACATCAGCGTAACTAAACTTGCCACCGACGAGGAATAACTTATCCTGCAGATTACGATCAAGAACGCCAGAGACGCGACGGATCTCATTCACTGCGGAAAATCTCGGAGTCAGTATTGCCATTTCTAGAAGTAAGTTTGAGAAATACTAGGAGGAAATGAGATTTCTGTGGAGGAAATAGTGTCTCAATCCTCCTAAAAATAACCCAAAAGAGGAGAAAATAACTCGGAGAATACCCACTGTAGCGGTCGACAGCACTGGGGAGCTTCTCAGGGTGGTAGAGAGTGAACCATACAGCCTGTCTGAAATACGGACTCTGGCCTGATACTTGGAAGTACAGCCACTGCTTTGCTTCGTAGTACTCTTTCGAGCCTTGGGCGAAGCTGATTTTGTGTTGTTTGTCGTAGGTTTCGAACAGGTATTCGATGATAGCGCCCGATTCCCATAAGGTGATGTTTGTATTGGGGTCCTCAATTGCAGGCACTTTGCCGTTGGGATTTATCGACTCTTACTGTTCTTTCTTCATGTCCGGGAACTTGATGATTTTGAGCGTATAGGGAACATTGAGCTCCTCAAGGATCATGGCTACCTTCCAGGCGTTAGGGCCGCTGTTGTGGCCCCAGAGAGTGATCGGCTTGAGAGACATGTTGCTGGACTGGTGTAGGCGTGGGCTTGGTATGTAGATAAAATGAATAGAGATGGGAGACCTAGCACTTCTGTGATTGAGTCTAGTGTAAGAGACGACGATTATCTTCTTAAGTAGAAACAACGACCAGCACAATCAAGCGAGCTCGGATTTAACCCTTCGCTGATAAATAGCTTCGGCTGACAAATGGCTTCGGCCGATAAATGGACAAATGGCTCCAACAAATAATCACTTAACTCGTACACCGTTAGACGTTATTGACTAGCAAGAAGGGAGGATCGCCCACTTTCAGCTTCGCTACCTGGTTTGGCGTCGTTACGAATCTCTAGTTTTACACTAAACCCTATAAGCTAATTGGCAATATTAATTTTGAAACATCAAGGTTCAAATTAGGTAATGTCGTTACATATTCTTGGTGAATAGCACCTTCCACGACAGCTCAGTTGATCCACGTGCTTGGGCTCATGTGAGTGGCTTGCCACTCACATACTTAAGCTCACAGGATCCGACCCCTCTTTACCTTT